>PPJG02000002.1:510945-587793 GCA_003705695.2 Blastobotrys serpentis | reverse complement strand
TAGAGTTCTATCTCGCCATACGTTAAGGTTTTCCTACATGCTCATAGTCTTATGAGGGAAATCCAGCGCCATCGCCATCATATGAATTTTCAACATGCTGTAACGCCTGGAGTGGGCCAATGAACGAATTATCCTGCTTGATGTATCTATTTGATTTAAATTATGTACACAGGAGTAAATTGATTATTATTATTATTATAATAATTCACGACCCCGTTTAGCGGGTTCATATATGAGTTCTCCTACCAATGTATCTATTTTTTTTTAATTTATATACACAAGAGCGAAAGTTATCATTATGGAATTATTATTGTTGTTTATCCTGAGTCCTGTAACCATTGAACTCACGAAAACCTACCGCGGCTCGGGCCAGAGCATCCTATGAATACAATAGAATGGTTTTGCTTCTCGAATTTAAAGTAAAATTCATCTCCATTGCTATTTGATTTGAAATTGTATAATGAATCGCCTGTGACAGGTGAATGGGATGATTTTATAATGTCTAATTTCTGTATTATCTATATTTAATTCACTTATGAGTTTAATATGATTCCTTATGATCAAAAACACTGGTCAATAATTTTAGTTTCAAGCATTTATTAACAAAAATATCAGCAGAATGGAGTGGGACCTAATTCGGATACCTAGAATAACCAGATAGTCCCAGTAAAACTTAATTAATTATTTTGCCTTGTTGATAGAACAAGGGTCCAATGTATTTACACTAATTATAACTTCTCTGTAACGGATTGTCAGAAGTTTTCTTCTTCACTTTGCCCCTGCAGGCGGTTTAGCAAACAAACGGTTCAAATTTCATCTGGCGGCGGATGCTGGAGTTTCCCTCAATAGAGGGTAAAAATAAACCATTTTCCCTTTGTAACGTGGAAGAATGTCTGAATATTATACTAGATGGATATCGTTTCTGAGGAAGAGTCACTCATGTACGTTTTGTCCTGGATTCTGGAGTTCTCTCTCGCTATAAGTTAAGGTTTTCCTACATGCTCATAGTCCTATGCGGGAATCCAGCACCGTCACCATTATATGAATCTTCAGCATGCCATAACTCCTGTGCCAATGACTGACTGAATTTTCCTGCTTGATGTAACCATTTCGTTTAAATTATGTACACAGGAGTAAATTGGTTATGGTTATTATTATTATGTCTGAATATTACTGGAGAAACCGACATGAGCACCCTTTAATATGAAGAACCTACGATAAACAATCTAATCGTATTTGGTTCCTTTGATTTTAATGTTATATATTGTCAAAGTCTCCTATATGATTCCGGAATGGGCTAATTAGACGTGCCAAATTACTCAATCCTTTTGTATAACCTATGTGTTTGAATCATGGAGAAACTAGGGTTAGGCTTTGGACATGCTCATTCCATGCTGTTGTTAGAAACTTCGCCAAAAATAGTTGATTGGAACAACGTGTATATTGTCGCTATTAACCTGTTCTACAGTATAGGTTTGGAGAAATAACAATATCATATATCCCACTCATTATCCCTGTTATCGACTCGAAATTCGAATATACCATGATAGATTCACAATTGACGTTCTGCTACCTGTAAATATGAGATCCAAGTGCGTCCGTTAATTAACGAATACCAAATATTCAATACCCAGGCCTCATTGGTTCTAGTATCGAGAACAGTGAACTCCCTTCCCTCTCGCCCCCTCTCCAAACTGTACTCCCGCAAAATACACTAGAACATTATTCCTAATATCTTCCTTCGCTGTCCATATAACGTCACCTTTGGCTAAACTAAGTTTTAGCGAAAGAGCTTAACACAACTCTGAAGTAGGGAAATAGTCAATATTGGAATTAACAATTCAATGGGAAATCCATGGGTTGTTGCAATTGAGTATAAAGGTCATCACTCCATGGCAATTCCTTTTTATATATAACTTATATATAATTTATTGCACCAAACACAAAAAATGCCGTCACCAGAAATCGAATCTGGGTCTCATCGGCCACAA
Organism: Blastobotrys serpentis; assembly: GCA_003705695.2. Taxonomy (NCBI): domain Eukaryota; kingdom Fungi; phylum Ascomycota; class Dipodascomycetes; order Dipodascales; family Trichomonascaceae; genus Blastobotrys; species Blastobotrys serpentis. The sequence goes on along the minus strand of PPJG02000002.1, from coordinate 585,802 downwards.
CGATGTGTACTGACCACTATACTATAACGGCTCTCTTTTTTGAAATCGAATTTTCAGGTACTAGAAAAGTCTAAGCAAAGAAATGAAAAAAAATTGCGACAAAATTTGGTCCATATGCATGATATGGAGTAGATATCGGTGACCAGGTCAATTCATATTCCTCCATTGCTTACCATTATCTTTTCCGTCGTGATTTACAACATTTTTTTTTTTTTTCTTTTTATACAACGTATGGAGTAAGTTCATAGTTCTGGGGGAAATGGCCAAGTCGGCAATGCACTCCACTTGGCATGTCAATTCCTCAGGCGCCAGGTTCGAAATGGGCCCGGGTATCCCGGGTTCGACAAGGGCAGAACAGAGCTCGTGCACGCCATCCCGTATCGCGTAAGTAAAGTCCCTTCTCACATTTACTGGGGCACTGGCACAATACGCCGCGAAGCGGCCAGCGGCCTACAAAATGTAGCCGTGCCAAAGACGGCTAGACTTCTCACCTTGAGAAGTAGCTCGTACTGGTTTTCTCCAGTAAAAACCTGAGAAACTTCCGAATCTCAAAGGCAAAATGGTTTCCCAGTGCGTTCAATTTGAGGGAAATCCGGCTCCGTCGACTCTGACATGAACAGTTAATATGCCGAGATGCCTGCAACGGGCAAATGTTCAAACTAGTCCTGCTTACAAGTAGGTACCCAGGTAGCTACATAGGACTTTAATATGATATATTATAGTATCTATTTCATTTTCTTCCGAGGCTCAAAGGCAAAATGGTTTTCCTACACGCTCAATTAGAGGGAAATCCGGCTCCGTCGCCAATTGATTTGAAATATTTTGTATGCCGAGCTGCCTGTAACTGGCAAATGTTTAAACCTAGTCCTACTCTCTGTATAATTACCTATTTACATAGGTGGTCGAGTTTCTAAAACGTCTACCGCACCTTTTATACTATATGAGCGACTCTTCCGCAGAAGAGATATCCATCAAAAGGTGCGGTAAACTTTGCAGATAGGAGTTTTGGAGAGATGGCCCAGTGGTTAAAGGTCTTCGCCCTGGACTCTTCCGGAGTGGAAGCTCCCAACTCGACTCCACGGGCGAACCGTGAGCGGGCAATCCCCGAAGAAGGCTAGATTGTATCTCTTCTGCGGAAGAGTTGCTTGTGTGTGTTTTGTCCAATAATTCCAGAGCAGCAGTCTCGCCATACGAAGTTGGTTTCCCCACACACTCATTATGAGGGAAATCCGGTACCATCGCTAACAATACACGAACAACTTGTGAAACGCCCGGATTGGGTCAACATACGAACTATCCTGCTTTATGTATAAATAAGAACACAGGAGTAAATTGATTATTATTATTATTATTATTTGCGGATGGCACAATGGTTTTCCTACACGCTCAATAAAAAGTATATCCATCTTCATCGCTTTTTGATTTGAAATTTTTGTATGCCGAGCTACCTGCAATCGGCAAATGTTTAGAATTAGTCTTATTCTCTGTATAGTATCTATATTTCATCATGGATAGGACCTTAATCAACTCTAGGCGTCATAAGTGCGACTGCGGAATTGGAAACGGTTAACCACATACTCAAAGCGTGCGCTAATTACTTGACGGAGTGCAAGACATTGAGAAGTGTCTAAAGGAACCTTGATCTAAAGGTTTTGCTTAACACTAAGAAGGGTCCCGACGCGGTAGTCAAGTCTCTTTCACCCTTACCACATCTTTTACACTGACGGACCGGCTCTTCACATTGAAGAGTAGCTCGTGTAGGTTTCCCCAGTTATTACCTGAGATTCTTCTGAGGCTCAAAAACAAAATGGTTTCCTACACGGTCAATTAGAGGGAAGTTCGTCTTGGTCGCGTTTTGATCTGGAATATTTGTATTCCGAGCTGCCTACAACTCGCAAATGTTTAGAATTAGTCTTACTCTCTGTATTAGTATCTACTAACATAGGACTTTAATGCCTTGTCAATAATTTCTCTCGATATGGTTATGGTCCACGACATCAAAAACTGTGTTTTGCTCATTAGTTGGTTCTACATAGCATCGGATCAGTTGTTCCTTGCAACATGAATTCAAGCTGACTCCGAGCTGCGTTCAAAGTTTACAAAGTCCCGCTTCGGCAATTGAGAAAAAAGCTTTCAGAGAGCAAAATTTCTAGTGGTTTAGAATGAAGAATGAATTTGGAACTAGCAGCAACAAACCTGATATATATGTTGACAACAATCGCATTGTGACAGGCCAATAGACTAAATTCACGACGACTAGAGGGGTAAAGATTTATATCGTTTGTCTGTCATCCAGGATATAAATGAGCACCTTTCTATGTGTGCTACATCATGTGACCCTTCGTTCAAGAAGGATGTTAGATCATGCCACTGTTTCACGTCGGGGCCCACAGCCCATTTCGATAATTTCGTGCAGCTTGTAACTGTTGCATTCTTGGAATGCCCAAACCATTCTTGACAATCTGGTCATATAATCTGAGACAGTAAAAAATTGGCACTGTAGATCATTCGATTTAACACATAAAGAATTAATCGATGAAAATCTACTGAGACCAACACAAAAATTTGAGTAATGTGACTGGAGTCAAATTAAATTGTATGGACAACGCCATTTTCCGTTTGAATTTATATAATTTAGTCCGGTTTGTAACAATCATATTTTATATGCCCGGCCAAAAGATTTGCAGCCGCCTCGATTCTCCTGATCTGCCTACATAAAATACCCCTACAAAAACACAGCCTCATAAATTAAACAGTGAGTGAATTCGAGTTGAACCAATAATGCATTATCGATTGAAAACCTCCTAGTTTAGAAGATAACCAAGATTCCATAGACAGGGGCACCAGATCAACTGAGTTTAAAGTTCGTTTTTTCTTTTTGATACCCTTCCCAGTCAATTTTCGTCATGCAGGGAAAATAATGATCAAAAAGGGATTTGAAAGAAGCAACGTTTACTTTGACCCAAGACTACCGCTTATTTAATACTCTACTTTAATAGATAATCCTTCTCAAACCTTCTCTAATGAGGAAGACTTTGTCCGAGACACATTTTTGAAATATTACTTGGCTGCACCTTTACCCGTCTTGGCCTCTAGATACGTCATGAACGGTACCTGCACCGTTAGATACAACAGGTTGACAGCACTTGCAGCCCGCACACGACCCGTAATGTATATTCCAGCTGTATTAACACCGAACGTCATATTAAAACGATGTACAGGAACAGGCATGTATCTGCATGTTGCAGATGTGAGACATTGGTACCTTTTTATTTTAAATGCCAAGAAATTTTGACTCCGCGCTTGCGCGCACCTTTTTACCTAAAAGAGGCGGGGAGGTTATTTTCTGGTAATCTATTCCACATTAGGCAAGACCCAAACCCTACTGTAGGCAAAAATAAAAGTAAGAACTTTCTTTTTTCGAAAGGATAAATAAAAATCTGCAGGTCCCGGGAGCAGTAACAGCTGTAGAAGACTCCGCCCCTTCCCCTTTTTTCTTTGTGATGTGGGTTGTATGAAACATTTATAAAAGTAGTGCGGGTCCCGGTTCACGATTTAATTTTTGTGACACATCTTTTAGTTGACATTGGAATTCATTCTTTCTTTCTTTCAATTTTTTTTTTTTTTTTTCTAAGAGATTCTAACATATTGGATGGGTGACAATGGCGCAAAGGAATTCAAACTTTGAGCTGCTTCGAATTATTTGCATGGTATTTATTGTAACTCAGCATTTTTTCCGTAATACCAAATGGGACTTCGACAACAAACCAAAGAAGGATGCTAATGGAAAGGTGATTCCAAACCAGCCTGAATATATCACCACTGCCAGACATATGTTTGTCATCTTCATGGGCACCCACGGAAAGGTCGGAGTGCAAGTATTCATGATGATCAGTGGATACTTCCAGAACACAAAGCCGGTGAAGATGTCATCGATAGTGCGGTTATGGTATCGGGTGGTGACATGGACATGGCCCATCTTAGCATTTTTGTACTACTTTGTCCGTCCTATTTGGTATCAAGACTTCCGTACCGAGGCATTCCCGATCCTGGCCGGCCAGTATTGGTACGTTGACGTCTACATGGTGATTATGCTCATCTCCCCAGTATTGTCTACAATCATGAAGCATTGCAGCCAGCGCCAGGTTTTTGGTTCGTTGGTTGTGTTGTTGGCCACTCAATCGTTGGCCAAGTATACTCCGGCTACTCACAAGCTCCAGAAATATGTCTACAGTCAAACTCTTTTCTTCACTACGTTGTACATGTTAGGGGCCTATTTCCGACAGTATCCTAAGACTTTATCCAACGTCTCCGCCTTGACATGGTTGTGCGTTTTGGTTTTCCTCGAGTTTTTCAACTACGGCACCTTGTACTACTTCAACAACTACAAAGTCAAGTTTGTGACTGACAACGGTAAAAACGCCTTTGATAAGCTGTTGCTGATGGGCCCAGATTATGCGCCGTTAGCGTTGGTTATTAGTATCAGTCTCTTCTGCTTTGGTCGAAAGCTGGACTTTCGAAGCAAGTTTGTAAACTTCGTTGCCGCCCAGACTTTCGGAGTCTATATTCTCCACGACAATGAACTGATACGGCCGATCATTTTCCACGACAAGATTAAGGCTGGTCAATACTATAAATCTGACCATTTCTGGTCTCTGATGATTCTTATGCCTTTAGGTCTATTCGCTGTCTGCACTCTTGCCGAGTATGTTCGTCAGCTTGTTTTCGGAAGAATAGAGAATGCAGTCGTCAACTTCCTATCCAGCAGGATTCAGGCATTTTTGGACTTTATGGGGGATTTGCTCGATCTGGAATCGACTAAGGAGCTCGATGAGCATGACCTCATGGCTTGAACAAGCGAAATGAATGCGCATAAGGTCCCACAACCGCGGTTCTAGCTACAATTCTCCTAGCCCCACACACACACACACACACACACACACACACACACACACACACACACACACACTGTATATGTCACATATTTTTTAACATGCATAATAATGACGCCATTTTATAGAAATAAGCAGTTTTATTGAAGGTGTCTAGTAATTTTGAAGCTTTAAAGAAGAAAAAAAAATTGATGCGGAAAATTCCGTCCATAAACCATCCTAAAAATATTGCAGATCACTTTAGCCGTTAGGAAATTAGTAAATATTTTCAGTTCTGAACGAGATTCTCCCGATTGCACCGCTCACGCGGCACCGCGAGTTCTGTCTCTGATTGTCTCACAATTAAGTTTGATTCAGTATTTCTTTTTTCCATTGACTAGCTATAGTTTCTTTTTTAATCAAAAAAGAAATTATCCGGTTGACACAAACTTGTGCGGTCAGGAGTACCTATAAGTCACAGATCAAACTCACCATTATAATAGAACTGAAATAGTGGGTCCTGTCACTTGAAGATCGCACCTTTCAAGTATGCGCTATATGCATTGGATTTCAGTAGTAATGGCCCCCCAAATTGTGTTGGTATGTGGAGTAGGTGTGCATGTACATTCTCAGCACGCCATGTCTAGTGTCAGGTACGGTAACGATAGTCTCGGACAATTAAACCGACTTGCAATTCTCTATATGTGCAATTTTTTTTTCTCTCTTTGGATACCTATTCTGGTTCCTGAATCAGTCAATGTAGGGCTGTCAGTTGCTGCAGCGTCGTCCTTAGTAGATGCTGTTAAGCAATACAAGTAATTTATGCCTGTTTAGGCGTTGCAAATGCGCCATATGCCCCTGTTGCTTCCAATTTGTTATACCAATCAATCAATCAATCTTTTAATGTTACCGCAGGAGCACAGTCCATTCGAATATGCATGGTATTAGAAGAGTGTTCGCACCTTACAAAACCGTCAGAGTAGTTGGAAACATAGCTTCCAATTCAGTTGACCGCTAATAACTAATATACATAAGTTTTGTGGTTTCAATAATCCATTACCTCTTCATTTAATGCAGTGGATCGCTGGAATGACAAGAGTTTTGATTTATCCATGTAGCTATCTGTTAATAGAGTTGGTATTCCCTCTGAATCTTTGGATTTTTAAGTCTGGGTATGTCGCGCATGGTTCAGCAATAGTTCGAAAAGTTTCTTAATTTCCTCTCATCTCATCTCAGATGAACCCCAAGATCCAAATCGACATCCATCTCTCCCCATGCTGGCCCCACCCGATACTGCTACTAAATTTACATTTCCTTTCAACGCAATTCATCCCCTTCCAACGGTAATCTCTATACCACCGCTATGGTAATTGAACTTCGAGCAAAGACACAAGAAGCCTTTCTGAATCCTGACCCAGTTGGCCAGAAATAAAAATAAACCTATAAATAACAAAATGAGACAGCAGGTGACAAACTAAAACTTGAAGATCAGATCCGTTCCCATATTATTATGAAACAGACTAATTACAGATGTTATCTAAAAAAAGTTGCCACAGAGAATCGAATTTAGACATGGTCCGACCGACCTCTCAAAGAGATGAAATTCCACCCGACTCAAGTTCTAGGTTTTTTTTGTCACGAGATGTCGTTGACCAAAAAGAAGAACAAAGCCACAATAAGCCACTTGCCATTAATGACGTAAATCATGGCCCACTGCGCACTACCACTCAAAAACTACAGCTTCTGGTCCGCATGCGGCTGATTGCTTTATGGGGTAAAATTAAAGTGGATGAGGTCTCAGCCGCATTTGGCCGATATCTGGACTATATAATATGGACAGACTCAGGAGTCGAGATAAACACAAACACCGGAAAAAAATCCCCGTTTAAGATAGAGAAGGCATTTCATTTCACATTATGAGCGTTTTAGATTACAAAGAACCAGAACTTAAAGTGCTGGTTGACAATTGTAAATCAGCCCAAGCAGTTGACATGCAGTACAAAATAGCAGATTTTGAAAGACGGAAAAATCCATTAAATCCTGCCCCTCACCAATTTCACCGTGAGACTAGAAAACTAGGTAATACACCTTTCGAAACAATGGCGATATACTCGCAGAGAGAGCAAATGCATCACGGGTTTCCAGGAATCTTCCCAACCGCACTACGGGACCGTGATATTTTTCGTGAAGACTGGAAAAGGTTTATTGAAGACATATGCCATATACAGTCAAAATTTTGTGACTCCAAAAAGTATTTGTGTTTGGCCGCAATGGCGATTCCCCGAGATGGCGGAATGACCTGGAGATATACCAAACGTCAGGCGGGAAAGCATGCTACTATAAACTGCAAGAGAGCCATTCAGGTATGGAATGAGAACTTTTTCAATCCTCGTAGGGTCCATATTGTTTTGCAATCACCAGAGGATATCAGGAATAGAGGAGATGCCCCTGTCAGCATTGGTGATTCAACACCTGATTGGCTTTCACAGACCAAATTTGGTGATATCAAAAGCGAAAGATGCAGGATTCTCATTTTTGATATTCAGGGTATAGAGATTCATTAAAAAAATTGTACATATATTCAATGCCGCTGATAATTAAAATATTTGATAGCTCCAAAAAAATAGTATTTACTAGAGTAATGGTGTCCAGCTATATCTCCGCTTCTCCGCACTATTGATGATTGTGGTCGGGATTCCGATCACGTGACTTTTTGGCGGAGCAGGCTAATCTAGCCAGGCATTTCACCGAGAACTGTACGTGTTCGATGACAGAAACACGCCAAATGTCAGAACAGAATGCGGCGGAAGCCACGTCTTATAAATTAAGGCATGAAGAATTTGTGAGCGGACTAAGCGGTGGTTCTATTGGAGAAGTTTATATTGTCTCGCTTGTTGCGATGTCCTCCTATGCTACATGGTGCTGCTTACAATCACGGATGTTCTACTTTTCTCAACGATATTCCGTTACGTCGTTGCTAGCTGATTTCTCACTCAATTGGCTTGGTCCATTATTTGCAGTGACGCTATATGCGGATATGCCAATTACCTTAAATATATTGATCTTAGTTCCGGCATTGTTGATAGGATTGACCCAGGGTGTGAACAAAAAGTTTCAAAAAGCCATTTCTGGGAAAAAAAAGCAGCAATCTAAGGTAGCCGAGATATCAGAGTATCTTCCAAAGAGATCATATTTAACGTGCTATCGAGGGGGAATGATGGTATTGACTTGTGCCGCAATCTTGGCAGTTGACTTTAAAGAGTTTCCGCGAAGATTCGCCAAAGTTGAAACCTGGGGGACAAGTTTGATGGATCTCGGTGTTGGATCCTTTGTGTTTTCAATGGGACTTGTTTCGGCTCGAACTGCTTTAATAGATGGCTATGAAAATAAAAAGACCCCTATTTTGAAATCGTTGATCCAGTCGTTCAGGCAGTCCTTTTCGGTATTGCTATTGGGGGTTATCAGATTGATTTCTGTCAAGGCGTTGGACTACCATGAGCATGTTACTGAATATGGCGTTCACTGGAACTTCTTTATGACATTGGGCTTATTACCACCGTTTGTGGCAGTTATTGCAGCTTTAGGTGACAAAATCCCGCCCTTTATTTTTGCTTGGATCATCAGTTTAGGATATGAGTCAGCATTGAATTATACCGACTTATTGAAATTCATCTTAGCTGCACCCCGGGTTGACGTGATTTCCGAAAACAAGGAGGGCATATTTTCATTCATCGGATATCTTGCAATCTTCTTGGCTGGCAAGGCCACCGGATTTTATACATTGCCATCTTCTATTTCCGGGTTTAAGGCTTGCTTATTCCCCCAGACCAAGTCTCAATATTTATCTACCAAAACAGATGACTCAAGACTTCGAGTAATTGGTCTTCTAATTGGGTCAAGTCTTCTTCATAATGTTTTGCTCTTTGTTGCCATGAATTGGTTAACACCAAGCCGAAGATTGGCTAACCTTCCTTATGTTTTGTGGATCATTTCTTATAATACTGCATTCTTGGCATTGTATGTGATAGTTGAGGCTATATTTTTTGGAAAGTATCACAACTATGACCTTAGTGTCCCTACTTCCCTTGAAGCTATTAATTATAATGGGCTAGGTATATTTTTGTTGGCCAATGTTGGTACTGGGGTCATTAACATGAACATGAGGACATTAGATGCTGACAGACCTACAGCTGTGGTCACTCTTGTGGGATACCTTGGTGTCTTGCTGCTGGCTTCAATTGTGTTGTACGTTTGCAAGTTCCGTGTCAAATTATGACTGATGTTATTATGAATATTACTGGTAGGAGCATTGAAGAAATGAACATCAAACCTTTAGATTTTGAATGCATATTAGTGCCTGCACTGACAGAAGGACAATCATGTTTTTAATTGACTTCAATTGCAACCAATTATGGCAATCCAATTCGAGATAGGAATAATCCGCTCGAAGCGCACATAGTTTGTCTTTTCTCTTAGGGTAAGTACGGTACTAACAAATTTGGTATTGATGATAGTTAACGTATCTAAGCCACTTTGCTTATTCATTTACAACAGATTGGAACTCAGTTGCTTATACTGGCCCCTCTAATAAAACATGCTAAGCGATTTCCGACCGATAAATCAGTCAAACATTGAAATTCCAAGTGCAATCGAGACCAAATTTAATTAATATATATATATATAGGCATGCGAAATTGATAGAGATTGGAAATCGATACAAGTTATTTAATTTGTTCCTCAATTGCCCTTAGCTGGCGTCTTGGTTTTCAAAGCCGCTCACACGAATGTAATCGGTCGGCGTGTACGAGGTTTATTCTAAACGAAGTTGATCCATACCATAACATCTATAGTATCCCATAGTCAGATTTCGTTTCTCGATATTAGTAGGAAATAATCTAGATGGTAATGATTCCAAGAAAGTTTGGGAGGGTTCCATGGGCAATGCTTCAAAAAGCGCCATCAAAAAGTCCCAAAGCCCACCAATTCTTACACAGTTCACCCCAAAATGGCAGATAAGGCTCACGAAACTGCAACCTCTCGAGAGGAATCCATCAATCATATTATGGAGATGGGATTCACTCGAGATGAAGCCTCAAACGCTTTAGAGCATTGTGATAATGATATTTCGCGGGCAGTTCAATACATCTTTGCCGGAGCAGACGCCCAAGCACAATATGTTGCTAACCAAGCATTAGCGGCTCAAGCTGCTTCGGAGAACAAGGCAGAATCAGGCCATTTCGAGAATCCCTTACTGGATGATAGCCAAGGATTTCAACAGATGGAAACTTATTCAGGGGCGATTGCAGCCGCCCAGAGCGAACAAAAGTCTGGTTTTTTACCGGAGCAGCCAACCCAACATTTTGGACCTGCAGAACGAGAAAACTATGATCAAGAAGAATGGGGGGTAGTGCCACTCAACTTGCCATCAACTACTTTGTCAGAAGAAATCAATGTGCGAACTGTTGTTCCACGGTTGAGACCTTCCAATATGCCGACATTGTTGACACCTAATTCTGATATGCTGTATATTTCACCGTTACTTGTAATCTTGCATTCAATTCCATTGGCTCGTAAAGCACTGTTAAATGGTTGCGACAATATAATTGACGATTATGGATATGATGCCAATTGGTGGAGAGAGGCCACCATTAAGAACATTTCCGGAGTTGACACTATGCAAAGAGCCATGATAGAAACACAAAGAATAATGGCATTTTTAGATGGGGGATCGAAACGAGCATATGCAGATATTTCAAATTTAGTGTCTTATGGTGTCCTGCCGGAATCCGCAGATAGTTTAAAGGGGATTACATCGTCCGATAGCCCAACTGGCAGATTCTTGGAGGATTTGATCATTCATTTCTGGGGAAGAGATACAGAATATTCAAGGATCTTTGAATTAGGTGCTAAGTCAAATGATGAATCTGAAGTACAGTCATTCACCAATCTGGTAGCCGATGTTACAGTTGACATTGAAAAATCACTATACGATATTATAGACGAATTGGTTTGGCCATTCCAGAACACGAATGAAACCTATCTCAATCACCTGGGTGATGTGGTACATATAACATTGAAGCGAGATGATGGTAACTCTGGCGTTGGATTGGACCTCCCATTAATTTGGTATCCAGACCGGTATTTGAAACAAGTTGCTCCTTTCATTGGTGAAATAAGAAAAAGGAAAAAAGAAATGCAGAATGAGTTATCCCGGTTATCGAAACAAAAATTTCAGCTTTCCACCTATATGGGTAAAGATACAGCGAAGTTACTCCAAATAACAGCTGAATACTTTCAAGAGGAAAGTGAAACCGATCCTAAGCTCAAAAATGCATTCGAAGATATTGATGGCGTTAAAACAAATTTTGAAAAACGAAAATCGGATTTATTTAAGGAAATATCAGATCTTGGAGATCAAATTGCCTTTGAAAGAGATTTGTTCAAGGGAACGAATCCCCCTGGCTTAGATAATATCTTCCCAGATGTTGAAGAGATCCCTGAATTACGCCCATATCACTTGGTGGGTGCTATAATAAGCCCTACGGAATATTGTTTCAAATGCAAGGATGGCAGAGACGACCTTATAGAACTATCAGAAACCCAGTCATGGTGGAAGGTCTCTCCTGACGCAGGAAATGGAGAGCCACGTGCCGAAAAGGTTACAGAAGAAGAAGTGCTAAGATATGCCAAGGAAGGCTCTAAGGACTATAGTTGGCAAGAAGTGATATTTGTATATGCAAATGATGATGCCCTGGATTCAAAAAAGCATCATTTAGACTTGAATCCGGAACTTCAAAACTTTATTAGCATTGATAAAAAGGTGCTAATTAGGCAAATGCAACAACAGTCATCAAATAATTCCGAGTTAATAACAATCGACAGTGATTAACTTCCATATACTATATATAATGTTATCCTTTATGATCAGTGCCTGATGTACTTCAGTTCTGAAACTTCGGCCCGCCAACCGCATCGTTAGAAATGTTATAATATTATTCTAATAATTTATACAATGATTCGTTTCACAAAGCTGTGAGATAATAGTTCTTCAGAACTTGGTCGTTTTGTATGGTCGATAGCAAATGTTTGTTGCAAGAAATCTTTGGCGTCGTCAGAACAATCTGGAGGGATTGTTGGAGTACCAGAATTACCCAATCTAAAGATCGCTTGCATTTGAGTAAACTCTGGAAAGGGGTGAGTTCCAGAAAACATTTCAATAACCAAGCATCCCAGAGACCAAATATCTGCCTTAATCGTATAAGATGTTTGCTTAACAACTTCTGGTGCCATCCAGAAAACCGAGCCTTGTAATGAAACTCTGTTAGAAGTAAGCAGCTTAGTTTCGATCTTTTTGGAGATACCAAAATCTGAAATTTTAATTCCTCCCTTATTATCAACGAGAACATTAGCCGCTTTGATATCTCTGTGAATAATATTTTGACCATGCAAGTACTTCAAACCTTGTAGGATTTGCCGAACAAAATTTTGAATTAGAGACTCATTGAATACACCATAGTTGGACAACAATGTAGCAACAGAACCACCAGGGACATATTCCAAGAAAATATTCAATACATCATCTTCAGAATTAGTACCAAGGTATTGAACAATATTTTCATGTTGCAAACTTCTCAAAATGTCCATTTCTCTTTGTAAAGCATCTACCATGCTCTTTTTCCTGTGAGCAGTTTCGCTGTCATCGGATGGCAATTCCACTTGTTTCACCGCCATTAATTCACCAGTAAATGAGTTCATACCGAGATAGACTGTACCGAAACTTCCAGCTCCGATGAGACGACCCTTGATCCAACCAGTGGGTCCAGACTCTTCCTGCTCTATAGCATCCAAAAATTCTTTATCGGATGACTCCACACTTTCCTGGGTGATTGAAGATGCATTATCTTCAACCGTTGTGTCTGTGGTAGTCGTGGCCGGTATGACAGTGTCTGTTTGACTCTGCTGCTGGGGTTCAGAAGAATCATCAGATTGGCGGGAAGCCTGGGAAAATCTCTTAGATTGACGATTTTTGGACAATAGCGAATTTCTGATAGATGATAAAGGTCCCGGCTTAGCGCTCGTTGCTGAAGAAGATGTTGACGTTGTAGATGTGGCAGTCGATATGATGGTTCCGTCCTCGTCAGGTGGGAGGTGGTCTACCTGGTCACCAGAGAACGCTGAAATGTCCGGAACAGGTGGTACAGGAGGAATATCCTCTTCAGATTCTGGGATACCCCACGCTAATGAAGATGCCACGGATGCTGTTTTGCTTAAACGAGAAGAGAGGTGTGACATGCGTGAAATTCTCTTTGAAAATCTAATGGAATTTCGTATGGTCTGTTCAATCTGCTTAGGCGCAGCCTCTGGGAAGAAATGGGCCAAATTGGACGAGATAAGCTCTGAAGGTGGCCTCTGGCCGGACAGGCGCGCTAATTGTCCTTTCATCCTAGGTATCATTTCTGGGAAAACAGTTTGGGTCTCTTCATCTTCGTCATCAAAATCCTCATCTATACTTGTGTTCTTGACCCCTCCAGCTGAATTTGCTTTAGCAAGACTTTCGTTGTAACTACTATCATTGGACCCAGTCCCTGACAATGAATCACGCAGAATCTGTTGAGATTTTGAAAGCTGCTTTAGTGATGGTGTAGATCCATTAACACACAAGATTAGACGTCGTCTTTCTTTTCTATCAGTAGAATGACAGATTGTGACCAGCTCTGCGTCGGATACTTGACGAGTAGTGGTACCCAGTTCATTATCCGCAACGTGCACAGTCCAACCCGCTGCAGTTAGGTCCTGCACAGCAATCTTTTTGAGTGCGCGTAATTTGATCTGTTCAGCAGAATAACAGCCCTGGATATTTACAGTTTTACTTTGACCTTGACCGTAAATAAATTTGACCGTGTTTTGTTTGACAACATCCATGGAGAGAATATTTTTCACAATTGGATTCGAATTCCGTTTCTGAGACATCACAGTTTGAGTTTGAGTTCTAGGCCCCGCTGATGCACTGTTTGGAACTGAATTGGATTTGGTTGGTTGTGATGGTCGTTGAAGAAGTGGTGGTACATTGTGACGTCCATGCTTGGACGAGAAGTAGCTATCCTCTGGCGACATGGAGCCTAAGACAAACGGTGAAACTACATCTTTGTTTAAATCTGTTAAAGATTTCATCTTATTTTTGGAAAATGGGTATATTGTGTCATCTCTGTTGATATCTTTCGCTCTCAGATTTTTCAGAGCCTGGCATATGCGAATTCTATCACCAACTTTCTTTATACCCATTTCTTTCAACGCATCATGATCACAATCCAGAAGAATATCTCCCGTGATGTGATTGTCTTCGAATAGTTTCATATATTGGACACATTTAAGACTTTCTAGCCATTCTCGAATAGTTGACTTTTCCCAAGTCTTGACCGGTAAGTTTATTCCTCCATTAGAACTTGTCTGGTTGTTATTAGTATTATTATTATTATTATAATCCGTGGTATTACTGCTGTTGTTACTGGCCGTGTTAGAGTATAGAGGTGAGTGATAAATAGCAGGGGGTGCGGTATTAGGTGGATCTGAAGACCTGTTACTGGATGTTGAACTGGTCGTAATTGGAGCCTCTACCGACGACAGCGGCCCACTTGTCTGATCAAATGTGAACGATGTACGCAGTGGCGATATTTGGGGCGGTGGCGGAAGATATCCTGACATAGTCCTTCGTTCCTTTATCAGTTGGTTAGAATTAGGGGTAGCTGTTTGGCATTCCAGTCAAGCTGCTGCCTTTGCCATGATTAACCTAATGCGTCAATACCGGCTTCGGTGCTCCGGTCCGTTTATATGGTTTTTTAGCTACTGCACCAAACTTAGCCACAACCAAAAGTGCCGATGCCACTTTATTGTGGCTGTGATGTTGACCATTTCTCGAAGATGGCGTTTGAACAAGTCAAGATATATATATAATATAGTATACGATTGTCTAACTGAAGAGAATAAGGAGAACAATATGATTGAAAGCGCTGTTCCTCAGGAATTTGCCAATAATATCCTTCATGGCATATCATGAGAAATGGCTTGTCATGCGAGTGGCATCAAACATCAAATACCGTGAAATTTAGACTTGTGAATTACCTTTTGTAACATGTGGTTTATTCCAAGAGCCTCCTGTATAGTGGTATAGGCCTAAGGCAAGCCACCGGATGTGCGGTTTCGCGTAAGTCCGCGTTGCAACAACTCCGAAGATAGTCTCTGTTCATCTTGTGGAGAAAAGATTGTGAAATTAACAGTTACCTTACCATGAGTGGATATAAAGTGTCCGTATTAGTAGTTTCCGACAGTGTGTCACAAGGAAAGAGCCAGGACGGCGTGATATCTGCAGTGAAGGATGTGTTGAGTTCTAATGCTTTGTTTCGACCTTCCGTTAAGGGCCTAACTACGGAAACAGTTCCTGATGAAATTGATTCAATTAGAAATGCTGTGAAGAAGTTTGCCGATCAGGGTGGATTGGTTATTACTTGTGGTGGTACAGGTGTAGCAGCACGGGATTGTACTCCTGAAGCTGTCGCGGAATTAATTGATAAGCCCACCCCAGGGATTTGTCAATTGATGATCAATAAGTCTTTAGAAATCACACCAATGGCCGCACTTTCACGTCCGGTGGCGGGGATTTATAAAGAGAAGTCTCTGGTTGTCACGCTACCGGGAAGCCCAAAGGCAGTTAAAGAAAATCTGAGCACAATCATGGCGATAGTTCCGCATGCATTGGATCTCATCGAAGGAAAGCAATCTTCAAGGGAACTTCACAAACAGTCACACACACATGGCCACAGTCATAGCCATAGCCACAGTCATAATCACAACCACAACCATGGCCACAGCCACAGCCATGGCCGTGGCCATGATCATGGTCATAGCGGACCTAAATTCCATGAATTAACGAGGTCGGTAGCATCAAGGCCTCGATCATCTCCCTACCCAATGATACCAGTAAACGAGGCCCAAAACATTGTCATTAATGAGACACCTTTGGGTGAGGTTGTAACGAAGCCAATTCTTTCGGATGATCTCGTATCTCACATCATAGCTGAAGATGTCTTCTCAGGAATAAATGTTCCTCATTATCGTGCAAGTATTGTGGATGGTTATGCTGTTGTTCACAGTGACTGCCCAGGTACCTTTGAACTTTCTCTTATTTCTCATGCTGCACCTAATGAAGTTTGTGAGATGGAGTCAGGGACTATTGCCAGAGTCACTACTGGAGCGCCCGTTCCGAAAGGTGCAACAGCAGTGATTCCAGTAGAAGAAACGAGGATTGTCGAATTGACTTCAGACGGATCAGAGGAAAAAGTGATTGAAATACTTGCGCAAAACGTCGAAGAAAATGACAACATTCGACAAGTAGGAAGCGATGTTCAAAAAGGGTCTCTCATTTTACCGAAAGGTACTTGTATAACACGTTCAGGTGGAGAAATTGGACTGCTAGCTAGTGTTGGTGTGAGTGAGATTAAAGTCTACAGAAAACCAAAAATCGGAGTTCTCTCGACGGGTGACGAACTAGTGGATATCCAAGAGAAAGTCAAAAATCCGGACCGGGGATTAAGTGGAGGTGAAATCTTTGACTCCAATAGGCCAGCACTGTTATCAATGATCAGGTCTTGGGGGTATGAACCAATGGATCTTGGAATCGCTAAAGATACCTCTGAAAGCTTAAAATCACAGATTCAAAAGGCTTGCGCCCAAGTTGACGTGCTCATAACTACTGGAGGGGTTTCCATGGGAGAATTGGATCTACTGAAACCGACAATTGAAGAAAATGGAAAGCTTCATTTCGGAAGAGTTGCAATGAAGCCAGGGAAACCGACAACTTTTGGAACATTCCAAGACCCAAAAAATTCCAAAAAATTGATTTTCGCACTGCCAGGTAATCCTGCATCAGCAAGCGTCTCCTTCCATTTGTTTGTTTTGCCTTCAATAAGAAGGTTTTCTGGAATTGACCCAGCTTTACTTCCTCGACTTCCAGTGCGAATTGACTCAGAAGTTTCTTTAGATTCTCGTCCGGAATATCATCGAGTCACAATATCGCCAATGCTTGATGAGAGTGGCCAGATGTATCTCTCTGCGGTCAGCACGGGGTTCCAAAGAAGTAGTGCGATTAGTAGCATGAAGAGTGCCAACGGTTTACTTTGTCTACCTTCATCGGCTACAGCTGGAGTCAAAAAGTTGCCTCCAATGTCATTCATAGATGCCATTCTTATCGGCTCTCTCTAAATTTAACTGTGCTATTGTTTTGAATCACCGCTTGTTGTTTGTCTCCACTCAGCAAGCTAGTGCTATATACATTCTGTCACAGTAGTTTAAGTATCTTTTAACCTCGTATACATTCCTACCAGATAATTTTTACCTAATTTAGCTTAGAGCGAATCATGAGAGGAGGTATTGTACATAATAGATATATTCTATAAGAAAAAGAGGAAGTAAATTATGAGGTAACTCACTGGTTGAGCTTCCATACCAATGTCATAATAGAAAATATGGAGGGATCCACAATTGAAGCTTCCAAATATATAACCCTGTTCCATTTATTTACGAGTTCCTTCGGAATAGCGACGTCTTCGTGAATCCCCTGAAATATTGTCATCTGAAGTGGTTTCACCGAATATCTGTCCATTGTGAGATTTAGATCTCGACTTCAGGAACTTTATGCCTCTGCTAGTTTCTAGCACCGTACCTATAAACATACCAGAGCCAGTAATGGGCACAGCAGGGACAGGATCGGTAGCTTCCATCTCTATTCGGTTTTGATGATGATTAATTAGAAGAGAATTTTCGTCATAATACATAGCATCTTCAATGGCCGCACTGTGAGTAGATTCATAAGAAGATGCTCGGTTGGTGATTGTAACTTCGGGTCGGGATGTTTCTTCATTAGGAATATTATTAGTATTAGCGTTTTCAGGAGTGGGTGTTTTACTTCTTTTCCTTGAAGCGGTAATTAACCAAACACCAACAAAGGTTAAAAAGACACCAAGAGAGAAAAACAAGGTGTGCTCTGCATCTCGATCGTCAAATTCTCGGAAGATTACAGCCGAGCCTATAATGACCGATAAAGTAAATAGGGCAAAATGGATTGGCACCACCGTGGTGGCATCAAAACACTGCAATGCCCGGTTGAGAAATAGTACTTGAAGTACTGCGGTTGACGCTATGATAAAAATCAAAACATAAGTCACCCAAAGCCCAAATGCTCTTGTGAAAGTGAAACTCAATAAAGAACTAAGCGCCTTTGTCGAGAGAGCAGTATAAGCTCCAAACAATGCTACTAGGAGAAGATTTATGAATAAAGAATGCAGCTCATAACTGTTTTCCCCCGATGTATCTGAAAATAGAAGTAATATAACGATGCATAAGACTGTGACTCCGGCATAGATTCGAAAGTTCATTGTAGACAAAGTCTTCAAGATCCATTCGTAAGGATTCTGGTTATCTGGACCGGAAATATGACCAATTGATAGGATAATAAATAAAATACCAGAGATTGCTATGAATACCCCAAGGACATTTCGCTTTGTAATCCTTTCATGAAAAAATATAGGGGCAATCAAGCAATTTGATACCAGCGAAAATACCCCTAGCGGGGACACAATTGAGGCAGGGGCAAAGCCATACGCCAAGAAATTACCAATCTCACCTATAGTCATAATGAAAGCACCCAGCCACCAAAACCCACTAGTTAAATAATTAGGGGCGGACGTTTCGCGGTTTTCGGCTCTCTTTTGCAATCTTCGATGAGCATAGCGCTGAATATTCAAGGCAATGTTTATTAAAACATTCCCAACTATCGCAATAACGATTCCAATTAATGGAAACAATCCGTCATAATCAGGATCGTGTCTCTTTTGCTTCATGATATATACTTCGAGACATGTATATTTGTATTGCTGAAGCTGTGCTCTTCGCTTTCACCAAGATAAAATTCAGGCGGCGGTTGGCGGTGCTTAGTGGTGAATGATGTCATTGTTGCCATCGGTGTGCCGGCAAGTTTGTTGGAAAAGTTTCTTAGTTCATATCTGGCTGTCTGGAGTGTGCTCGTACAAAACGCGCATAAACAACGGCTTGCAAATTTACATGAAGTTGTACTAACCCTCCACTCTTGCATTCTTTGTATAATGTACTTTAGTATATATAGAATTGTCTTAATAACTGCGATAATTATCCTAACTGGCTGAACTGTCAAGCCGAGATTAGATTCCCCCTCAGTTGACGGCTGTTAGTGCATATAATTTCACCATGATGCCGTCCACATAGCTTGTACTTTGACTAGCTCGATACATATCAACCGGAAATTGACATGGTTATTCATTCAGTGGGCATTTTTAAACTCTAAACTGTTTAAATTCAGAACTGTTCTTGTAGTGTTCAATTATTGTACTTTATCCTATCTAGAACATTTCTATCATCCTACCAGTATCAAAACCGTAGTGATTTAGATTGGAAATTTGTAAAAGCTTTTATAACTGTTGTCAAAACTCGGATTCAATATCAAGAAATTCAAGAAATTCGTCACTCCTTCGTCTGATTTGTGAGACTTCCAGTAAAGAGTAATAAGCTGTTTTTTAACATATTGTTCATAATTAATATCAACCAAATCACATTTGATCTAGTATCTCTATACTATAGAGGTAGTCGTTGTTCTTTCCCCCGCTCCAATTGCCAGTTAAATTCGGCACATTTGTACTGCAAAATCTCCAACTCTCAAATATGAATCACTCTGCTATCCACCCCTACTATCTGGATATTTCAGAAACAGTCACCACCAATAAAATGAAAACACTGAGATTGCCTTACGCAGGAAGAGGCAAATATTTTAAGGTCATATACATACATGCCAAGCAAAGAAAACATCGATTGCCAGATATGTTACGTTGGCACATATATATTCGCATATATATTTTCACCTCTTCGCCATTTGTACAAACGAGGTGTAAGAGATACTCGGCTGTAATAACTTTAACGGTTCATAAATATAACAAATCTCATGCAATTGCACGAAAATCCATCCCTTCAATATGTTGTTCTTGCGATAATGTCTTGGCAGTTTAACCCTGTATTCCTGTGTTTCCTTTATTCAAACAAGTCCAAGGCGGTCTGTTTCGTAGGGATAAGAATTTTTCCCCAAACCTTCCCTTTCGATGTCATTGGGTGATCGTGCCATGTTTCAGGTCAGCTCATGACGGCTGGTCTAGTACTTGACATTATGTATAGCATGTATATGTACTTTATGCACAATGGGCATTTTAAAGTATGTACTTGAATCTTTATACTATTCACCAAGATAATCCTTAAAATACTCATTAAAAGTATCTCTAAGGTGTCCACCATAAAATTAGGACTTTTTTGGCCAAAAATATAGAATAAAAAATAAGAGGTGTCTGACACAATCCCCTTTCGCACAGCCAAATACAATTAGGGAAAAAATCCTATCATTATCCGTTGTAAACGCGTAACCCCTTGTTAAATCTTCCAGCCATCTTCCTTTGGATTATCTGTCGTATTATCCTTTGCAAATGCAAGTCTAAGGGAGACAAATGTTTTAGAAGAATACCAGCTCGCATAGTCGAGACCTTTGGTACATAAGAATGAACTCAAACGATTAGATTCGGTTGGTTGAACAGCGAATTCTAAAATTCATATTCGGAAAAATGAAATCGACGGTTTTAGCAACTCTTTTTCTCCTCTATTGTTTGTTTGTTTGTTGTTTGTTTTTTTCTATGAAATTTAGCTCAACACGGAATGTGTCGAATAAAGGGACACTTAAAGAATGGTACTTAACCTTATTTGATTGTTTGAGATCATTAGTTATTTGAAACATGCACTATGGCTAGTGAGAAAAATTCTTCCAAATACCAAACTTTAACACGGGGAAGCAAGTTCTACTATAAAAATGAACAATTTCTCTTCATTAGCTAACATATTATTTTTCCTATTATCCGCTCGTTTATTTTAGTATTTACAATGAAGTTCAGTGTTCTTATTGCAGCTACCGCCGTGTTCGGAACCTCAGTTTATGCTCAATCAACTCCTCCCCCAGCCTGTCTCCTTTCCTGCGCTGGAGAAGCCAGGTCTGTCTGTGCAGGAATTGACGACTTTTCCTGTCTTTGCAAGGCCCACAGATCATCCATCCAAGCCTGTTTGAAAAAGAATTGTCATGATGACCTTGAACTTGCAGCAAGCAGATTTGAAAAGCACTGTGATACGGCCCTAGAAGCAAGGCAAATCCCTGAATTGCCGCCACAAGCCGCTGCTAATATTCCTCCAGAGGCCGCCTCGAGACGTGCTGCCGGTCTATCTAGGGCTGCTGCAGGACGTTCGTTAGGGCTAGCTAGGGCCTCTGCTGGCCGGGCTTTGGGGTCTTCTCGTAGAGCTGCTGCAATCGGTGCCGCCTCTGAGCCTGCTGCTCCAACCAGTGCTCCAGCTGCCCCAACTGATGGTGCCGTTCCAACCAGTGCCTCAGCTGCCCCAACTGGTGCCTCGTCTCCTCCAAGCAGCGCTGCAGCTGAAACAACACCTGCTGCAATTCCAGCACCCGCTGCTGATAATTCAACTACCCCATTTTCTAACAATGGTACATCTTGCGACCCAACTGGGTGCATTGCAGTTGTCACCAGATGTTCAATTGGTACCTGTGCTCCAGTAACCAATACTGTCCCAGCCGTCTGCACACTTGGCGCCTGCAAACCATCTGCCGCTATTGCCAGCTGTCCTAACGGTAACTGTGCTGCACCACCACCTGCTGCAACCTGTACTTCAGGTAGTTGTGAAAACCCAGCTCCGGCCCCAGCTCCAGCCGGATCTTCCTGTTCAGGCGCAGAATGTTCTTCTCCAGAAGGTCCAGGAGGAACTACTGCAGCTCAAGCTGGTACTGGTTCCACTAATCAAATCGCTTCCGGACTTGGTACTGCTATTCTGGTAGTTGTTGGAGCCATGTTGTTCTAAACTTGACTGCGGTCCGTATAATTATTATTTTCTCATATTAATTTTGTAAGAACACGTTTTCAGAGTGATAATAAAATCATGAATAAATTCATCTTTTCAAACTCGCCGACTTGAGTCCGAATGAAAAATTCCCAGTTTCCTGAGGGTCTTGTATATAAAAAATGTGGCATTGTAAAGTGTTCAATTCTTTCAGTTCTGGTGGAAGTACAGAATCGTTGCAATATCAGTGCTTCATCGTCAATAAAAAAGTTAAATTCTTTCCTTCTCATTTTTAAACCACGTAGTGGTTTTGTATGAATGTTTAGTTGTAATTTCTGCGGAGTGAACCCATTTGATGGAATATCGTGAAAACTATATATATATCGGAGGTCATTAAAGTTCAAGAATTATGGGACGATGATAGGCGAATTGTCTACGTTTACAGAGTTTCGCCATACCATATCCTCTTTACAAAACCAACTGAAGACCAACATCCCAATCTGGACCAGAACGCCCCTTATTTCCGAGAGAATTCTGATAAAGAGTTTCCACGATGAAACCTTACTTCTCAACAAGATTAACTCTGGGAATTCCGAAAATCACTCTTAACGTGAACATCACTTACTTGTTTCTAACAATTAAGATACAGGCAGGATAACATATTCAGTTGTGAGAAAAAAATGGACTATTACTCTTATCGAAGATTCCATGTTTCATAGAAACATGCATACGCCTTACATACTTTTAACTAATAAAATCGCAATTTCCTTTTTCCTGTAACCTATAATCAGATAGTTAGATCATTTACACTTCGGTTGCTCATGCCGCCGCGCCATATATCTGACATAATCAGTTGTCCACTCAGTTCAGTTAAAACTTAATCGATTGGCATATTGATAAACGCGTTTATTTCTCAGGCATAGAGATATTGGGATCATAAAGATGGGGTATTTTATTGGCCTATTTATAAATGAAATGACTCTGGGGTTATGTAATGTTAGTTGTAGAACCTTCTATTCTGTTCTATTCTCCCTAGTCATACTTTCTCTTTGCAAGCAATATCTGACCAACGAAAACAAAGAAATAGTCAAAAAGAAAAAAAAAAAAAAAAAAAAAAATAGAGAAAAAGGAAAATAGTTTTACTTTAGACTCCTACGCACATAGAATTTGAACTCGTTTGCGATCAACCTTATATTGAAATCATACGCTTGATGTTTTCAACAGAAAAAATCGGGTAAAACGTATGCAGGGACCATCTGTTTGTTTCAAAATTCAGCTAGTTTGGGAATTCCTTGGGGAAGCGAATAAAATGAAATTAATCGGCTAATTTCGGAAACTTGAATCCGAAATATTCCTGAGGCCAAAGGGGATCGCTGTTAACGCTGCTGGTGCTGCTTATTATTATGGTCTGAGCTAGTTGTACTTTGCTTAGTTAATGAGAATTCGGTAAGCTTGTTGTTGGGGGTATTTTAACATTAGGAATTTTTAGTTTAAAAGCACAAACCTTACGGAGAAATCAGTCAACATCCAGAGTCTTATATAAAAATCAATCGGGAACCATTGAGTTTTGTCACAGTTCCCTTCAATACACTCACGTTCAAATATTTTTGCAATTGCTGTATACTAGATCTCAGATATCTCGCTCTAATTTCTAATCTCTTGTCATTTGCTACTTCCAGAATTCACAGTCTCTTGGCTACCTATATATTTTTTTATTTCACTATTTTTAGAAGAGCCATATTTGTCAAATCAGTACAAATAAGAAACATAAGAACTACCGCATTTTGAAACATGGAGGAAAATCAATTTCAAAATATCAGAATGTCAGAGGGTTATAGTGAATTTGGTGGAATGTCGAGCCATCAACAGCAGCAACAGCAGCAACAACACCAACCAGAAGCTCAGCAGCAACATCAGACGGTTTCAACTCCAAAGTATGGTAATTCTAACCATAGGCCCAGGAAGTCTAACCTAACTCAACAGCAGAAGAATAAAAAGCGTCAGCGTGCAACGACTGAACAATTAGAGGTTTTGAGAAGAGAGTTTGCAATTAACCCCACTCCCACTGCACCCAAGCGTATTGAAATTGGCCAGGCAATTGATATGACCGAACGGTCTGTGCAGATTTGGTTTCAGAATAAACGGGCAAAGGTTAAGCTAGCTAGAAAACAAATGGCTTATAATGAAGAGTGTAGAGGGTACAATCTCCATGGAAATTCCAACAACAATAATTTTCTGGTGCAAAGCGGGTATTATTCAAGTCCAGGTATGTCACGATTTTCGTCACCCTTGGATTCTACTCAATCCACACCACCTGGGTTCATTACGTGGGACCAAACTGCCACGGACATTCCTTCTTTTAGCTATTACCCCACAGATTATTCTTCCCACAATATTTTAAGTGCCCCGCCAATTATTTTATCGTGTTCCGAGTTAATCATTGGAACTTGGAGTAGAGCGTTGAACATGGAATACAACGATTTGATTGTTAGTTACCAACCATCAAGTTCGCTTCTCACTTACTCGTTATATGGTGATAACAGATATTTTAAAATGATTATCCCTTTTAAAGCTGTGGATGGAATGAAGCTAGTTCAAGACGAACATAGGCAACAGGTAGGAGAGGCGATTATGCTGATAAATGACCCAAGGGCTCTGCGATATTATATTTGGGATGAACGTATTCATGAATGGAGAGAACAAGATGACTTCACAATAGAAAAGCAAGCTTCAACTGTCAAGGAGCATCGATTAATTGGACTTTATTACAACTTGAAGCTCGAATTCAATCGATTATATTCTTTCCAACCCAGTAAGGTTGCTGGGGTTTCTTTAACTCCTCCAATGACCCTGACATCCCAGCCAACAGATTGGCCAGATTACAGCAGTAATGGTAGCACGAACACCTTGGACAGAAACTCTTTTGACTTTGACACTATGCAAGGTTTACCTCCGCCGCCACCGCCTCCCACAGCATCTGCCCAGCCATCTATCCAGCTGTCTAGTGACAGCGAACCACTTCCCCCTCCACCATCTCATCTGGTTTCGCAAACACGTCCCACTGAACAGCCACCTCCTCCCCTTCTTCAGACCCAGTGTATGGGAAATGATCCGTACTATGCGCCAGAGCGTTTCGAAACAAGGTCAACTCCTGCTGCCCTGAACATCGGTATAGCATATCAGCCCTCAGAGTTTGAAGGTGGAGCTGGTACCGTATCTGACACAAACCTGGTTACGAACAATTTTGCAGTGGAACCAAATTCCGATATGTTAAAAATTGATGATAGTACCAATGGAAATATTCCTAATGTCAACCTGTTCAATAATGATGAGGAAACTAAGTCTGGATCCGAATCATCACTGGGCTTAAGTATGAAACAAGAACAGGAAGCCAACATTGATAGCATCCTGGGGAATCATCACAGTCGGAATGGGCACGGGAATGGGAACGGAGGTAGCAACAGGAATAGTAAGGATATCTTTTCTCCTCTTGATATGACACCAACCAGTGATGACTATTTGAAAACCGGGGAACCAAATCAATATGTTCTTGGTCCAAATAGCAATAACCCTTCTGTCAATGGTTCAGAGAGCCTACTGCTTGAACTCAACGATTTTTCTTTCGAATTTGACCAAGATAACAGGTGCGAGTCGTCGACAAGCAGACAACATAAAACTGAAGATAATGATGTTGAGGACTACGAAAACTCTTTACTTATGTAATAAACCTAACCATACTTTTTCAACTCTAGATGATGATGCAACTGGCAGACAAAAACTATCTGGTTATCGGAGTAATTTTCATG
Source organism: Blastobotrys serpentis (assembly GCA_003705695.2). Lineage (NCBI taxonomy): Eukaryota > Fungi > Ascomycota > Dipodascomycetes > Dipodascales > Trichomonascaceae > Blastobotrys > Blastobotrys serpentis. The sequence continues at coordinate 560,166 of PPJG02000002.1, read as the reverse complement.
GTTTGAGAAGTAAGATCAGACAATTATGATTAAGTAATCAGATTTTTTTTCAAAAAAAAAAAATAAATAAAAATTTCCTGCTGGGTGCCTATCTCTGAGATAGGTGCAATACAGCCAATTGAAATATAGTTTGTGCACTACGGAAGTATATATATCTTATTGATATCGATATGCGTATATATACATCTGAACCATGTTTTTAATTCTAGCTTTTATGCCGGGCACGTGACCTCCAATATATATATTGTAGGTGACGACGATATTGTCCGGAAGCTTCGGTCGGGGGGCGTGGCATTTTTTGTCCGCCAAGCCAGCCAAGGTGGTACTGGTAGTAATTGACCAGAAGTCGAACCCCCCGAAAACCCCGACTTGCACTACCGGGACGGATACCCGACACCGACAATGCTACTGCCACCACGCGATAGCTGCCAAACGAGGCAAGTTCTTCTGACAAGTATTGACCGACGTCGCACTACAGAGATCATGCTGAGGTGTATTAAAGGATTGATACTCACATTGACACTATTTTTGTGTCTTGTGAATGGTAATGAGGTCGAATTATCTAATAAGGAGCGTCAACAATGTGTCGGGATGTATTCCAAGAAGGATTGGGGTGGAGATGGAGATTCGTACATTGAATTAATTATGGAGGCGGATAAATCAGATAAGGCTCGATGGGTGGCTGCAGTTATCTTTGAGTATAGAGATGTTGACTTATTAGGCGCTGGAGTGCCAGGAGATAAGAATGTGAAATACGTGTGCGATGAGGGTGCGATTGCAGGAAAGCTTTGTACCGAGGACCACCTAGGAGAATTTATTCTATCTACCTCTGCTAATAAGACATCATATGCGGAAATGGTTACGAAAAAGATTGATCTTAAGAATCCTGAAGCATTGCGATATCCTGTCAAAAAGAGTGGGTTTTATTGTGTTTCTACGGCGTCCGGACGACATGCAGACTACAAAGGTGCAGCATTATTCCACAATGCGTTTGGGGAGTTATCGGCCAGTCAGATTCCTAAATTGCCGTTTTATGGTGGTATGGCATTGGCATACTTATTGATTTTCGCTCTGTGGATGTTCGCATATGTCACGCACCGACAAGATATTTTACCAGTTCAGAACTATATTACGGCCATCAGTGGATTCCTCGTGGTTGAAATGATTGTCATCTGGGGTTACTATGATTATGTGAATAACGGGGCAGGAAAGGTTGGAGGACTTGTCTATTTGGGCGTAGTTTCCGTCTTGAATGCCATTCGAAACGCTTATACATTCTTCCTCTTGTTAATTGTCTCTATGGGGTACAGTGTCGTCAAGCCCAGTCTAGGTGATGCCATGTGGAAATGTAGGGCATTGGCAGGCGCCCACTTCTTTTTCGCTGTGATATACACCATCTCTTCATATATGGTTCCACCAGAGGAGGCTGGGCCAATCATCATGTTGGTAATCATGCCATTGTCACTAACTATGACCACATTTTATGTCTGGATTTTAGCCTCCTTGACCAATACCATTAAGCAGTTAGTGCAGCACAAGCAACACATCAAGGCACAAATGTACAAAAATTTATGGATGATTCTTTTAGGATCCATGATTGTAATCTTTGCCTTCTTCTTTATCAACTCGATCATTTTTGCAGGACAGAGTAATATGGAATTCATTACGAACCATTGGAAAGCGCGATGGTTTGTCCTTGACGGATGGATCAATGTGGTTTACATTGTGGATTTTGCTCTAATTGCTTTCATTTGGAGACCATCAGCAAACAACACTCGATTTGCAATGTCTACGCAAATTGCCCAAGACGAAAACGAAGCCGAAGAGTTTGAAATTGGCTCTTTGCGCGACTCTTTGGATGATGAAGAAGCAAACAGACGAGCTGCCGAAGAATCTGACGAAGAATTTGCCAACCATATCAGATCCTTGCCTGCATTCCAAACCCCTCCAGATCCACCTTCATATGAAGAGACCGAAGGTGATGGCAACAAGGCCAAATCTGGTGCCGTTAAATCCAAGTCAGGTAACACCACTCCTCCTCGGCAAAGCAACGAAGTTGAGTCATCGTCCACAATGTTTGCTGTCGCCGATGATGATTCCGATGATGGTGATGACAGTAGAAATGATCATGAGGACGAAGAAGGGTTATTAAGAAAAAAAGATGATTGATGTAATTTACATATCCAAATCGCATTATGGATAGCGTTGATATTTTAAGGATCCTCTGGCCTTCATTTCAGCAGAGGGATTATTCGTAAGGAGCATACCATGGTTACATGTATATACTTATATATATTATTATTTCTTATTTTTCTTTTTCTTTTTACTTCCACTGGCACCATTGTTAGTATTAGAAGATTGTTCACTTTCCACAGGCTTTGTTGGTTCTGGTTCGGTGTATTCGACATCGATATTGGCTTGACTGCTGGCGATACCTTTTACATTGACATGGTTTTGTTGCTTGTTCAATGAAACTCCTCGAGGTCCTAGGGCACTCATAACTCTTGAGAGTTGATTGATCTTTGATATCCTTATTCTATAGCAGGCACCTGAAACTGGATCATATGTCTTTACATATAACATGGCGGGTCTACTGGTTCCATTTGCAGTTTCTGTTTTGTCATGCTTTGCTCTCTTATGGCTGTAGGTTGTGCTTATTAACGTCTGTTGCGGGATAAAAAGTCAGTTGATTTTCTTCTTTTAGCCAAAACAATCAGCTACTCACAGTTTGTGGTCGTGCAGATATTAATTCATGAGATCTTTCGATAAATTCGTCCAAATTCTTCAGTCGAGGCATATTGAATTTGTGAGGTGGTGAAGTAAGCCCCGTTTTTCGTTTTTCGCTTTCCGTTCCCAAGTCCCAAGCCTCGCGGCGAGCCCAACCGTTTTTTGACTAAGAACCCATAAATATTGAGCTGAGAAATCAAATCTTTCTCTCTTTAGATTTTATTTATTTATTTATTTTGCTTTTAGTTAGATAGATATATTGGTATTTGTAGAGGGACACTTTTTGGTGATATTAGCCAACAAGAAGCTTCAAAGTGTGGAATTGAGTTGTGACCGATCCCCCGTACATTTAATAATCGAACTTCCCTTCAAGAATTTTTAGGTTCTGGCATTTCAATGGAAGAGCGACTGTTGCAGTCTTGATAAACTTCTCCAAATTTACATCTGATTGTCGCCTTACAAGAATAGGAGTAATGCTAGAGTGGATGGCGTGAAAGACATGCTCCGATTTTGATAGATAACCCCACTATCTTACAATAAATGCCGTTTTATTGGACTCGAGGCTGATATCCCAGAGAAAATCATCATTAGTCTAATTACAAATATATTTACAAAATCATTCACTCTGGGAATTTGTCTCTTCCTCGTCGGTTTCGGACGTGTAGCTCGGAGGAGGAGATCCCGCCGGCTCTGGAGGACGATTCAGCCGGGTCAAATTGATGCTATCTCGATTGGAAGTAACCTCGTCAATCTCAGTGCTGGAGCCTTCTATGTTAGAAGAGGGCTCAGCTGTATGTTCATGGCCGGTCTCAAGGAGCACAAAGTCACGTTCAGCACCATATGGTGGCGGAGGAGCCAGGGAGCCATGTGCGGGCGCCAGTCCCCACTTTTTAACGTTGGCTTCAATGTACACAAATCCTGACTGGCCGAAATTCACTACTACTGTAGCGGGACCTGTGGCTCCAATGGTCGGGAATAGGTTCAGTTTCATACCATGCAGCGCATCTTCCAGCTTCTTTCCGTTGCGGGTGAAAAACAATGTACCAGTTCGTGTTCGATAACCCACACCCACAACATCACCTTGTTGCAAGGGCGGGCCATAATGCGGTGCCGAAAACGGTTGATTAATTCTTTTCAAGCCTGTGGAATCGTATGCAACCGAATGCCGGTGATAGCCTGGAAGTCTGAATGTCGGATATGGCTTGGTAGTCACGCCAACTGAGATTGTAGTGTTTAGCGGCTTATCATAAATCTTGGCTTCCCAATAATAGACATCGTTCTGTTTAGGAATTGGCAGGTTTGTCTGTGTGCAGCATACCGAATCAAAAAATTCGATTTCAGTTCTCCCCTCAACAAAACAGTTGGCATTTGGGAAGTCCACTTCAAATTCCCACGCTGAAACTCCCTTCTCCTGAATACTCATGAACTGCGATAGGCTGATGTCCGTGTTCTGACTATTGGGTGGGTTGGCCTCTACATACGCTTTGGCTTGGTAGTACATTCGTCTGGACTGCTCGTCCATCAGCTCCAATGCTTCTTCCTCTTCTTCCAGTAGTCGCTGCTCGTCATCATATGATCCTGCACTATCTGGACCTCCCGGAAGTCTAATCCGTCCGGATCCTGCGACTGCAAACCATATGGCTGCACATAATAATGCCAATAATAATGTCCCGACGGCTGACAGTAAGCCTACTAATAAGGGTATGTTCAGGGACGGCAGTTCGTTCTCAGGTGAATCTGGGTTTTGTTGAAATAAATAGGTGGTCATCTTGTCTCAATATGAAATACAAAGGGTTTGTATTCTGTTGAAATTAAAAATTAATAATCACAGAAGTTGAAAAGTTATCGGTTTTCTCTTCCTTCCCTTTTCCTCGCTTCTGATCTTCTTCTTCTTGCTTGTTCTCTCTTTTTTTTTTCTTTCTTTCAGTCTCTCGCTTCCTTCGGACTCTGTTATATCCGATTCCTAGTATAAAAATAGAAATATAGTATTAAAAAAAAAAAAAAAAATATTAACACAAAGCTTCGTCCGAATGTTCCCTTATCAAACTTCTTGTCAAGTAACAATGCAAAATGATAATGGAGATCCACCCCATTTTAGTCCCAATAAGTGCGCAAACGCGCAAGTGCATCACAAAAAAAAAGTGGCGTTGCTGCGTTTTACGTTTTACGTCATATGGACATAACATAACCGTTGGTTTCAGCGCCCTATGCGGGAATAGCCGCCTCACTTTATTTTTTTGATCCTTTCAGTTGAGTAGGTGGCTGGCGTACTATGACCATTTTCATCACAGCCGATCGTGATGTTAAACTGCTAGCATTATCAGGGATGATGTAGTTAGATTGTTCTTTCCAATTGCAATGCATTTGTGAGGTCATGTGCAAGGTCCTAGCGAATTCGTTAGCGCCATATAGATGCGGGAGGTACATTCCCTATGGAATATATTAATTGGCATGGTGATTTCCGATGGCCAGATGATGTCGATGACTTGCATATGCCCGCCATAGGCAGACTCTTGCATAGATGTGCCACATTCTCATCGACCCTCAAACCTCCACGAAGTGGAGCTACCTTTTTTGCTTCTTTTCGGAGAAAAAAGAAGCTGCCGAAAGCGGAAAATAGCACTGTTGCGTTTCTGATTCAATTAAGTTGTTCGATTTGACCGACCAAGTCAGAGTCCAGTTAGCCATTGAAATCAATTCGGCTCATCGATATCAAGGTAAGTACAGCAACCTATAATGGCATATGAATGGTCTATATATAGCCATCGATCAGTAAGGGGTATTTATCTGTATTCTAATTGAGATCTATGTTGAGAACCTATAACTAGCTCATGAGCACTTAACGGGGAAGTAATGATTCTGTCTGAGGAATCCTGGGAATCTCATTCAAATTGTATTAATCTTGCAAAGAAAATTTAAAAAAAAATTGTTTGCCCTGTTTATATTTACCACAGTTGTTAATTGATGTGAATAGGTATATATATATATATATGTACAAGAGCGAGAGAGAGCTACGAGCTTCAGTTGGTATATATATATGGCTGAGCTGAATATTAATAATTATATATATGCATATATATAAATTATATAAACGTTAACGTTCTGCGCGCATTGCGCGCTGGTGAAGTTCAAAAGTTCAAAAAATGCCTCCTAGCGGAATTGAACCGCTGACCTTTGCATTCCCCATACATCAAAGTACAAGTGCAACGCTCTACCCCTAAGCTAAAGAGGCATAGAACTGAGGTTTCAAATATCAGGTTTTACACATTGGTGCATTATAGGTGTGGAGAGTTGTATGGTAGGGGACCATTTTTGCGATTTTTGTCGCTCATTTTTAGTCGATCAGAGGTTATAGGGGCTCATAGGTTTCCCCGCTGGAGCTCAACACATTGGGTCATCGTTCGGAGGTACATATTAGCCCAATAATAATAATAATTTCCAACTTGCTCTTTCATGTATTGATTTAAATAAAAAAATAAAAAAGAGATTAGAACTTTCTAAGCGGGAAAATTCGTTGACTGACCCTCCATAGGCGTTGTAAAATGTCAGAGATTCACACGTTGGTGACTGCGCTGGATTCCCTCTGTAACTGATGAGCCTGTGATGGAAAATGTTAACACGATCTCTGGACTCAGGGAATCATTTAGGCGCTTCGGCATGATGCTTATTTAGGTAATATATTTCTTAAATACTTTATTTCAGTAGATTGCCATGTCGATGATTTAGCATTTCACTCAATGATAACAGCTTGTTTACCCTTGCGATTCTTGTCATTGATAATTGCATTCTTATAGGCATCGAGCAATTCTTGAGATGGCTGCGAGGTGTTATATTTGTGGACGTTATAACTAGTGTCCTTGAGCTTTCCTTCACGAATATAACCCAACAACTTGCCGATAACTTCGGGTAGTTTGCCAGTTTCCATTGCCCACCTGGTCAACCAGAAACCTTCAACATGAATATTCTTGAAGATGAATGACCAACTTGACACAGCGACCGGTTCGCCAGACATTGAGCCATATGAAATCAAATAACCACCGTCGGCCAATGCTTGCGCCAAATTAGTTGAAGATTGGCCACCAATACAATCGAGTGCCACCTTTGGTTTGGCTCCTCCAGCCAATTGATGGACAGTGTTTGGAGATGCGGCTTCTTTTTCAGTAATAACTACATCAGCACCCAAGTCCCTCAATTCCTTTTTGATACTCTCTGCATCAGCACGATCGCGAATAACGCTGATTGACTTGAGGCCCTTAAGTTTTGCCAATTGAATGGCGACCCTACCCAAGCCAGAGTTGCCACCGTTTTGAATGAACCATTCCCCAGCTTCAATATGCTGGCTCAACATGATATCAGCTGTACATGGGTTGACAGTGATGGTGCGACATGCAATGGGTTCAGTCCATCTTTATTAGGAACAGCAAAAACATAAGATGAATCCACAGTAATATGGGTTCTCCAAGTGCTCATTCCCTTTGGAGGGAGGACCCAATCGCCAACCTTGCAGTTGGTGACTTTATCACCGGCCTGGATGACTTCAAAACAGCCTTCTATTCCGGCAATGCAGCTTGGGGTAGTCTTATCAACCTCATTATCCTTAGGCGGCTGACGAGCATATGTACCTTCAATTTGTAAGATGTCAGAAGGATTGATTGGGGTTGCTAATAATTTTAAGACAACGTCATTTTCCTTTGGTTCCTGGATTGGATATTCCACATTTCGTAGAACCTTCTGCGGGGCACCGTTATCTGAAAACACAATGGCTACACCCTTATTTTCTGGCATTTTAATTTTAATGTTTTATTTTCGTCGTTTCTAGATATGTGAAGATGGATATCTTATCGCAATTCAAATAATTGGATGATATATGGGGCAAAAAGTAGGGTGATTGTAAACTTCTTTGTATTTGGATGCTCGGACCGGAGTCCTTTACTTAACTCCGAAACTGTTCTCTGATATCACAGAATCTCATATATGTCGGCTGGATTAATCCAACCAGGTCCCACTGGTGCCGTGAAAGAGGGCAATCATTAGATTGTGAGGAACTATCCAGTATTTTCTGTGTGGAATTTTGCGAAGAATAAATCATGGTCATTTAGTGTGAACGGACTCTTCGTTGTTGTAAATCGTACTGCCCGATCACTCTGCTCTCAACACCTTGAGAAAGGTGCTTGAAAAATGTGATCCAGCGCCGCCTGACCTATCTGGGCTTTACCAGCGGGACAATTTGGGGGAAGAAAGTTTACTCAACAGTCGATGCTATGACGAAACTGGTATTTGATGTTGAGAGGAACCAACGAGCAAAGAGAGTCACGTCTATCCTAGCAACAGATACCAAAGGATAACTTGAGAATGCACTCTAAGATACTCTGTGACAAAGCATGATGGATATGGGGCTCCCAAAGGCTGTGCATAAATTTGTACTCCACTCTATGTTAGAGAGAACCACCAGGATAATAGTGGATCAAAAGGAAACCATGTCACAGAAAGTGAAAACTGATACCCCGCAAGGGCCACCGGATTCCCCTTTGTTATTCCTCATTTATACTGCTCGGTTGTATGAGATGAAAAAATTCAAGAGTGCAAAACTAATTGGATTTATTGATGGCATAACCATTTAAGTTTGAGTTAAACCGATAGCGAAACTGGAAAGGGCGTCCCAGTGAGATACTCCAACTTTGTCATAAATGGGCACAACTAATTATGCTGCAATTGACTACAGTGAAAAACTTGGCCTCCTTATGGCGGTGTTACCAAACCCTCCAGAAGACGGTACCGACGCTTGTGGATGCCCGAGTGAAATGAAGCTCGCTAGGGTGCCCAGAAAACCAAACTTCTAGGGGTGACCTTAAATAGTCGACTGAAGTTCTGCGCCCATGCTAACCAGGTTATCCTGAAGGCAAAGCGTGCGTGCAATGGTTCGTATTGGAAGTCTGAAGTTGTGCAGGGTGTGACTAGTCGTCCATGAACAGATTGTACACTACTTGTGTACGCTTAATTGTGGAAATATCCCTTTGATATTTGGTATGAGTGAATTCCTCGAAGTATTTGAAGTACCAGCTTCTGGTCATTCAAATTCTTGGGTTACATACCATAGATCACCCACAGAAACGCTACATAGGGACACGGGAATTCTTCCCACCATAAAGCGTTATATGGAACTGAAGGAATACTATGGTCCATCGGGGCCTGGACGGAGTGAACCCGCTAAACACCCTAGTGATAAGGAAGAAGAGGGACACTCAAATGGCGGATATTTTTTCCATGAAGTTCAACGGAAAGAGAATATAACTTCTCATCGATATTGGGAAATGGCGAAGCGCTTGAAATACGATGAGATTAGCCAAGCCAACAGGCAAACCAAGGAGTTGAGTAGGCCAAATCACAAAGACGTGTTGGAACCTTGGGCAAATCAGTATAGCAATGCTCCGGCATCGTGATACAAGGAACACATGGGAAATCAGCTGTATTTTAAAAAAATCCAAATCGTTTGAATATCTTTCTAATGAAACACCAAGGAACCCTGGGTGAGTTGATCCAACGGCGGATGGGAAAGGTGCCTTAGGCGCTTACTATAAAGGAGTAAAAATCAACTCGAGGCCAATGAGTGCAACTGTGGGGAATTGGAATCAGCACAGAGTACACTAATTAAGAGGTGGACCGCAGTATATTGGAACTGTCGCACGGAACCTTGATCTCAGGGTCTTACTGCTGTAGACAAGCTTCTTTCACTCTTGCCGCATCTGTTATACTGAGGGTTAGGCTCGTCAATTAATATTTAAGTACACAGGAGTAAATTGATTATTATTATTATTATTATTATTGTTACATGTTCTCTGGACTCAGGGAATCATTTAGGCGTTTCGGTATGATATATGTTTAGTTAATATATTTTTTAAACAATCAATTTAATAGGTTGCCACGCCTATGATTTACATTTACTCAATGATAATAGCTTGTTTGCCCTTACGATTCTTGTAATTATTAATGGCATTCTTATAGGTACTGAGCAATTCGTGGGATGGCTGCGAGGTGTTATATTTGTGGACGCAGTAACTAGATTCCTTGAGCTTTCCTTCACGAATATAACCCAACAACTGGCCGATAACTTCGGGCAGCTTGCCAGTTTCCATTGCCCACCTGGTCAACCAGAAACCTTCAACATGAATATTATTAAAGATGATTGTCCAACCTGACACAACGACTGGTTCAGTAGACATTGAGCCATACGGAACTAAATAGCCACCGTCAGCCAATGCTCGAGCCAGATTAGTTGAAGATTGGCCACCAATACAATCGAGTGCCACCTTTGGTTTGGCTCCTCCAGCCAATTGATGGACAGTGTCTGGAGATGCGGCTTCTTTTTCAGTAATAACTACGTCAGCACCCAAGTCCCTCAATTCCTTTTTGATACTCTCTGCATCAGCACGATCGCGAATAACGCTGATTGACTTGAGGCCCTTAAGTTTTGCCAATTGAATGGCGACCCTACCCAAGCCAGAGTTGCCACCGTTTTGAATGAACCATTCCCCAGCTTCAATATGCTGGCTCAACATGAGATAAGCTGTGCATGGGTTGACAGTGATAGTTGCGACATGCAATGGGTTCAGTCCATCTTTATTAGGAACAGCAAAAACATAAGATGAATCCACCGTGATATGGGTTCTCCAACTGTTCATTCCGTTTGGAGGAAGGACCCAATCGCCAACCTTGCAGTTAGTGACTTTATCACCGGCCCGGATGACTTCAAAACAGCCTTCAATTCCGCCAACACAGCTGGGGGTAGTCTTATCAACCTCATTATCCTTAGGTGGCTGAAGACCATATGTGCCTTCAATTTGTAAGATATCAGCTGGATCGATTGGGGTTGCTAATAATTTTAGGACAACTTCATTTTCCTTTGGTTCCTGGATTGGATATTCCACATTTCGTAGAACCTTCTGCGGGTCACCGTTGTCTGAAAACACAATAGCTACACCCTTATTCTCCGGCATTTTTTCTTTTCTTATTTCTCTGAGGGTATCTTATCGTAATTCAAGTTAAAGCCTGAAAGATAATATATTTAATAGTAATGGAAATAAATACGGTTTTATAGTAACAAAGTTATAAAAGAAGAACAAAGAGTAATAACAGTGTAAATCAAAAGTGAATCGAGTAATAAAACACCTTGTATTATAGTATTTAATATAAATCAATCATTGATGGATCAATGTCTGCGATGTTTTTCAATGTGCGGCTTAGCGAAGTGGCGAGTGGCTAGTTCCTGCGTGGCTGATACGGTAATTGGTACATTAAGTCCGATCTATCACACTCGACCAGATCCCACTGTTGCAGTGAAAATGGTCAATCAATCATTGATTTCCGAGCGGCTATATAGTGTTTGTTCGTGGACAATAAATTATGGTCACATCCTGTGGGCCAAAACAGCCCGTACTAAAGCCGGAACGCGGTGAACTTGCTGTGGCTCCAAAATTCACTTTAAATATGGACTCCTTATCATATTCTCACGATTTTTGAATTCTGAGATATAATACAGGAAATATCTGATCTTGTTTGAATATTCTAGATCTGTTAATTTTTTATATATCGTGAGAAAGGTATCACGTGATCCCAAAGTAATTGCTCTAAGATCACACCTCACGGAATGCCGGTGAGGAAGTGAAATTAGGTGGACTGAAAAGGTCGAGGAAACTCATTTCGTGAATAAAACTATTAGAAATAATGGGACGGGAACCTGTACAATTAGACGACCTAACTGTTAACAACTTGGGGGTTCTGAAAAGAATCAACTCTGTTGTTCTTCCAGCCACATACGGTGAATCATGGTATAAAGATTCTTTGACTGTTGGACAACTCGCCAAATTAGGTAAGTAAATTGAAATAACCTCACAACAGACTTCAGGAAGGTCTAACGCTGTAGCCTACTACAATGAGCTCCCTGTTGGCGCCATCAGATGTGCCTTGGAGACGCCACAAAACCATAACCAGCCAACTAAAGTATACATCATGACTTTGGCTGTGCTCGCGCCATATCGAAACTACGGCATTGGATCAAAATTATTAAACCATGTCCTCGAACAGGCTCAAAGTATGTACGTTCGCGAAGTCTATGTCCACGTCTTGGCCAGTGATGAAGATGCAATTGCTTGGTATGAAAAGAGAGGGTTCGAAAAGGGCGAATTAGTCAAGGAATATTACAAAACCATGAATCCAAAGGGTGACGCCTATGTAATGACCAAAAAGTTCTAAATAATACTAATATAAGCCATTCCATACCTAGAAACCAGGGGGGGCAGCACTACTCCAAATGGATAGATCATTTTCTGAACTAAATTCACTTCCTACTAGGACTGTTCATATCTCTTTCTATATATATATATATTAATGATACATGTATACATCAAAGCGCATTTTTCTTTGGCTTTTTATTCTTTTTTTGGGAATTATTTCCTTGCTTCTCTTTCTTTACAAATGGCTCCTCCTTCTTATCGCTATCGTTTATCTCCTTCTTCTCTGTCGTGTCCTCATATTCCCACAACTGTTTGACTTCGCCTTTACTAAGCGCAACAATCAAGGTTGTAAGGGCAATTGCTGGACAAAGGTATAACAGAGCAGGTTGACCAGCCTGGAAGATGTGCATAACATAGATTGTCAATACTAATCCCAATGCATATGAAATGATACCAGAAACGAAATATGGTTTGGAGAATTTTCGTGCCAAATGGAATGGCAGGCCAGCATTTTTACGGTGGAAATTCCACAGATCGAACCTCAAACAAAGAGACAGGAACATGGCAGGAACAACGATATCACCTAAACCGAGCATTGCCATGGCCCGACCGCTTTCGCTGGCCGGGCGTGGAACTTCCAGCTTCACTGGTCCTTTGACCTTTGTGGCTACAGTCACCATGACTTCAGTTCCGAAAACAAAATAAATGTCGTAAAGGAATAATCCTGCAAGCATGATAAACCCAGTTTGGAAAGAACCCAATCGAATAGTGCGAATTCCTGAAATGGCCAAACATCCACCGATGATGTTGCCCAAGATCCAATGTGGATAAACGTAATTGACATAGCAGATCAAGACGGCAACTGGGACACCCAACAAATCCCCTAGACTGTAATAAACATTCATAGACTGGTCTCTTTTCTGGACGACAGTGAAAAGTTTGTCCTTGTCCTCATCCTCATCAGCGGCCACAACACCAGCCTCGTGGTAATCAGGATCTACTGATGAGGTCCATCTCCAATGAGGAATGGTGGTATTGAATACGATTCGAGCAGTTCCAATAAGGAAGACAGAGAAAACAGAAACAATGGAGATGAAACTGGCCAACAAGAAGTAGAGTCTGATGATCTTTTGGACGTTGTCTTCGGTGAAATATTTAAAGGCAAAATATAAAGACAATAGAGCGATACCACCAATAACCGGCATCATATATGCCTCTCCATTAGAAACTCTTTCCTCGGTTGGGCAGCACTTCAAATCGCTTGGATGGAACAATTTTTTGTCGCCTCTTTTGGGTTTCAACGCATTGTTTGGTTGTTGAAGCGTGGAAATCGATGAAAAGTACACAATCAACACTGCCAAAGATAGAATAATGGAATACGTTACGAGAATAGGTGGGACAGGAACCCTTTTCCAAATAAACTCGAGATCCTCAAGAACCTTGATACGTTCAGTGACATTCCATCCGTACACAGTCTCATTTAATCGTCCATACATGTCAAAACCATGATTCCGAACAATATCGACAGCCTTTTCAAGCGTCATTTCCTTGAATAGAGTGGTGCTATTCATTTTGGCCCTGGTTTTCAATCGGAAAGAGGTAAAGACTAACGGTATATGCGAATAATTTAAACGTTTCGACTTTTCAGAAGGGGTGTGCGGCTCACCGAGGCTATGTGTTTGAAAATGAACGTTGAATATACAGTAGTTGAAAATTGCAAATTAGAGTGAAAATTCGCCTCGTAACCTTGGAGATCCGTTGAAGAAATTTGCTGCCCGTTTCGTCAAATGAGGAAAATGATACGAGCGCGTTATTTCGTTAAGTACTTGGTGGACTAACCGTGGGTTTATTACAAACTCTATAAATATTATATTTTTATTCCTCATCAGTATCAGTATCAATGTCGGAGACATCCTCTTCTTCATCAGAGCTTGCATCATCATCGGCTTGTTGTTCCTTAGGCTTTGCGACTTGGCCACCTCTTAACTGTTCCATTGCACCAGCAATCGAATCTTCTTCTGGCTCAGAGATGTCATATTCGTCGTCTTCAACGCTGACTGGAGGTGGGTTTTCAACCTTCATTTCGACAGTTTCAATAATGTCACAACCAAAATAACCACTTGAAAACAGAGCCAGCTTGAACATATATGTGCCTTCTGCCGGTGGAGTAGTGGTAGTGAGTTGGATCTTGAAAGTTGCGATTTTGATGTGTTTGGCGTCCTTCAGTTGTGTGTTTGAAAGATGGAGGTTATGATAAGATAAGTTGGTAAGCTCAGCTGGGCCATCAATTAACTTGTTATCTCTCTCGGAAACAATGAATCCATACCAATTTGGCTTGAAAGAAGTTGGGAAATATGGTGCATAGGCATTTGGAATCTCTTCATCCGTGTTGTTTGTTGATAACGGTTCGCGGAGGATCTTTGGATCTTCCAAATTTTCATCCTTCAAAAGTTCAGGATGGATTTCAGGCAATTCGCTGCCAGATGGCATGACTGCGAACTTCAAAACAAGATGGGCTTGAGCTTGTGGTGGGATAACCTCATCACCTGGAACTCTGAAAAATGCTTTTAATAATTTCAATTTTGGAACAGTCTTACCACAGACAGATTGAATTTCCTTAGTGACCTTAGATTGTATGCCAGGACCAATGTCAGAGGTGGAAATTCCTGGGAGTTGAAGATATTCACCGTACGCTTGATCTTGAAGTGGAACAGCTTGAACAAGACATCGTTCAAGTTCAATGATACGTTGGCATAATCCTGCATCTTTAAAGGCTGCTGCAATATCAAGCATTCCGTTCAAAATGGTAGTAGATCTGGCCACAACGATAAGCTTGTGAGCCTCGTTTTCCACGGGCTTTCGTGTCAAATGAGCATCTAGCAATTCACGGACATATTCATCAGAACAAGAATTCTTTGGAAGGAGCAATTTGTACTCTTCAGCTTGACTCAAAGTGTTCAATAGTTTTTCATAGTTAAGGAAATGTGGTTGTTCCTTAGCACAAGCCTCAAAGAAAAGTGCTGCAGTTTTTTGGTGGATTCCGGCTTTGGTATACTTTCTAGCACCAGACCACCAGGAACCAACAACCCAAGGAAGAACGATTCCGACGAAGAAAGCATAAGCAGAAACAACAATTGGAGATCCCTTACCTTCAACGAGGAAGGTTGGAAGTGCAATTCCATGAGAAGTCTGTTGTGGGCCGTCAGGGTGACCGTACTTGATGAAGTTATCTCTAGTAGTCTCATCAGTAAGAGCCTTGTATGCTTTGGTGATGTCAACGTATTTAGCTTCAATCTCTTCTCTCGTCACATTAACCAAATTCTTGACCTTATCAGGATGCAATTGCAAAGACAACTTTCTATATGTAGACTTGATTTGTTTTTCTGTGGCAGAGAAGCTAATTCCCAAAATTTCATATGGATCAAAAACCTTCTTCTCCTCAACCTCGATTTGTTGGTTCTTGATGATGTAAAGCAATCCTGCCATGGCGATCCATCCAACAACAATAATCAAGTTGGACTTTGTGAAAATTCTAGAACGCCTTTCTTTAGCCCTAAATTTTTTCAAGTGTTCATGATTTGCAGGTTTGAAATCGGTTTGAACTTCCTCGGCCTTATTTTTGGCCACAATTCTCTTAAAAGAAACATAAGTAGAGGGGACTAATACCATCCCTACCAGTGTGATGGCAAAATATGGCCACACCTCAGCCTTGTCATCATATGAGTATCTGCTGTCACTCATCTTGTTCCTGTATACTGTGGTGGAAAGAGAGGGGGGGAAAGGAACTGCAGTAGTGGTACGTGTCGAGACCTATTCCAACGCGCAGCTGATAATTTAAGATCGTGAAATTTCGCCATGCCGACCGGCATACCGATGACAGAAAAAATGCAGGGCAAGGGGAGAGAAATGTGAGATTTTCTTTCCCAAAAAAAAATCGGTGTCGGCATTCCGATACCGGCTCCAGTGCCATTTGAACAATTTGAGGAACCATCAGTAGGAATGGAAAATTCGTATAACACAATTGCTTCTCACTTGTAAATATACACTATGGCATTTGGACGAGGGGGATTCAGTAACAATTCTTTTGCCAGTCGTATTGGAGGAGGCGGAGGCGGGGGAAATAGCGATTTAGTGCAAGTCCAGGTCCGAAATTGGCAGGGAGGGTCTAAGGATGATTTAGTGGGTTTCATTCGAAGGAAGTCCGATGTTTTGATGCAAAATGTATATATTTCGGGGCAGATTCTCATGGGATCTGTAAGACCTCATGAAACCAACCAAATCAGACGTTGTGATGGACTGAAATTTGCAGGCAAATTCCTTGAAGTCAAGGTCGAAAATAACTCCATGGCAAATACCAGCAATAACACTGTGGAATCCCTGAAGCAGTTCTTGCGAAATCGATATAATGGTGAGGCACGAATGTTGGATTTAACAAACATGAAAGGTGATTCATTCTTGCAACAAATTGGTGTGTTCGCTACACAAAGTACCAGTTCGAAGATGTTTCCAGCTTTGATGAAGATAGCAGGCACTGAAAAGGACATTGTAGTGGAATCAGTAAATCTCGCCAATAACGCCTTGCAAGAAATCACCGCCGTTACCACTCTAGCACAAACGTTTCCCGATTTGAAAAACTTATCATTAGCTGACAACCAAATTGCTCGGTTGCGAGGGCTGGAAGCATGGAGACACAAATTTTCTCAACTTCGGGAACTCATCTTAACTGGCAACCCTATAGTTTCCAATGAACCAACATATAAGGAAGAGATCATGAAAATGTTCCCACGTTTGGTAATGCTGGATGGCAATGTTGTTCGTGACGAAACACAATTGGATGTCTTGAAATTACCGGTCCGGGTCAAGCACACCTTTTTCGAGAACCCAGACGTTCAATCGGTTTCTTCCAATTTCCTAACCTCCTATTATGATCTTTTCGATAGAGATCGATCTCAGCTATTGCAATTATATGATGAAATGTCGATGTTCTCCCTGTCCGTCAACAACTCTGCGCCCAGAATAATCACAACCAATGGCTTGGGTCCACAGTCTTGGAGTTCATATATCCCACTATCCAGAAATATGTGTAAGATTGGACCTGGACAACGAAAATCAAAATTATCGGTCGGTCCTCAGGCCATTGAAAATTCTTTCCGCAGATTGCCACCAACTAAGCATCCCTTGGTCGAATCTCCGGAGAAGTTTGCAATTGATGTTTGGAGAACACAAGGCGTTCGTCAACCTGACGACACTGGAATCGTGATATCAATTCATGGTGAGTTTACCGAGACTACTGGTGCTCAAGCGCGTCGTTCATTTGATCGTACCTTTATTCTGCTTCAAGGGCAAATGGGTAATATGATTGTTGCCTCCGATATTATGACAGTTAGAGCTTGGTCTGGAGATGATGCATACAGAGAAAATCAAGATACTAACAACAATAATAATAATCCTAACGGCAACGCCAACAGTAACATTCCGCCAGAGCTAAACGGACTCAAGGATGATCAACTCATGGTGATTCAAAACTTAATGGCACAAACTCGACTAACTCCACAATATGCAAGAATGTGCGCAGAACAAGCATCTTTTGACTTGAATCAGGCCTTGGCCCTCTTTCAACAATCTCAAGCTCAGCTTCCTCCTGATGCCTTTTCAAACTAACAAAATAAATAGAAATATAGTAGTATAATACGTTTACTCTCCCTTCAATTTGTGTGGTTTCCCATTCAGCCATGAGTATATGTGCATCAATAATTTTCCCGCCCCCGCACCAATTGATTCAAAGATTGAATTACCATATTGCAAAATCTCTTCATTCAGTATGATGATTTTGTATTGTATGGATCTTCAAACTGTATTCGCAAGTGTTTTGGTCTCTGCTAACTCACTTCCTACAGGAGTGATGTTCCCCATAATATGGACGCCGGTACGTATCTTCTCACTTAGGGAATCCTAGAGAATTCCATGGCTATATATATATATATATTCACAAAATTCTAATTAAATTCACTAATAATCAAATGGCAACTTTTTATGTCGAGTTACGCACTGTCAAGACTTAAATTGTTACTTATCAGATTCTCCCAAGCATCATCACCACTTTTTAAACATCTTGCCCCATGCCTCCGCCACAGAACAATAACCGAAATCCTCCACCATTACCCTTGCCGCAGACTGAAGACTTTGAGGTCTTGTATTCTCTGATAAATGAACTTTCCCAGGTCCTGGAGTCGAACCGTATAGCCACAGACGAAATGTGTGCTGCGGCTGATAAACTATACCCGGAAAATGACGACGATTCCAACCAAGAGGGCCAAATACAAGATAAACCAGCGGACAGCCATCCGATTGTTAATGATCTATCTAAAGCTGAAGCGTATAGGCTGGAGAACGAATCATTGAGACGACAAATTGAAGCCCAAAAGATCAAAAACCGAGCTAATGCTAAATTCTTAAAAGTGTGTCAACTGGGACTCGAAACCTGTTTAAACCAGCTGCGGCCGTTTGCACATGAAAGAACGCTGCTGACACTTCAGACTCATAAAGAATATATCGCCAAAATCGAGCATGAGCAAAACAGATTCATGGATTTGGTTCACAAAAGGTCTCAATTAGAAAGTCAGGTGTACCAATTGGCTCGTGAGCTCGGCACAGTTCTGCGAATAGCTTCTGAACATTCAGACGTCTCACAGTCTATCGACTACATCAAATCATTGCAGTCAACGTTGAGTGACAGGACAGTTTCAGCATATTACAATCCCTTTATCGATGCATAGGGTGAAAACATATATAGACATATTTATGTGTTTAGAGAATGGGGTATGGTGTATTATTTGTACATTGTGAGGGTACGGGGCATTCAGATGTAATTATATTATTATAATTGATTAGGAGATCATAATTTGGAAGGATCTTTTCTATGAGAAAAGTTTAGAATACAGTCATCATCAGGGAAAATAGTACAGAAGACCCGAATATGCTCAGATTTTGGAGTAACCTTGTGCTCCCAATCGTACATCAAACAAGCCTTACCAATCATGGCAGTCAAGTTCATAAAAACGTAGTTCTGACCAAGACAATAATGTGGACCGGTACCAAAGACCAAAAAGTTCTTTGGATTGGCATTGGCCTTGGAACCAGCTTCCCATCTTTCTGGAATAAAGTCGTCTGGCTTTTCGTAGACTTCTGGGTCATGCAAGGCTGGATACAACGTTGGGATAACCATAGCTCCCTTTGGAACACTGTAATCTGGAGTGATTGGGAAAGACTTCTTGACTTGATAAGGGACCATTGTGACTGGTGGGCGGTATCTAAGGGTCTCCTTCACGACCATACGGGTGTATTCCATTTTATCGACCATTTCAAAATCAACTCTCTTGTGTGGGTCACCATCTCTGACGGCCAACTGTTCTTCACGGATCTTCTTCCTAACGTCTGGACGATCAGCGATGATTTGGAATAACCAGGTGGTTGCGGAAGACGAAGCGTCTTGGGAAGCGAACAAGAAGGTGAAAATGGTTTCAGAGATTTCCTTATCAGTGAAGTCACGGACCAACAATCTTCTTGTTTCAGCGTCAGTATCAGCATTGACCTTACCATTCTTGGAATCTTGCATGGCCTTGATCCAGGCATCCATGATACAAGTGATCTCCCCGCCGTTAGCCATGTTAACCTTAGATTTGGCAGAACATTGGGCAAAAATGTCCATGGTTGCATCACAAATCTTCTTGCCGTACCAAGGCTTGGTGAAAGGAAGAATGATTGGGAAATTAACCAACTCCAACGCCTTGGAGATCTTATAATAGTTGTCGGCGATCAAGGCGATTTGTTCCTGGGTGATGTATTCACCGCAGAAGGTTCTCAAGGAAACTGCGCAGTTGAATTCTCTAAAATCGGTCATGAAAGGACGGAAGCCATCCTTGTTACAGGATTCAACAAATTGGTCGAAATACTGGTCATAGATCTTTTCCAAATGAGGCAGATAAGTGGCCAAGGCATTTCTAGTGAAAAGAGGGTTCAAAGATCTTCTGTAGTCGACATGGGCCTTACCGTCCAAGAACACCCAGTTAGTTGGACGTAGGAGCTTAATAGCGACATCGACCACACATGGTTTTACGTAGGTTGGCGAGTTGAATGCCTTTCTGGCCAAGTCCCTAGAAGAGGCAATAACCACAAATTTGTGGAAAACAGACACACAACTTAGAGGCCCAGAGTTCCATTTAGCAAGATATTCTTCGAACTTTGGATTAACTGATTCTAAGAATGGTCCGATAATAGGCCACATCTTGAAGGTGGGGCCTGCAATAGAACCCTTCTTGATCAAGTACGAAACTTGATCATAAACTATTATCGCCAGAATCGACGTGACGAGCACAGACCATACTGACAGGTTCTCCTTCATCCAGAAAACCCCTTCAAGGACCTTAGATTCGGATCCTATAAAAGGATTGGATCCATCAACTGTGAATGAACTATTTTCCATGTTTGTCCCAAAAAAAAAAAAAAAAATTCAAATCCTTGAAATTATATTTAAATTTTTTTTTTTCTTTTTCTTTTAATAATTCGTTGCACAAAAACCAATAATAAGTAAAAAAAAAAAAATCAAAAACTCAACCCCTTTTTTCGGTATTGTCGGCCGCGCTAGTCAACAAAACACGACGAAAACGAACAACTCAAATTTTTTCCAAAACACATATCCTGATTGATAGACATAAAATTTCCTATTAAATCGAAAACTGCGGCGGGTGATAACAACTGAGATGACATCTGCCCACATTCATTCCGGAGCTAAGTTTAAAATCTTCCGAAGTATTGTCAGGCCATCGCTCTCTGTTTCGTATTTAACTCCGTAAGAGGCCAGAATCCACGATATGGTACTATTGTATCTTAGTTTCCCTGATACCAAGACCACAAAAGTCGTCTTGGTGTCATATGATATCATCGGATTGTCTTATTGTAATGATATAAGCCCCCAAAAAGTGGCATGAGAAACCCACACACATCCCCACAGTCGATACAAATACTCAACCCATTCCACACATTCCTGGGCAAACTACAAATGGGGTACCGGCCTTTTGTTCACGTCCGATTCCGCATGCAATAATAGAATGAATAATTCCACGAAGTTTTTGATAATAAGAAAAAATTCGGCCCCGCGCGTGTCCCTCTGTGTCCTTTTGTAGAAAAGAGAACCAAATGCACTGACTGTCTGTTGTAATTAGAGTACCCACACCCTAGCCACAATTTTTTTTTTTTTTTTTTTTTGCTTCCTTTGGAGAGAACGAGCCAACGGAGAAACACAAATTCTGGCTCCAACCGACACTGTTTAATTTCCTTGCGCTTAGTTGCAGGAACGATGCGTTTGGCACTGCAAGTCAAAGGACTCACACTATGGATCCTGTGTAGATATTGAGTAGAAATATTCAGATCAAACTGTGTGCAAAAGGGATGCGGCCAATTTAAGTAAAAAGCGTCTGCAAATTCAAATAGAGTGAAAGAAAAGTCATAATAGATGACAGCCGCCAGAGAACGATGGATTGATTGATTGATTGATATGAATTCTCATTCTGTCTTAGAAATGGACCCCTTGTCAAAAGTGATCAAGAATGTCAAAATAGAAATGCATTATTGTAAGAGAAGAAGGCAGTACCATTGCAGAGTGAGCGTTATGACCTCATGTAGAAATCGCAATGCCTCTTTCAGGGCTTTTGCAGACTTGCTTGGCGTCTGCAGATTAGATTCAATGTAGGAGATTTCTGAACGCAAAGTAGAGCTTCTTGACTCAGGCTTTCAAACACGAAACATTTTAAAAGTCAAACTGAATTCCTGCTTCTGTGTAAATAAGAAATTGTAGCAAGAAAAAAAAATTGAGGCAAAAAGGGCCTAAAAAGAAATTGAGCCTCATTTATAGCTAAGCCTTCAGCGCCTGCTGATTATCAGAAACAGACATGCGGCGGTCCACATTCGCTAAATTTAGAGTGTGGTGGGCTAGGGTCGGCGACGACGACGTTGGAGAGATAAACTACTGGCAAAATTAAAGCAGATATGCGTGGATAAAATATTACAATTACTATTAAAAACGAGAAAAGACTATTTCTTGCCAAAGTAGATACCGAGGACGAGGGCGAGAATGGCACAGATGATAACAATGATACCGAGACACCACCACTTCTTCTTTCTGGCAGCACGAGCTGAGGAGATGGCTCTGTTAGTATGGGAAACACCTTGTTCAATATCTCCTTGGACTGCCTCGGCCTGTTCATCAATATGTTGGATAGGAGCTTCTTGTTCAGCAACAAGCATTTCCATATCTCTGAATAAGGTGGCCAGCTCCGTCATGGTTTGTTCAATCTTCTCAATCTCACGGTGACGAGATTGGACTTCGGAAAGAGCCGTTCGAGCCTCTCCCCGTCGGTTGGAGTTCATAAGAGCCTGCGAGAAGACTTGGGAGGAATCGCCGTTATCTACAGCTTCCTTGACTTCAGCGTCGGTGGCATCTGGTCTGACGATTCTGAATTGTCTTTCGGCAGCCTCTCGGTAACGTTGTCTATATTCGGCCTCCTTAGACTGGTAACGTTGAATAGAGTTCATAAACTGCTTTTTGACATTGTCAACTTGGGTCTTTTTTGTAGGATCGCGTTGAGATCGGGATTCCAGCGATTTGATTCTAGTTCGTAACTGTTGTGATAAATTAGAAGTCTCCTCAACATAGCCTTGAAGATTACGCTCGGCCTGCTCTTGCTGTTCCTCGCCGATTTCCGCTAATGATCGTTTGTGCAAAGTTTCAATTCTATCAACATTATCGTCGTATTGAACCAGCGATCGCTTGATTTCATCTATTTCTCGGAAGAACGCCATCATTTCCTCGTTTCCGCCTTGCTGCTGCTGTCCGTAGCCTGGCTGCGAAGTCATCTCGTACGACTGTCCATACGGTTGTTGTTGTTGTTGAGCATATGGGTTGTTAGCCGCATATGGGTTATTTTGTTGCTCGTACTATATATCATCTTCGTTAGCTGGCTCGCTTCTCGGCTAGACTGGTTTAAAAAAAAAATTGCTTACATTATAACTCATGGTGGTTGAGGATGGGCAGTGTTAAAAGGGGAACTAGCGAGGCAAATTATATACGTTGTTTTTTGTCTAGGGAGACAATTTGCGCGTGGCTGTGAAAATCACCTGCACCGAGGATCGAACCCGCGTCTTCCCAATTGGGTAATTCAATAGTTGTTTCGTAGTAGTTAGTCTTTTTTTTTTGAATCTATGGGAACTGCTAACATATGTCGACCAGTGATTTAGTCCGGAATGGATATAGTAACATCAACATTCAGGGTGGAGAAGGCCTTTGATCTTCCAACGAATCGCAAAAAAAATCATGGTGTTGTAATCGGCATGATCTTCTACAGGAACGAACACATATCGTCCCAATTCGTGGATCTAACTAAACTAGCATATATAAGTGACCATCTCTTGACTTGAGAGTATCACTAATGATGTCTTGACGACAATAAAATGGAAGGGTTTTTATTGATTATTTCCTATAGGAAACAAAAAAAAAAAAAAAAATTAAGATGTTGGAAGAAGAAGAAAGTGAAGAAAAAAAAAATTCAGTGAAAAAAAAATTTAAATATCAGAATTTTCACGGCGCGTTGCTCGCGCGTTTCATATATATCTCCCTACTAAAACCGTGATATAATAAATACGACCCTAGCCTGATCGATTCTATCCCTGCAGCATAAATTCATTTCTCCTGACGTTGGGCCGAAGGAGTCCCGGAGTGCCCACCCAGGTCGATTTTGGAAGTGCAACACAAGTATTGTTGTTGGTAGCTCCAATTGATTCAATTCTGTATCGATGAGGACGATCGAATTTTGGTGCCTACGTGTATACATAGAACTGTTGTATAGGTTAATATAATGTACCTGCCATATCTAATTGATGTGTAGCTATAGCTTTGCAGAGTTACCCTTTTCAATTTCTTTTCGGAAAAAAAAAAAAAAAAAAAGTTGTCCCGGAGACAACAAATCTACTATAGGGAACGTAGCTATTTAGCATATATATACATATATGTATCCCACCACGGGCATAATGTACAACCTTGAAAGGAAAATGGTCGAAAGCTGAATTCCTTCACAATACACAATACATTACAATAAAATAAAAAATTATATATTCGCAGAAAGAAAGCACTCTGCCGTAACATTAATCGATATCTGCCTTAGAACTCTTAGATTGAACTTTAATAAACAATCCGAACTAAACTTTCGCACAGTCACCTACCACGCAACTACAACAATACTTATAACTAACTGTAACTGAAACGGTTGGGACGGTTACGCGCGCACGTTACTATTATCATTTTTTTTTTTTTTGCGGTTGTGCTCAGCCGTGCGGTCCAACATGCAGTGGACCCAACAAAACAGGATATATAATTTTCGGGTGTGTGGATCCAACAAATATAAAGGATAATCCGATATTGAAATTTTTTTTTTTTGTTGTTGTTAACTTTTACAAAACTTTTTGGTATTGACCCGTTTGTTGAATTGAAGAGGGTCTAAATTTAACACTTTTTATTTTCATCAATTTTATTTTATATTAGTCGGTTATCGTCGAGAAAATGCGTCCTGAAGCCGAACAAGAACTCGCTCACGTCCTGTTGACAGAATTATTGGCATATCAATTTGCGTCTCCAGTTAGATGGTAAGTGGAATATTATCACGAGCTAGACTCTCTTTCTTGATTGATGTACTAACAACAACAATTCTAGGATTGAAACCCAAGATGTCATCCTTTCTCAATACAATGCAGAAAGAGTCGTCGAAATTGGTCCTTCTCCAACTTTGTCTGGTATGGCCTCTAGAACTTTGAAGTCCAAGTACGAATCCTATGATTCTGCTTTGTCCTTGCAACGTCAATTGCTGTGTTATGCTAAGGATACCAAGGAAATCTACTACACACCTGATCCAGTCGAACAAGCTCCAGAGGCTGCTGCTGCACCAGCTGCTGAATCCTCCTCTGCACCAGCTGCCGCCGCGGCCGCCCCAGCTGCTGCTCCAGCTGCTGCACCAGCCGCTGCTCCTTCTGGTCCAGTCGAACAAGTCGCCGACGCGCCAGTCAAGGCTTCTGAAGTCTTGCAATCTTTGGTCGCCCAAAAATTGAAGAAGGGACTCGATCAAGTTCCATTGACTAAAGCCATCAAGGATCTTGTCGGCGGTAAGTCCACCGTTCAAAATGAAATCTTGGGTGACTTAGGTAAGGAATTCGGCTCCACCCCTGAAAAGCCTGAAGAAACTCCTCTCGGAGAGTTGGCTGAACAATTCCAAGACTCCTTCAATGGCCAACTTGGTAAACAATCTTCTTCCCTCATTTCAAGATTCATCTCATCTAAAATGCCTGGTGGATTCTCTATCACCAACGCCAGAAAATATCTCTCTGATAGATGGGGATTGGGCTCTGGCCGACAAGACAGTGTCTTGCTTCTGGCCATCACCATGGAGCCAAAGAATCGTCTAGGCAATGAAGCTGAAGCTAAGGCATTCTTTGACGAAGTTGCTAACAAATATGCTGCCTCTGCTGGTATTTCGCTTTCCAGTGGTGCTGCCGCTGGTGGTCAAGGATCTTCTGGTGGTGCCGTCATTGACTCTGCCGCATTCGAAGAGCTCACAAAGGATCAAAAGTACCTTGTCCAACAACAATTGGAATTGTTTGCTCGTTACCTTAAGGTGGATCTTCGTGATGGTGACAAACAGTTCGCCGCTCAAAAGGAAGCAACCGCAGTCTTGCAAGCTGAGTTGGATTTGTGGAACTCCGAACACGGGGAAATTTATGCCTCTGGCATCAAGCCAGTCTTCTCTCCTCTCAAGGCTCGTGTTTATGATTCTTACTGGAACTGGGCCCGTCAAGATTCCCTTACCATGTTCTATGATATTATTTTCGGCAGATTGTCTAATGTCGACCGTGAAATCGTTGCTCGTTGTATCTCTATCATGAACCGTGCCAACCCAGCCCTTATCGATTTCATGCAATATCACATGGATCACGTCCCAACTCACAAGGGTGAAACCTATAAGCTGGCCCAAGAACTTGGTCAACAACTTCTTGAAAACTGTAAGGAAGTTCTTGATGCTAACCCAGTCTACAAGGACGTCAACTATCCAACCGGTCCTAAGACTACCATCGACGAAAAGGGTAACATCTCTTATAGCGAAGTTCCAAGATCTTCCGTTCGTAAGCTCGAACAATATGTTTACGATATGGCTGCTGGTGGTGAAATCACTAAGGATCCAAAGAACACCCACGTTGAATTGGAAAAGATCTACAAGAAGCTGTCTGCTAAGAATGCTTCTAACGATACCAAGCTCAAGCTTGACGCTTTGTACGGCGATTTGATGAAATTGCTTGATCAAGTTGAAAAGTCTAATGATGTTTCCTCTAAATCCGAAACTGTTAAGAACATGTCAGAAGACACCGTCCCATTCTTGCATCTGAAGAAGAGAGAAGGTGATGAATGGTCTTATGACAAGGACTTGTCTACTCTTTATCTTGAAGGATTGGAAAAGGCTGCTAGAGATGGTATTACCTTTGCCAACAAGAATGTCCTTATTACTGGTGCAGGTGCTGGCTCTATTGGTGCTGACATCTTGCAAGGTTTGTTGTCTGGTGGTGCCAAGGTTGTTGTCACCACTTCCAGATACTCCCGTAAGGTCACTGAATACTACCAATCCATTTACACCAGATACGGTTCTTCTGGCTCTACCTTGATCGTTGTTCCATTCAACCAAGGATCCAAGTCTGACATCAACTCACTTATTGACTACATCTATGATGACGTCAAAAATGGCGGTCTCGGATGGGATTTGGACTTCATCATCCCATTTGCTGCTATTCCTGAACAAGGCATGGAAATTGATGGCATTGAGTCTAAGTCCGAATTGGCTCACCGTGCTATGTTGACCAACCTTCTCCGTCTTCTTGGTAACGTCAAGAGTCAAAAGGCATCTCATGGATTTGAAACTAGACCAGCTCAAGTTATTCTTCCATTGTCTCCTAACCACGGTACTTTTGGTTCTGATGGTTTGTACTCTGAATCCAAGCTTGGTCTTGAAACGTTGTTTAACCGTTGGTATTCTGAATCTTGGGGCTCTTACCTTACTGTCTGCGGTGCAGTCATTGGTTGGACCCGTGGTACCGGTTTGATGAGTCAAAACAACATCATTGCTGAAGGTGTTGAATCTCATGGTGTCCGTACCTTCTCTCAAAAGGAAATGGCTTTCAACATCCTTGGTTTGCTGAACCCAGCTGTTGTTAACATTTGCCAACAAGAACCTGTTTGGGCTGATTTGAACGGTGGCTTACAGTTCATTGAAAACTTGAAGGAAGTTACTGGTAAGCTTAGAAAGGACCTTGTTGACAAGTCTGAACTTCGTCGTGCTGTCTCTGTTGAAACTGCTATCGAGCACAAGGTCATCAACGGTCCAGATTCTGACTTGCCATACCAAAAGGCCTATGTCAAGCCAAGAGCCAACCACAAATTCGAATTCCCTGCTCTCAAGTCGTATGAAGAACTCAAGGAAATTGCCCCAGAACTTGAAGGTATGTTGGATCCAGAAAGAGTTTGTGTTATTACCGGTTTCTCTGAAGTTGGTCCATGGGGTAACTCTAGAACCAGATGGGAAATGGAAGCTTATGGTGCCTTCTCTCTTGAAGGTGCTATTGAAATGTCCTGGATTATGGGTCTTATTAAGCACCACAATGGTAACCTTAAGGGTAAGCCATACACCGGTTGGGTCGATACCAAGACAAATGAACCAGTTGATGACAAGGATATCAAGAGCAAGTATGAGAGCTACATTCTTGAACATGCTGGTATTAGATTGATTGAATCCGAGCTCTTCAACGGATACGATCCTAACAAGAAGCAATTCATGCAAGAAGTTATTGTCGAGCATGATTTGGAACCATTTGAATCTTCCAAGGAAGCTGCTGATCAATTCAAGCATGAACAAGGTGATAAGGTTGAAGTGTTTGAAATTGCTGAATCTGGACAATGGACTGTTAGATTCCTTAAGGGTGCTCGTATTTTCATTCCTAAGGCTCTCAAGTTCGACAGATTGGTCGCTGGTCAAATTCCAACTGGTTGGGATGCCAGAAGATATGGTATTGGTGAAGATATTATTTCCCAAGTTGATCCAATTACTTTGTATGTTCTTGTTTCTACTGTCGAAGCCTTGCTTGCAGCCGGTATCACCGATCCTTATGAATTCTACAAATATGTCCACGTTTCTGAAGTCGGTAACTGTTCCGGTTCCGGTATGGGTGGTGTAAGTGCCTTGAGAGGTATGTTCAAGGATAGATATCTTGATCAACCTGTCCAAAATGATATTCTTCAAGAATCCTTCATCAACACTATGTCCGCTTGGGTTAACATGTTGTTGATTTCTTCCTCTGGTCCAATCAAGACTCCAGTTGGTGCCTGTGCCACTGCTATCGAATCTGTTGACTCTGGTGTTGAAATGATTTTGGGTGGTAAGGCTAAGGTTGTTATTGTTGGTGGTTATGATGACTTCCAAGAAGAAGGTTCTCACGAATTCGGTAACATGAATGCTACCTCTAACTCTGTTTCTGAATTTGAACGTGGTAGAACCCCAGGTGAAATGTCTCGTCCAAACACTACTACTCGTGCTGGTTTCATGGAATCTCAAGGTTCCGGTATTCAAATTATGATGAATGCTAAGCTTGCCGTTGAAATGGGTGTTCCAATTTATGGTATTGTTGCTTTGACTGCCACTGCCACTGATAAGATTGGTAGATCTGTTCCAGCTCCAGGTAAGGGTGTTCTTACTACTGCCAGAGAGAATATTTCTGATCTCAAGTACCCATACAGAATGTTGGACATCAAGTACAGAAAGAGACAACTCAACCTTCGTAAGAAGCAAATTCAACAATGGGTTGAATCTGAAATTGCCTACTTGCAAGACGAAGTTGAGGCCCTTGAAGATAAGGAAGAAGCCTCTGCCTTCTACAAGGAAAGAACCCAACAAATTGAAGTTGAAGCTGTGCGTCAAGAAAAGGAAGCCCTTAATACTTGGGGTAATGAATTCTGGAAACAAGATCCTCGCATTGCACCACTCCGTGGAGCTTTGGCCACTTATAACCTTACCATTGATGATTTGGGCGTTGCTTCCTTCCATGGTACTTCTACCAAGGCTAATGATAAGAATGAATCTGGTGCTATCAACACTATGCTTAATCACTTGGGTAGATCTAAGGGTAATCCAGTCTTGGGTGTTTTCCAAAAGTATCTTACTGGTCATCCAAAGGGTGCTGCTGGTGCTTGGATGTTGAACGGTGCCTTGCAAATTTTGAACACCGGTTTGGTTCCAGGTAACAGAAATGCTGATAACATTGACTCTGTCATGCAAGACTTTGACAAGGTTGTCTATCCAAGTGTCACTGTTCAAACTGACGGTATTAAGGCTGCTTCTGTCACTTCCTTCGGTTTCGGTCAAAAGGGTGCTCAAGCCATTGTCATTCACTCTGATTACTTCTTCGCTTCTCTTAGCAAGACTAGTTATGAAGCTTATGCCAAGAAGGTTTCTGCTAGATACAACAAGGCCTACAGATACTGGCACAACGCTATTGCTGAAAACTCTATGTTCGAAGCTAAGGACAAGGCTCCATACACTGACGAGCAAGAAGCCTCTGTTTACTTGAACCCACTTGCCCGTGTTGAAAAGGAGCAAAAAACCAACAACTTGGCTTTTAACAAGAAGGCTTTGAAGCAAGCTTCTGTTGGAGGTTCCGGTCATACTGCTGATGTTTTGGCGGAAATGGCTAAGGGAAGTATTGGTGAAAATGGCAATGTTGGTGTGGATGCTGAAAGTGTCAGTGCCTTGAACATTGATAATGAGACTTTCGTTGAACGAAACTTCACCGAAGCTGAACGCACTCGTTGCTTCGCTTCCCCCGACCCACAAGCTTCTTTCACTGGAGTTTGGTGTGCCAAGGAGGCTGTTTTCAAGTCTTTAGGTGTTGCTGGTAAGGGAGCTGGCGCCGAATTGAAGTCTATTGAAATCACCAAGAGCGCTACTGGTGCCCCTCAAGTTGTGTTGCACGGTGACGCCAAGAAGGCTGCTGATGCTAAGGGTGTGAAGAATGTAAAGGTTTCCATTTCTCATAATGATTTGCAAGCCGTTGCAATTGCCATTTCTGAAAATTAATTGATATAAACTTGATATATATGTATTTGGTTATAAATAAAGTGTTACCCTTTTATATTCTTTAGAGATAACGACTTCCTAATTCTATCACTGAGGTGAATATTCAGTTAGTTATGTATAAATAAGTCTAATGTGAGATGTACTGGAATACGAAGTCGATAACATCATGGTCAGCTTCTTGACGAAGTAATTCGTCTTCAATCTTGGGAAGCTGCGTTTTTGTATAGTGATTCCACGTAGTAGGGTCACCATAGAGGTTAGCAGGAGCTTTGATGAACTGGCCTTTATCCTTTGTACATCTCTTGCATTTGAAGGTGTCATGGGTTTCACAAGCTGTTGTCTCATTGTAAATAAATAGCTTTCGAAGATCTTCTGAAGAAAAGACTCTCTCGACATCCTCCTTTTCGTCCACAACGCAGGATGACAAGCTCTGTTTCATCGACTGTCTTTGATATATCTTTTCCTCAATTGTTCCCGTTGCAATGAAGCGATAGACAAAACAATGCTTCTTTTGACCATCACGCCAAACACGAGCAAGAGCCTGTTGGTCAGAAGCTGGATTCCAATCAGGATCCAAGAGGATCAATCTGTTTGCACCGATTAAATTGATACCACAGCCACCGGCCTTTGAACTAAGCAAGAAAATGAATTCAGGAGAATCGGGGTTATTAAACTGATCCACAAATTTTTGTCTTTTCTTGATATTCATGGAACCATCCAATCTCAAGTTGCCATATTTCATTGACCGACAGTACTTTTCGACCAAGTTCAAAGTCTCGGTGTAATTTGAAATGATAACAATTTTGTCGTTTGTCTGGGAACGAATTGAAAAAAGCATTCTTTCCAACATTGCAAATTTTCCTGATAGTGCAGTGTTGATTTCACGATCCCTGTACCCACGCAAATGAGCTGGAGTATAGTCGTCAGGGAAGAACTGTTCAGAGCCTTCCAAAGCTTCTGGCAATTGTAAGAGATCCGGGTGATTGCACAGCTTTTTCAGGGAAGTGATAGCGGCAAGGGTTGTGGTTCCACCGGAGGAGGAGGCAGATGACTTTTTCCCTTGAGCAGCCTTTTTTGCTTCGTCTCGTAGGATCTTTTTGACCTCATTTGATTGAACAAAGTGGCGATATAGATCTTTTTGGAACGGTGACATATCGCAAAAGACCACATGCTCATATTTCCTTGGAAGGAACTTGGTTAGAAGATCATTTGTCCTTCGTATGATGAATGGATGGACTAATTTTGTTAACTCTTGAAGCTTTTGATCACCAATTACCACATCACGTTCTGACGCCTCTGCGTCTCTTCCCTTGGTAATGTCGTTACCATAGTTTTTCTTGAATTCTGCAGGAGAACCCACCAGGCCTGGTATGGCAAACGATAGGAGGGAGAAGTATTCCTTCAGATCATTTTGGATAGGGGTACCAGAAAGAATCACTCGACGAGACACGTCCAATGCGTTGAGAGCCTTATAAGTTTGGTTATCCGAATTTTTGAGTCTATGACCTTCGTCACATAACAATAAACCAATATTTGCACCCTTCAAGTTAGGGCAGTTGTCCCGCAGAGTCTCGTATGATACAATCATCACTGGTCTTACTACTTGTCTTCCGGCGGCTACAGACCATTGTCTGAAGGCAGCAGCAACAGAGCCGATCCCCTTGACGGAATTTTTCCCATCAACCGCAAATGGCTGAACAGCACCCTTGCCGAGCCATTTGACCAGCTCATTGGCCCAGTTCGACACCAGACTTGCTGGACATGCAATTATACACTTTTCAATTGTACCCCTATTACCCTCGGGGGATTGCTTGAGCAAGGTCCATAATAATGCAATACATTGCAGGGTTTTTCCCAACCCCATCTCATCAGCCATAATGCACCCGTTAACTTTGGGGTTAACTCTTCCCGTCACACATTTGTACATGAATTGAACGCCCTCGACTTGGTGCGGTCTAAGGACCGACGACAGCTTTGGGTCCAGGACCACCGCCACCTTCGGATGCTTGTTTTTTTCCTTATTCTGTTTGGTGATGCCTAGGATATCAGCCAGAGAGACCATCGAAGGCTGGAACCGTTTATACTGCAGGACTGTGGTCACGACTTTCTGTTCTTTTGATTCGTCAGTTTCCACCACTTCTTCTATGACTGGCTCCGGTTCATCGTCGATAGTTGGGTCGTACAGTACAATTGCAAGTTCGCTCTGAGGGTCGTGCAGCGGCCGAGGAGCAAAATCTATTCTTTTACATAACCCAAGACTTGGTCGAGGCCGAGTTGACAGTTCGTCTTGTCGATTTTTCACGGGCGTTGTGAAGTCCTGGGTCAGGGCGGTGTGGGTGTCCATGATCCGTATATTGATATCCTTTTGTGATAAGGGTGATCTCGTAGTCATTGAAAAGGCGCTATCGTCGCCAAGGTCGAACTGTCCATTTTCTTGATAATTCACCCGTTTTCGACTCTTTCGCTGTTCCCGATTACTCGATGGTGCTTTGCGAAAGGGGACTTGAAATGGTTGATGCGAAATGGCGTCTAAAGCGTCCAACCGTCGTTTTGTAGCTTGAGAATCGCCTCTAAGTCCTATCTGACTCGGTGCATCGGATTTTTTCATATTTGTCTGCGAGTCTGTAGTTTTGGTCAAACTGATCTAAACTCCTTCCGAGTAAATTAAAAATGGTTGTCGCGTTTCGGAGACCCGACGCGCGTCAACTGCGTCGCCGCATCTCCGCATGGGCGGAAACAATATGGATTATGTACAAAAGAATAGGATAGATATGAGATACAAACAGAGATTAGTGCTGCCTCCGGTGGCTTCTTTTTTCTCCGAAAAGAAGCAAAAAAGGTTGCTCTGCGAGGCAGGGACGCAAATAACGCGATTGGAGGGGGAAAAGGGAAAGATCAGGAGATCTGAAAAGCGGGACTAGCCGTCTCATATACGCCAAACGAGAAATGAATAAAAAAAAAAAAGATGTGGAATTGGCCTCCTTTTATACTTTATTTTTTAGACGCTGTAGTAACCTGGATTAGAATTGTGCTTTATGTAATTTGTTATATAATCGTTTGGGGTCACGTGACAAGGCATATACTTTGAACGAACAAAGCAGATATAAAAATTTCTTTCTCGGCCAGCCCTAGGGGGGAAAATTAGAATTGCAACGATTCTAACGGCACCCACCGGCTCTTTTTTCTTCCAAAAGGGTAGGTATAGGGGAACATGCCTATCGCTCCAGTGATTCGCTACAAAGTGTGCAGCCAGGAAAATGCCTAGCCCCTTATCTAGCACGATTCTATATATAACTTATGCACACAAAAACGCCCCCGTAAAATCCATCCCCGGAGATGCGCATGCCCTCCACATGCCATCCAATTCAGGCAGCAGCAATGCACTGACTGTTTGTTTTCTATAGAGATGCCAAAAAACAAAAATAAAAAACACTGTCAATCATAATTAACTTTACCTCATCGGGTCGGCGACATTTCATTCCCCCCAATAACAAAGACCAAAATAGACCTGATTCATTGTTTTTGTTATGAGCCGTACGCCTGAGAATTCACAAACATTGTTTCTCTACGTTATTAAGCTTAAACAAACATCTGTGCGGCTACCACTAAAAAAGGCAACTGTTTCATAACTGCGCGCATTTCGCGTGCGGGGAGCTTGCGCTAATGAATGTGACAGCCAGAGATTCGCCGGAACCGAGGACGCCAAGTTTCAGAGACTGTTTAACTGTCATTTTAGCGAGGTTTGTATACAACTGTGTATTTCTAATATATATCATGTGGAAACCGGACGAAGACCTAATGCATAGAGCATCTTCGCTGCAATCTAATGATCAAACGGCTAGGGGGCTTGTGCGATGCCAGGAGTGAAATTGCAAGCAACGGTTGTGAGGGGATGTGGAAAAATTTCACGTTCATTAATGGATCGTCAGCATATCATGTATAAACAAATGGCCCTATTAGACAATTGGACGGCGATCCGTTTTGTCTTGGACCCCACGAAAAATAGCGGGGAGCAGAGAATAGTACCATACAATATATCAGAATCAGGTCTGTTTGGAATTCAGAACTCAAGCGGAGAGAAAGATCTTGACAGCTTTTGTTTGTTGGGTCGATCAAGATATGGAAACAAAAACAAACCGATAGTGTTTGGATAGCCTAGAATGTAAACATAATGCAGATCCAAGGCCTCTTTGTTGACATTCCATGCTTTGGTTTTGTAGATCTGCAGCATAAGTTAGCTGTTTCAGTATAGTCTTCACATGTAAGCCCCTCATTCGAAACGAAGTATATAAGGCACTGGAATCATCCTCCTTGGATTATCATCACTCACTTCCATTCTTTAATACCTTCTTCTCCACACAAAAATGCAATTCAAGAACGTTCTCTTCGCTACTTTGGCTGCCTGCGCTACCTTCGTCGCTGCTGACGACTCTGCCAGCTACGGATCCGACATGATGGGCACCATCTTGTCCAAGATTGAATCCATCCTTGCCGACGCAGTCTCTGCTGACGGTAAGGAAATCGCCGACTGGGGTAACGAAGCCCTCAAGGATCTTGAACCAGAAATTGCTAAGCTCGTTCAAGACATCACTGGTGCTCTCGCCTAAATACCCCCCTCTCTGAAAAAACACATTGTATCTTTGCATCCTTTTTAAATGTATAATTTTTTTTACTTCTTATTTATGTACACAATGCGAAAAAACGGTTCATCTATAATAATTCTCTCTTCCTTCGTTGTTGCAATGCAATGCAATATCGGGTTTTCACTTTTCATTAATTTTGTTTAGATCCGAATTCCAGATAGGAATTGATGAACATTTTGTTCATTCCAGTCAATCCTTAAATAGGAAGCTTAATGGTTAACGACTATGATTAATTATTCAAGCCCTCGGAGCATTCGGAGAAAAACAAGGGCTATTTTGGCATCATCCCTTGAAATTCCAAAATGGGGACATCTTTCATTCCGATCCTCGAATAAGAAGAAGACGTTTAATGTTTAGAGGCTATTTATTATTCAAACCATCACCTGCCATTACTTCCGGCAACTGCCTCTCAGAGCCTGCGGAGAAATACAGGGGTTCTTTTGGCATATACAGGATCGGCAATTAATCTACATGTGCTATTTTATAGATCCCCCAGGGTTCTTTCAAGAGATTACTATTATTCTGTTGTAACGTCGCAACGATGTCCAGTTTGCCGCCCCGCCTAAGGGTCCTCTCAACAACTACTACTATTTTGCTGAATTTGATGGCTCTGCAGATCTATGCTGTTTTCGGCGTCTTTTACCAGCAGAAATAAAAACGTCGCCCGCCGAAGACGCCCTCCTGTACATAAACGAATCCATCCAACCAATTACTCTCAATCTCATCTCATCTACAAACAAAATTGCTTAATTGCTACGTAGGCTACATATATAATGCCACTGTGATAGTTGTGGTGGTGACGTGGCTTAAGATGTGGGGTGTGAGGTTTAGTTCCTCCCATTTCCACGACATTCTTAAGATAATTCGTGTTATATAAAAGGGAGAGTGTGCACCACACAACATAACATTCATCAAACAAACAAACACATCTAAAACACACATTTCTTGATCATGCGTTTGAGAACTGCTGCTGTCGGCTGTCTGTACGCCTCTAGTGCATTGGCTGGATTGGATTCGGTAGTTGAAGAATCTGGATCCGACATTTTTGACGAGATTGTTGGAAACACCAAATCTTCGTCAGCTGGCGACGAGGGCTCTGGAATCGAGCACCCGCCAGTTCCCGTGATTGAAAAACCAGAAAACGCAGTCTTGTTTGAACAATTCCAGGATGAAGACGCCCAAAAGCGTTGGAAGGCGTCTAACGCAAAGAAGGACGAGGAATTTTCCTATGTAGGCAAATGGGGATTTGAAGAACCTACAGTGCTCCCTGGTTTCAGCGGAGACAAGGGATTGGTAATGAAGAGTCCAGCGGCTCATCACGCTATTTCGGCCAAATTTGACAAGCCACTCGACAACACCGACAAGACCTTGGTTGTTCAATACGAAGTCAAGCTTCAAAAAGGGCTCGAATGTGGTGGAGCTTACATGAAACTTTTATCTGAAAACGCCGCATTGCATCAAAAGGAGTTTTCATCCGAGGCGCCATATCAAGTCATGTTTGGTCCAGACAAATGTGGCTCTACTAACAAAGTACACTTCATTGTCCGCCGCAAGAACCCAAAGAGCGGAGAATATGAGGAAAAGCACTTGGCCATGCCGCCAATGGCCCGTCTTGATAAGCTCACCAACCTTTACACGCTCATCATCACTCCAGATCAAGAGTTTGAAGTCAGAGTCAATGGTGAGGTTGTCAGAGCCGGCCATCTTCTCGAGGACGGCAACTTCAAGCCATCGTTCAACCCACCAAAGGAGGTTGAGGACGAAAACGACGAAAAGCCAGACGACTGGGTCGATGACGAATACATCCCAGATCCTGCCCAAGCGGAGAAACCAAAGGACTGGGACGAGGATGCCCCATTCCAAATCCCTGATCCAGAGGCTGAAAAGCCGGAAGATTGGGATGAGGACACCCCTGCCTACATCCCGGACCCTGAGGCTGAAAAACCTGATGATTGGGATGATGAGGAAGATGGTGAATTTATTGCACCAGAAATCCCTAACCCAGAATGCGAAGATCATGGCTGTGGACCATGGGAGGCTCCGTTGATCAGAAATCCTGATTACAAAGGTAAGTGGATTCAACCAAAGATCCCCAACCCAGATTACAAGGGAGAATGGACTCCACGTTTGATTCCAAACCCAAACTACTTTGAAGACGAGTCCCCATCCAACTTGGAACCAATCGGAGGAGTTGGCTTTGAACTCTGGACCATGCAAAACCAGATTCTCTTTGACAACATCTACATTGGTCACTCTGTCCAAGAAGCCGAACAAGTTGGTAACAAGACCTTTGTTCCAAAGCACAAGATTGAAGCTGCAGAACAAGAGGCTCTCGCTCCTCCACCAACCAAAAAAGAACGCAAAAACTATGAAAGCGCCATGGACTTTTTCAGAGATGACCCAATTGGTTACTTTGTCGAAGTTTTCAGAGTTTTCATTCTCAACTTTTCTCATGACCCTGTTACTGCAATCAAGAACCAACCTTCTGTCGCTATCACCTTCACTGTCACTTTCTTCTCTGGTTTCGCCATTCTCTTCGGTGTTTTGAACGTTTTGTTGTATCTCATCACCTCTCCATTCAAAAAGAACGCAGGAAAGAAGGTCGAGAAGACCCAACAAAAGGATGAAAAATCATCAGCTAAATCCTCTTCCGCATCCACTTCTTCCAGTTCAGCTACCAAGCGTAAAGCTTGATGATTCTCGAGTTTTCAATTATTATTTTTTTAGTGTTAGCTGTTTCCTGTTTCGCTTTTTAGATATCTAATCTCAAAAAAAAAAAAATTTAAAAAAGTAATACAACTGGTAGAGCCCCCTGATTATTATTATTATTATTATTATTTATATATATGCTTACATATGCTTACATCTTTATAGCTTATCTTATCGAATGTATTTCGATATTTTAAGCCCCACAAAATTTCCGGGATCCCGATAGCCGATCCGACCCCAACTCATCGATAATGGCGCATGTGGTTGTGTGTCGAAGGCGGTGGTTAGAAAGACGTTTAACTATCAACTATCAGCAGCGCAGTACTTTAACAGCATACAATTTAGAGAAACGTTTAATGGATATTGTCTAAGAGGAAGTAAATCAGACAATATGGAATATAGCAGGGGAGTTTTCTTGCTGGTTTTCCTCTTCTTCATGTTATTCACGCCGGCTGGAAACCCACCTCGGTTTTTGTCGCCGGACGAACAAAATGTCCTCCACAGGTTTGTGTCTCGCCAAAGACACCAACTAGATATATTGAAGAATTCCACTTGGAGTAGCGGATATAATAAGCTGGTAGGATTCAAGGAATATCCAGAAACCCCGGCAAGACCGGGGTCGATTCTGCCCGGCGAATTATTTAATGCAGCTCGATCTTTATGGACAATGGAGCCTAGCGAAGACGATGAGCTCAATGTATCGAACGAAATGATGGGCGGGATTTCATATTATCACAATATATCAGGAATTGTCCGTGGGGATTGGGAGAAAATGGATA
Source organism: Blastobotrys serpentis (assembly GCA_003705695.2). NCBI lineage: Eukaryota > Fungi > Ascomycota > Dipodascomycetes > Dipodascales > Trichomonascaceae > Blastobotrys > Blastobotrys serpentis. The sequence goes on along the minus strand of PPJG02000002.1, from coordinate 521,866 downwards.
TCAATCTTATTCCAATCAATATGACAAACCCGGAACCGTCAGAAAAAGATCCGAACACAAATATGACATCATTATACGACATAAAACCCCCTCGACACATTTATAGAAATGAGATGGAAATGTTGGATGCGGATCCCGTGAATACGGGGAATATGACTCAGGGATCTGGCCATATTGTAATGGAGCTGGATGAATTCCCGAATCCAGCGTTCCCTAATAACAACGTGTCTGTTATAGAGGGCACGGTCGAATTGTCTGATGAATCAGATGATAGTGTACACAATGTGAGGTTACGGGGACTTCACATTAAGTCAACTGGCAATATTGTCCTCGCAACAACATCCTTCAAGTTTTCGGGCCAATATGCACTTCCCCACTTACTACTCTCCAGTGCTATGTTCAAAGAATCACACGATATCATGGTAAACAGGATCAACACCTCATTGACCATGCTAGAAGAGTTGGTTGGAGACGAGAGGGGTGGCACCGTAAGGGACATTGACATGGGATATCAAGTTTATGAGGATTCCGTGAACGCAGCAGAAAAATGCGAATATATCATATACGGCCATGTCCATTCTAATGATATTTCTAAAGATGAATTGAAGATTATTGAGGATGAACTCAAAAACCCTCTGGGTAGGCCACATCAAAGAATGCCTTATTTGAAAACTGACGCTATTATGTATTCGCCGGACTGTGGACTGGCGTTGAAAACTAAGCTACCTTTGGAAGGGGAGCGACACGAACAATATTATGGTCGCCTGAGATACACGATAATGCTTGGAATTGTTTTATTACTTTTGCAGACATTTTTCATGGCACTTCAAATGCGAGATACAAATACCCCATCTACCATTTCAAGGGTAAGCTTCTACTCTATCGGCCTGATGTCTGTACTTGATGGTTCTATATGCATGGCATCATTGGCATCATCATTTGTAGAATTCGTCAATCTACCATTCCTGGCAATTGTATTTATAGCGTTAGCCCTGACTGCATTATTTGAAATGCGTTATATGGTTTTGATCTTCCGCTCGCAGTTGTTTGAATCTGTCGCCGATGCAAGAGTCCGAGAAGCTGTGGCAGCATCCAACACTGCCAACAATGGAAGTACCTTTGTAGCAAGACCAGATGGTACTATTATTGCCCCACCACAGCAGTCAGAAACACCACAGTCAACTAATTCCAACAATTCTGAAACCTCTACTTCAACGACAGCACGTTCCCCAGTGGACATTGATGAAACGCAAATTGTGGGCATGATATATTCGAGGTTCTATTTTACCCTTTTCGCATTCTTGATCATCTCACTGACGGCGTCTTCTTGGCCCAAGCAATTAAGGATAATCTATGAATACGTGGTATTAGTCATCCTATTCTCACTGTGGGTTCCCCAAATATACAGGAATATTGCCAGAGGTTCAAGGAGATGTTTCCTTTGGAAATTTGTCCTTGCCACAAGTACAATTAGGGTGACTCCGGTATTATATTTTTCACTGGATAAGCACAATGTTGCCCAGCATCGCTACGATCCTCAGCTGGCTCTTGTCATCGTTGGATGGTTGTTTATTCAAATCTGCATTCTCCTGGCACAAACAGTGTTTGGTCCAAGATTTTTCCTTCCTAAGCGATATCAATCTAAAATCTACGATTACCATCCAATTATTACAGAAAACGATTTGGAGTCTGGTTTCAGCTACTCACCAAGTACTTCTGAGGATTATAAAGTTGATGAGGCACTTCTACAACGTGCAGAAGGAGAACACGACGAGGAACGCCACCCAACTGTGGACTGTGCAATCTGTATGATGTCGGTTGAAATGGTCATTGTTCCTAAGGGCCGAGCACAACTCGCCTCAACGCCCGCAAACATTTTGGCCAGAAGAAAATATATGGTGACTCCTTGCCGGCACGTTTTTCATACCGAGTGTATGGAAACCTGGATGCGCAACAGGTTGCAATGTCCAGTTTGCAGAAACCCTCTTCCTCCAATCTAGATGAAGGTGATTGTTGAGTAACACACACACATAAATAATTGCATATACACTAATGACCATTCCATATATCTTTCTGTTTATTTTTTTACATAATTATCACCTTACTCACTCACTCACTCACTCATTACACAGTAAACGTAAGTGCCAAAGCTATGACAGCTCCTAGTGCCATCAGGACTTTTGGCACTGTTGGGCCGCTTCCGGCACCTGTGTCGGCGCTTGTAGATTGTGACCCTGATGTAGTCGCTGCCTGGGATCCAGAACCTGATGATGCTCCAGTTGAAGACGACTTATTGGTTGTCGCTGGTGTAGATGTGGGATGCGATGAACCAGTGGCCGTAGTTTGTCCAGAACTTGTCTTAACTGCAATTGAGGACTTTTTAGCACTTGCCAGAGTAGTCTGGTTTTGAGAGCCAGTAGCTCTACCCCTATCCCTATCGTGATCGTTATGGTCATCAGCATCATTATCATCAGGGTCATGATCAGTTTCATGATCAGTTTCATGATCGTTATGGTCGTCACCATCAGTATCATCAGGATCATGATCGCTCTCATCACTGCCATTATCAGTGCTAGCATCATTACTAGTGTCACTGCTACTGCCACTAGAACTTTGACGCTTCTTCAAATCTTGAACATGAACAGATTCAACCATAGATGCACTTGGGTCTAGCCCGTCATAATTATCTAATGGGTTTGTAGCTCCACCAAACGAATTGGTGTTTGCTACAGGCTCAGCCGGCTTTTGTATTTCACTCAATTCCATTATACTAACTTGCTAATACTTTAACTTTTTGACGAGGATTTAGATGGCTTCTTATATAGAGATCCTATAAGTTTCGGGTTCCGTTAAACCCATCTTCCAAAAATAGTAGAAAAATGTGGAATTGTGCCAAAGTGGCTGGTGTGAAGTTGTATCTGAGGCTGGAACTCTGTCATCCCCGCAACCTCATTTCTAACAGTAATTAACATCGAAGGCCTGGGTTTGAGGATAAGTGGAATCGTGGAATTGTGGAATTTTGTGTCGGAACTTTGTAAATTCCGAGCCTTAAGGCTAGTTTCCGTTTTCGTTAAATAATACGAGGACTCGCATGACGCAGTTACTTGGAAGAGTTGCTCAATTACCTGTAATTTTTCTTATACCCAGTTTCAGTTACTCTGTAGACGAAAAAATCAATGTTTTTTCATATTATTGCGCCTAGTTGAGGGCTATGCGGTTCGTCCAATTGCGAAGTTGAGATTCTAGAAGCTCGCCAATTGCAAATACAAAATATGCGATAAATAATATATATAGCTATATATCTCAATATTAAACATATATATCTGCTATAAATTTGTGACTCGCAATTCGTTGACAGTTTTATAAGCGCTAACGTTAGTAAGGATGAATCTCACTTTACTGGATCGATGTGGCTGAAGCTCGCGCGCTATACGCGAAGTAGTCACGTGATCAACGAAGGATTTTGCAAAAATGGACGACACCGGAATCGAACCGGGGACCTCCCGCATGCTAAGCGGATGTGATAACCAACTACACCAGACGCCCGTTTGCTGAATTTTTAATTCAGTGGCACATGACAAACCTACATTATACGGTCAAAAAAAATTGGGAAATATTCGATAAACCTGAAAGCATGTGACTACTGTTTTCTACAACTGGTCATTGTACGCTTATTTGACTCAAATAAGCTATGCGTGTTAACGCAATCTTAAAATCCGGTTTTTGGTGCCAACCACCTAACTTTTTGCCATAAATTGACAACCATATTTCAGGATCTTATAAATTAAAAATTCAACAAACGGGCGTCTGGTGTAGTTGGTTATCACATCCGCTTAGCATGCGGGAGGTCCCCGGTTCGATTCCGGTGTCGTCCATTTTTGCAAAATCCTTCGTTGATCACGTGACTACTTCGCGTATAGCGCGCGAGCTTCAGCCACATCGATCCAGTAAAGTGAGATCGAGATATATATATATATATATGTTTTATATAATCTAATATTAATATTGATATCGATGCTGGCATTATTATTATATTATATATTGTTCAATTGTACATGTATCCGGCATTTTTATGTATAGAGTAGTTAGTTCAAAGTTGAGCAGGTTTCGTAACGACACCAACCAAGTTCCAGTTGCCCTATGCTATGTGGAAGCAATATAGCAGCCCCTAATAACAAAAGGTTATTCGAACGGTCGGTAAACTGAGAGTCAACCAAGAAGAAAGAAAAGATGCAAAAACCAAACACAGTTGTCGGATCACCATAAATAAGTCTATACTGTTACAATATATATATATATTTTTACTGAGAATTGAATGCAGATTTTTGGAAGTCTTCAACAGTTATTGGGTTAACATCCTCGATTTGTTTTGCAGGTTGAATCTTTCGAGGGATGATTTCGACGTAATTAGAAGGAATGTAACCGGATCGACCATCCCTAGTGCGAACCTTCCACCATTCACTTGGATTACCAAGAGGGTCTTGTTTGGAGAGGACGGCGACCAAATCACCCTTATGCAATTCCAACTCAAGTTGAGGATTTTCTGGGACGAATTCATACAAGGCCCTGCAGAATTCCAAGGATTGTGGGTCAACATTTGCCTCCATTGGGGCTTCTAATAGTCTGTTTTCTTGATGGTTAGCCATAGCTCGGATCAACTTTCCAATAAGATATGGGAGACCAAAGACTGCAGCCAAGAAGAATAATAACGGCTTGAAAGATGGCCTTGGTTGTTTAGGATTAGCTGCACTGCCGCCATTAGCAGTGAATTTGGCAAAATCTGCTGGGGTGATTGCAGCTGTAGGATCAGCTCTGCCGGTCAACTTGGCAATGAGTTTTTTAGCCCATCTCATAATAGCGAAAATGCCCAAGATGGAGCCGAGGGAGTTTTTCAAATGACCAAACTGTTCGGCCACCGACATCATTGCGAAGAAGGATGAATGGGTTGCCATATATGTAGACTCGAGCATTTGGGCAAACCCACCAACTGCACCTACTATAGATTCGATCATTTGGAAGGTTGCAGCTGTGCTTTGCTGTAATCCATTTGGATCTTGACCTCCCATCATTGGGTTGCCCATGCCGCCCATTCCACCATACATGCCCCCACCGTACATGCCACCGCCATATCTCGAATATGGGGATGAATAACCACCTAAACCTCCATAACCCATGGATCCATAGCCGCCGTAGCCCATGGATCCCATGGATCCCATAGAGCCATAGCCGCCACCATACGAGCCGTATGAGTTGTAAGCCCCTGAGCCGTACGGCGAGTAGGAGCTTGTTGGGGTAACGCTATTCAAGGTAGTTGGTCTATTTGGGAGTGTGGGGTTAGTAGTAGCAGAAGTAGCCGCCGAGGGGCCAGCTCCAGCAGTTGTCGCTGGGGCGCCGGTCATAGTGTCTGTAGTTGTGTTGTTAGTAGTCGTTGTCGTGGTAGTTGTGGCTTGACCAGATGCAGCTATAAGAAAACGGTTAATAAGCTATTCGCACAAAAAAAAAAAAAACCTCCTCTGTAAAAAAAACCAAACAAAATGATTACTTACCAGCTTGAGATGTACCTGATGAAACTTCCCATGGCTTGGGTCGTGGCACCGACATGTTATATATATATTAGATTTCAAAAAGAAAAAAAGAAGGCGTGGGAATATATATATATGTGTGAATTTGGGCCGAAAGGGACTGTGATAAAATCTTATTTGAGGGCAAATGTCCGATGACCGAGGAAGAAAATTTGAGATTTTGTGTGCGCTGCGCCGCGCTGCGCGAAACAAACCTCCACTTGGTAACTAATCACACAACAAGGACGGAGGGATCAGGCCGAGGTAAATGTGGGGGATTGTGCGATCGACGTTGACAATTGTGGGGAAACACGTTGAGGTGCATTTGCGGTTTGGCGTTTAACGTTGTGTGTTATAATATGTTTATGAGGTGACAATATCCGGATGAGCTCTTTACTGCAGTTGGGATTTTAACAAACGCTGGATGGCTTTTATGCAGTGAGTTTATGATAGTTTCGACGTAGATTTTGAAATTTCGGCATTGTCCGAGACAGGTTTTTTAACAGTACGGTTGCTGCTACTTGGTGTTATGGTTTAGTCCGACTAGCGAGATGATTTTGTAAATTCGGTTTTTTCATTAAAAGGTGGATATAGAAGTGTATAGCAATGACTTAACTGCACAGAGAGAAAGAGAGCCTAAGGTTACCAGAAATTTGTACGGCAAGAAAAGGCTTGCTCAATTCATAGCGCCAGATCGGAGGCAGCCTCGCAGAGCTACCTTTTTTGCTTCTTTTCGGAGAAAAAAGAAGCCGCCGGAGGCATATTTTACCCAACAGAGTCAGTCCGTCACAAAACTCTGCCAGTTGGAATAAGCTAACTATGCAGGGAGGAATTTCAGGGGTGCAGAGTCGTATTATTACAATGTCTCTCGGCTAGTTGCGGAGAGGCCGGGGGAGACGGGATCGGCGGACCGGTGGAATTGTGAAAAATTCCAATTTTTGGCTGGCTGGTTTGTGGAGCACATTTACCAACACTCTTTTTTAATAGGAGGAAGAGGGCAGAGATCGACAAGTGTGACATCAACCGCGAAGATCTTTGTTCAAAAATTAACAACTCACATTTTTTTTTGTTTCTTTTTCACATTGATCACACAGATTTTATCTTGGGGCGACACCAGTTGCGTTTGAACAATTGTTCATTATCCAGTTAACGAATCCTAACACTACGATTTTTTTTTCTTCTTCTTTGTTCACACTATTCCCGGTTGAAAATGTTGTAAAAAAGAATAGGGAAGAGGGAAAAAAGAGCCGACAGACCATGAATAGTGAAATGAATAGTGAGATCGGGGTCAGCGATAGCAGCGACTACTTTCTATCGTCATCCGGTTCTTCCAGCACGACTACTTCGCCGTTGAACTCGTCACCTTCAATTTTCAAAAAGGTGCTGGATCGAGTCGGAACGGTGGTTGAAAGTGGCAAGAACCACACAACAAGGAAACTCTCAGTGGGATCGCGAAAGGGCTCATTTACAGATGAAGATTTGAAGCAGATAGTGGGTCCAATCACAAGACAAAAGAAAGGTGAATATTACACTAGAAATAGTTCGATTGACTCCCTGTGCATAAAGAACCCGCAGACAGAGGCTGTGGTCGTTCCTCAAGAATTGCAGACGGGGGTCTCATTCCTCAAGGTCACCCATAGGAAGCGTCTCAACTGTAGCTTTAAGATCGATCCGGAGGTCGGCGTCGTCTCTTGGGATTCCAAAAGCGCCGGCAAAGTGTTGATTGATAAAATCTATCAAATTCGAACCGCCGACGATGCCAAGAATTATCGTGAGGAACTCAAGGTTTCCTCAACATTGGAGTCCAAGTGGGCCTCAATTATCTACACCAACAATGACAATAAGCTCAAGACGTTGCACATACTTGGAATTGACCAGCGGGACTTTGACCTGTTCATCAAGGTGTTGCGCAAGTTGGTAAAGTACCGTCAAGACCTCATGTCTGGATTAGCAATGCCCGGTGAAAAATTCGTAAACGTGCATTGGGCAAGGTTTGTGGATTCCCAGGAGAGATTGTCGTTCGAAACGGTTCAAAAGCTCTGCAAACGATTGCACATCAACTGCTCGACGGAATTCCTGGAGAAGAAGTTTCGTCAAGCCGACGAAGATTCATCAGGTTATCTTGATTTCAGAGAATTTCAGAGATTTGTCGAACTGATGAAGTCTCGTGAGGAAGTCAACAACATCTTTGCTAAATATTGCGATGTGGATAATTCCAAAATGTCCTTTGAGGCATTCAACTATTTCATCCGCATCGTTCAAAAGGAACGGGATATGTCGGATCAGCGAATGGAAAAGTTATTTGTCAAGTTTTCAAAACCGTCTGATGGAACAGAAAGATTCGTTGGTCCCGAAGGCTTTGCAGATTTCCTGTTCTCCCCTAAATATTTCAAACCGACAAAGCCAGTGGAAGAGGAAATGACACGACCGTTGAACGAGTACTTCATTTCGTCTTCTCACAACACTTATTTATTGGGCCGTCAAGTTGCTGGCGAATCGTCAGTGGAACCCTATATCCGTGTTCTTCAAAATGGTTGTCGTTGCGTTGAAGTCGACTGTTGGGACGGTGAAAATGGCCCCATCGTATGCCATGGAAGAACTTTTACCTCTTCCGTCGATTTTCGTGACGTGATGAATACCATCAGAAAGTACTCCTTCATATTCTCACCTTATCCAGTCATTGTATCGCTCGAGGTCCATTGCAATGCCGAAAACCAGCAGAAGATTGTAGACATCTTAAAGGAATCATTAGGAGATTATTTGGTCACAAAGCCGCTGGTCCCCGGCTTCCTTTCACTCCCTAGTCCAATTGAATTGAAACACAAGATTCTGATCAAGGTGAAATCAGCTTCCAATAATTCATCTGCTGGGTCCAATCCTGATTTGCATAGTAGCAGTTTTTCATCGGATTGGTTCTCAGACGACACATTCTCTCTTTCAAATCCAACAAGACGACCAAACAGAAAGGAAAGTTCCCAACAGACCAAAATAATCAAACCATTAGCAGATTTGGGCGTTTATTTCAGCGGAATCAAATTTCGGAATTTTTCATTGCCAATATCTAAAACTGTTAATCACATTTTCTCGCTATCCGAGAGAAACGCCAATTCAATGATGAAGGACGAGGAAAAGTTGAGCCAATTGGAAAAGCACAATCGGAGATACTTAATGAGAATCTACCCGTCAGGTTATCGGTTGACATCAAAGAATTTCGACCCGATCCCTTATTGGAAACGTGGAGTCCAAATGGTGGCTCTGAATTGGCAGACTAATGATCTCGGCCTTCAAATCAACAATGCATTATTTGAGTCCCGGGAGGGATATGTTTTGAAACCTTCGGAGATATTACCCCCTGAACAACCGTCGATGATTGGAAAGTATTTCAAAAGATTTGCATCGCATTCTTCGAATGCCTCAACGACTTCTATGAATGAAGATGTTAAGCTCCACCTGACTGTTATTTCCGCTCAACAACTACCAAGGCCAGCAAATCTTAAAAAGAGCGACGAAGCATTTAGCCCATATGTTGTTGTTGAGTTGTTTGGAAATACTCGGGGCTGCTCTATCAGCAGTCATCAGATTGCAACCAACACATCGAACTCAAAGTCCCCGAAAAAGAATGATACATCAATATCAGCTATCACCGCAGCATCCCAATTTAGAACGCAGGCCGTCTTCAACAATGGGTTTAACCCGGTTTGGGATTCCCAGTGGACCGTGAACATTCCAAAGGAGGACTTCCAATTCACATTTATTCGGTTCTCTGTCCATTCTGGTGACAGCATGTTTGCTGTCTACACTGTTCGTTTGTGTGATTTGGCTGAAGGATATCGCCATCTCCCATTACAAGACTTACAAGGGGAAGAATACATCTTCTCATCTCTATTTATAAAATCTATTGTAGATTGAAATTGTACATATTATTTAACCACCTGTCAATACACCTTGCTTTGATTCTTGAATCATGTCATAAATTAGTTTTATTAATTATCAATGTCCATACCGACATCTCTTGGAGTGCCAGAAATGAGTTCTCGTCTAATTTCTGGACCAATGGAATGATGGGTATGAACTAAAACTACATCTAATAAACCATCCTTTTGATCAGGAGTAATATCATTCTTATATCTTTGAGCGAATGCCAATAAGGATTGATGCCAAACAACTGGGAGGGTGTTTGTTTCGGCTCTGAATCGCATAAAGTGGAAAACCAACGCATCCACAACCTTGTATGGAAGCGCATACTTCTTATCGATCAGGATCTTGATAAACAGGGAGTTTGGACTGGAATATTCCATTTCTGCCAACCGTAACAGAGCAACGGCGGAATGATCCTTAGGAATGGAAACCTTTGATAAAATCGAACCCAAGATGACTGCTTCTCTCAAAGAACAGGTCCCTGATTTACACAATGGGAACAAAAACCCTTTAAAGAATGCAGCTGGTTTATAAAGGGACTTTTTCAAACTTCGATAGATATGGTAATTGAGAGTTTTGTTATTTTGAATTTCATCTCGGAATCGTTCCAATAGAACAGTTCTGACGAAAACTTCAGATTGCTTGGCCTTCAAATTAGAAACGAAGAGTCTTGTAGCTTCATAAACTGCATTTGGGGTCCAAGATTCCGGTTGGGTGACATATAAGACGTCCTCCCAGTTTTTTAATGATGGCACCATTTTAAAGACTTTTGGTAGCTTTCCAGATTTATATCTTGATAAAAGCTCTCCAACTTTTTCATATACTTCAATGACTTTTGGGGGTAACATCACACCTTCTGGCTCTTCATCTCGGTCACCTGCTGGTCCCGGTCCACCACCACCGCTTAATTGTTCCTTTTCACGTACTTTGGCCATGATTTTATCAGCCAATGTTTCAGCCGGACCCTCATCTTCTTCGTTTCCACCCATATATCTGTTGAATAGTGCCTCTTCTTCCGGATCCACTTCCAATTCTTCAATTTCTTCGAATTCTTCGTATTCTCCTTCATCATCACTTTCTTCTTCATCTTCCCAGGCCTCTTCGTCGTCCTCATCAAATCCTGAAGTAAATGCATGTCCTCGTCGTTTCCTCAATCCTGTCTGATCCTCTCTATCAATTTCTTCTTGTTGTTCTCGTGCCATATTAAGAATCTTTCTGGACATTCCCGCATCAACATATCCTCTTTCTTCATTTTCTTTGGTTTTACTACCTCCCTTTTTCTGCTTTTGTGACAAAATACCATCTCCATTGTTTAATTCCACATACAATGGATCATGTCTTTGCTTCACCTTATTATTATCTGCTTTTGGCATTTTGTCCTAGTTGCTATAAACCGTTCAAAATTTTCCAAAAAAAAAAAAAAAAAAAACCTATCACCAAAA
>PPJG02000002.1:475984-510845 GCA_003705695.2 Blastobotrys serpentis | reverse complement strand
TTAATATATAGTAAATGAAAATTTGAAAGATCCTCAATTTGTCAATTGCCGGACTCTTTACCGAATATATGTCATATTTCCGGGAGGGAATCCTAGAAGTTATGTGGCTCTCCGAATATACCTTGAGGAGCCCGGTAAAATTATTACCAGGACTATAGAAAGCACACACTCGTCTTCTATAACCATGATAATACTGAGTTATGCTTAATCTCTAAGTTAAGCTACATATCGTGAAATTGCAATTACAAACCGCCGAGGACCTCCCCTCGAATCAATTGCAACAGACCCTAGCAATTTAATGGTTCCTTGCCGCTTAACTCATATCTATCATTCTTAGCATTAATAATACAAAATGATGGTACAGGATCAATTATTACCAATACGTTGGATATACGTGATCTATTAGGTGCTAGCATAGTATAACATTTTCATTAGGCTATGACACTTGCGTGATCATAACCGAACCAATTCAATAGCCGCGGCAAAACCCATAGAATTGCGGATCTAAGTCCCAGAAATGTACGTACCCCGCAGGGATTATCGCCAAATCCTAACTCTAAGGAAAATTTCAAACTATGCATAGATTACAAATCAGGCGGCGGAAAAATACCCCTTGAAATCTCCCGAGCTTTGTAATACCCAGAAAAAAATTTGCTTTAAGAGTACGTGCGGCTTTTTAATTTGATTTATAATGTGAGACATTTTTTTATTTTGTCGGATATACAACCTCCGGGCGGAAAAGTATAAAATGGGGGGAAAATTCTCGTATTTATTTCCTTTCTTTAGATCATTTAGAGGAACTGGAGATCTTTGATATTTATTATACAAATTAGACAAGAATGACTAGAAGCGACAATCCAAATGTTGTTAACGGCTCACCAGCTGTTAACTTTTTCACCCCTGAGCAAAAGATTCCAGCCGGTACCTTTTTAGAAGGATCCGGGGAGAAGCCACCAAAGGCTTTCCAACCAATCACTATTAGGGGCCAAACCTTCCAGAATAGAATCTGGGTAGCACCAATGTGTCAATATTCCTACGAGGATGGGTTCATCAACGATTGGACCTTTGTTTCCATTGGATCCTATGCTACTAGAGGTGCTTCATTATCTCTCATTGAGGCTACTGCTGTTTCTCCAGAGGGAAGAATCACCCCAAATTGTGCCGGCATTTGGAAGGATGAACATATTGCTGGGATTAAGCGAATCGCTGATTACGTCCACAGTCAAGGACAAAAAATCGGTATCCAATTGGCTCATGCCGGTAGAAAGGGATCCACTACTGCTCCATGGACTCCAGATAACTATGCCCATGTTGGCGAAGAAGGCGGATATGAAGCCGTCGCCCCATCTTCATTGAAATTTGCAGATAACTTTGCCGATCCAAGAGAACTTTCAAAGCAAGATATTAAGGATTTGGTTGAGGCCTTCAAGCAGGCAGCTATTCGTGCAGTTAAGGCTGGAATCGATGTTATTGAAATTCATGGTGCACACGGTTATCTTTTGAACGAATTCATGTCTTCAGTGTCGAACAAGAGAACTGACGAATATGGAGGAAGCTTCGAAAACAGAACTAGAATTGTCAGAGAAGTCGTCTCTGCCATCAAGTCTGTGATTCCAGAACACGTCTTGTTGTTTATTCGTATTTCTGCTACTGACCGTTTGGACCATTTGGAAGAAAAGGGGTTCACTGTCCAAGATTCTATCGAGCTCCTCAAGCAAATCACCCCATTGGGAGTTGATTTAGTCGATGTTTCCTCCGGTGGTAACAGTGCTCAGGGCAAGATTGCATATGGAAGAGCCTTCCAAGCTCCATTTGCATATGAAATCAAAAAGGCCGGCATTCCAAATCTTTTAGTTGGTGCAGTTGGCGCTATCCACTCTCCAAAGACCATTAGTGATGTCTTCAGTAACGACGTCGATGTCGTCTTCGTCGGCAGACCATTCTTGCAAAACCCATCTTTTATTTTGGATCTTGCCAACAAGTATGGAATCAAGGTTCAATGGGCTATCCAACTTGGTTATACCAAGAAATTCCCTCTTCCATTGGAAGATGATGAATCTCTCTACATCAACAATTAAGTCTCATATTAATATAATACATTTCACTTATCCCATCCAAATCGTTAATTAAAGGTCCAATTATTACTATATATATATTATACATTTATTTGGGGAGACCCGCGAGAACACTGAATTGACCACCGGCTCCTGCCCAAACCATTGTAACATCTGTCGTAGCAGTGTTTCTGATTCTCTTAGGAACTGGCTCATCCTCAGGACCATCTTCACCTGCTGGCTTGCCATGACCAAGTTGATAAACTTCACCAAAACCCCAAGTCCAAGCAGACCCGTCTTCCTGGGAAAGGGCAAGCGAGTGATCCACACCACAGGTGATATATTTCATCTTTGGAATGTCCAAGCTATCATCATCGTCATCATTGGCCTTAGTCAATTTGACAGGCTCTGGGACATAAGATGGAGTAACGTTATCTCCTTCATAAACAGTGCTGGCAGGAAGTGCTTCCTTTGGAATACCCGTTTGATGGAAGTTCATTTCACCGACAGCATAAACATCCCCAGATTTTGTGAGCATCAGGGAATGATGGTTTCCTCCGTCAACCATAACAAGCTCTTTATCATCGAAAAAGCTGGCCTTGGTTGGCTTTTCAACGCAGCTTCCTTCACCAGACTCTTCAGGAATACCACATTGACCAAAGTTGTTCAAACCCCAAGACCACAATTGGTTATCAGTGTCTAACGCAAAAGAGTGATATTCACCTGCTGCAATGAACTTGATATTCTTGACTCCCACAACCTTCAATGGACCGAATGTCTTGGTTCGCAGCCTAGTGTTCACTTGATGGCCTAATTGATAGCTTTGCCCAATACCCCAAGCATAGACATCACCATACTTATCAAGAATCAAAATATGGTCCTTACCTCCTGCAAGCTGCACAGCGTTTCTCAATTGTGAAATCATCACAGGTTTTTTTTGAACTTCGATGCCGCTCTTGAACGCCTTATCTCCGTCATCGACAAATGTACCCCAAGCCCACACATGGCCATCAGAGGAAATTGCAGCAGAAAGACTATCCGTGGCAGTAATTGAAACAAAGGTAACGTTATTAGGGATCCCTTCAACTCTACCTGGTGTTGATTCTCTGCCGTTCAAGTCATTTTCTTCGGCCTTTTCTTCTTCAGTCTCAACTGTATCACGACCAAGAGCTGCTGTATCATTTTGTCCCCAGCTCCATAACTTACCCTCATGGTCAATCGCCAAAGTATGAGCTCCACCAGCTGCTACAGCTACAATTCCGACTTCATCAATTGGGAGTAGCGGATTCAGCCGGGGTCTTTTAACTGATGTTACATTTGCTCCAAGTCCTAGTTCGCAAATTGTACCAGAGCCAAAGTTATAAACATTCAGTTTCTGTGTGGGTAATTCAGGAAGTTCCGTGATAATTGGTCTGGCTCTAGAAGATCTACCCATAGATCCTACTGATTTGGCTCTAGTAGCTCCTCGGACTGACGAAGATTTCCTGCCAGCACTTGCTTTGTTGGCTGCTGGTTCCCGAACCAATCGAGCCTTCTTATTCACACTTCCATTCTCCTCAGTTCTTCTCTTGGGTGGCATATTGTATGATAATGTATGTGAAAAAAAAAAAAGAATACTCCTCGAGAAGTTTGTTTTGGATTGTCAAATCTTAAAAACTTTGTTTGGGAACACTGGTGTGGTTGCCCCAGTAACGAACTTAGCCACGAAAGCCATGTGGCGGTGCGCTGATTCGATATGCATGATGGGTAAAAGGGCTTTTTACATTCACATTTTTTTCATCTCTTATCTAGTTACACAACTTTTATTCTACTTCTTTTGTCTGAAAATATAGACACTGGTACAAATTAGTATATATATCTGGTTAATTTCATTTTCTCATTAATCTTCTACACTCTAACCACTAAACCATCATCAGCAAGTTGCTTTTTAACTTGGGCAACAGTATATTCGTCTCTGTGGAACATGCCTGCACCGAGAGCTGCATCAGTAGAGGTCTTGGTAAATACTTCTGAAAAGTGGGAAGGATTTCCAGCACCGCTTGAAGCAATAACTGGAATTTTGACAGCTGATTTGATGTCATTGATCAGTTCCAGGTCAAATCCAGAATTAGTACCATCCTTGTCGATACAGTTAAGTAAGACTTCGCCTGCACCTAGAGCTTCTACAGCTTGGACTAATTCATACGCACCGAGATCTCTAGTTTCTCTACCACCCTTGACTGTACATTGGTACCAAACATATTCCTCGCCATTTGGACCTGGGAATTGAGTTTTGATGGTGTGATGGGCTACATCTTGAGGGGTCTTGACGTAAACTCTCTTAGGGTCAACAGAAACCACCACGGCTTGGGCACCGTATGCCTTTGAAATGGTTTCCATTGGAGATTTTCCATCTCCCTTTTTTCCATTAGCGTAGTACTGTTCAGCTGCAAAAACAGCGTCACTGCCAATGGAAACCTTATCAGCACCAGATCTGAAATACATTTGTGCAACTTGTAAGGCTGGGACAGTTTTTCCAGTTTCTGGATCAACAAGATCCCTAATACCACCACCAATCGTTAACGGGACAAATACTGTTTTGGAGGCCTCTTTTAGAACCTGTAGCATTGGCAAATCTTTCAGTGGAGAGTTTCTAAATGAGGTGATATTCAAAAATGTGATTTCATCAGCTCCTTGTTCATAATACTTCTTGGCAATTTCTACTGGTTTGCCCAAGTTTCTGACTGGGTTACCAGCGTTGTCAACACTTCGTTCTCTAACGTCATATTGATCTCCCTTGGTTACTACCAAATCTCCCTGATCGTTGCTTCTCACATCTAGGCAAGCAATTACTCTACGAGTGAGACCCGGCTGAGAAGGCTGTGAACTTGGCTCAGTGTATTTTTCACCTTTAAGGAAAGCATTGATCACATCAAGACCCTGTTGCCCCGACTTTTCAGGGTGGAACTGGGTCAAAAACACATTATCCTTAGATAAAGCTGCGATGAATGTTTCCGTGCCGTAATTCCCTAAAGCGTAGTCCCAATTGTTGCTCTTTAACAGATCCTTGATTTCATCTGTGATTATGGCTGCATAAGAATGGACAAAATAAAACTTTTTGCTTCTATCAATTGCATACAATGCTTTGTCGGCCTGTGAGAGTACAGGCTCTGCTGAGTTCCATCCAATGTGAGGTACAGCCTTTTCATCTTCCTTGAACTTGGAAAGAGTCATATTCAGCATTCCAAGACCCTTTGCCTGAGGGGATTCAGTAGATCCAGCCAACAGGGCCTGCAAACCGACACAAATACCCATAATTGGTTTGCCTGATTTTATGTACTCGTTTATAGGTCCCGCAAGGTTTCTGGAATGGACGTTATCCATGAAATGACCGAAATTTCCAACCCCAGGCAAAATCAGCTTCTCAACTGTTGGAAAAGCCTTCTCTGCCTGTTCTGCATTCTTAATCAGTTCGACCTCATAGCCTAGTTTTTCCAATGCATTTTCAAGGGATTGTAAATTCCCACTTTCAACATCTATTACGTGCACCTTCATTATCGAGATAGAGCTGGAGAGATGACTCAGGTGCAGTCGGGAAATGGTCATACTGCGGGTTCCGCGTAAATTACAGGACGCTTCTCGTACAGTTCTGAACGGAAAATTGGTGAAAAATCCCCGGAAAAACTTGGTACAGCTAGACTGTGTGCGGATATATATATATATATATACAAATTGAATTATAAGTTAGAAAAATACATAATTTTAGTTCTTCTTTTCTCTTCTAGTTCTGACTGCTTCTGCCAAATCCTTGAGCATCTTTTCGGTGGTTTCCCAGCCAACACAGCCATCAGTGATGGAGACACCGTATTTAAGACCAGACTTGCCTTCTGGACCGACAGATTGTTTACCTTCGTTCAAGTGGGATTCAATCATGACACCCATGAGAGCATCTTCACCAGCAGAGACTTGACGGGCGACCTCAGCCAAAACCTTTGGTTGGTTCTTGAAGTCCTTGTTGGAGTTGCCGTGAGAGCAGTCGACCATGATGGTACTGTTGTTTGGAATAGTCTTTTCAAGCTTAGCCTTGACTTGCTTGACAGTATCTTCGTCGTAATTAGGACCCTTGTTAGAACCTCTCAAAATGACGAAACAGTTTTCATTGCCCTTTGTGGTGGTGATTGCAGCCATACCAGTCTTGGTGACACCCATGAAGTGGTGGGAAGAGCTGGCAGACTTGACAGCATCGACGGCAATGTCGGTAGAGCCATCAGTACCGTTCTTGAAACCAAGTGGGAAAGACAGACCAGAAGAAAGTTCTCTGTGAAGTTGTGATTCAGTAGTTCTGGCACCAATAGCACCAAGGGAAATGGAGTCGGCTAAGAATTGAGGAGAAATAGTGTCCAACATTTCACTGGCAATTGGGATACCCATACCGGTAAGATCTGCGTAAAGCTGTCTGGAGACTCGCAAACCCTTGTTGATGTTGAAAGACTCATCCACATCAGGATCATTAATCAACCCCTTCCAGCCGACGGTGGTTCTTGGCTTTTCAAGGTAAGCTCTCATGATGATGACCAAGTCATCCTTCAATTCGTCAGCTAAAGCTTTTAACTTAGCAGCATATTCTTTAGCAGCAGTGGTGTCGTGGATTGAGCAGGGTCCGACAACAACGAGCATCTTGTCACTCTTCTTATGGATAACCTTGATAGCTTCTTTTCGGCCGACTGAGACTGTCTTTTGTGAGATTGCCGATAAAGGAATTTCATTTTGTAATAAGGCTGGTGCCATCAATGGGTCATAACCAAGAATTCTGACATCTTCCGGTTCTTCGGAGATAGGGCTCTGTCGAGAAACGCCGTCTGGGCCAAACATCTTAAATTTATAAGTATTCTTTTTGTCTATTCAGAATAAATGTGAAGTGAAAAAACTTACAGGAGTAGTCATTTTTTTACAGTGTGTTTGTGTCTGTGTGTGACTGTGGGTAATGCAAAAAAAAAAAAAATCGAGGTGGTGAAAAATGCATATTTATATCATCCCAGCAGCATGACACACAAACTCTAACAAAAAAAAAAAAAAAAAAAAGAATCCTTGTTTCTAATTAATTTTTTTTTCTAATTTCTATTTCCCCTCAATCAGGGGTGGAGAAAAAAGGATCTTAATATTATCTATTGTTTTACTGTGTATATATTGTGTATTTTTCAAATATTCTGAAAACGTAACAGAAACAACTAGTAATTTAACAGGAAAGATCCCAGTGACAATTGACAATAACCTGAATAGCCACAAAATAGTCATAACCTCGAGGAAACATGTGCTGGTCCATCTAGGACCTAGACCTACCAATTCCACACGCACTCCCTTTGGATTGCCAGCGATGACTAAATTTTGCTCCACGGAAGATCTTCGCGAGCCGCACCGCCCCGGAAGCGTCATTGTGCATAATCGTATAGGTTCATCGATGAGGATGAAATAACCAACTGGCAATTGGTTGTAGAAAATTTATTGAATATGCTGCTATTCAGATCATGCACAAATAATAGTTTGATAGAATACCTTGAAAAATTTCTCATCTGTAGCATGTGACCAAGGTTGGTCAAACATCTCACACACTGTTTCTAATTGCACACTCTTAAGTCATTCAAATGACATGGCTTTCCTGGTTCATCAGCTGAGTTTCAGAATTTCTTGGGAAAACAACGAGGTGAAATATAGAGATGAATTGAGCAGACGACATTATGAACTCGGCGAAATACGCATTTCGACGATCGAGTCTTGAAGCCAATTTCTCTGATACATCTTTAAAGTACTTGCTGTCGCCATGGCGGTATTTATTTCTTGGCCTAAATATTAGAATGTAAATGCCCGTTGAACCCACATAGAAGAGCTTCATGTTTCAGCATAATGACTGGGGATTCTGACAATTTAGAGAGCGCGAGCATTAACAGCTCTGTAGCCTAGAGCTGTTTCAACTCTATCAATCAGCTTAATAACGATTCTCTATGATAGTAACGATACTATCCATTTTGGTATTAATCCATTGTAAAAATACCAGAGATGTTCTATAGGATTGTCTCTCACTCGATCAAACGTTGCAACGTTTGCTTGGCACGGTGAACTCTATCTGGAGTTCTCCTACAGAAAATTGGTGAAATTTAATCATCCGGTATATTCCGAGACTAGATATACTTTAAACTGAAAGTAGGCGTAAAATATCTCACATATACGTTGTCTTGTTCAGTATTCTATCTGAACAACCGTTGAAGATACTGTCGCTTGGCATGAGGCAAGAAACACCAAAGAGGCGAATATAAAAGGTGCTCAAAGACGACATTGAAATAATTTATCTATCCACTCTATATATCAAGAAAAAGAATCAACAGAAATGAAGTTAGTATTTGTTACAGCCGTTGTCGCTATGTTTTCGACAGCCATTGCCGGCCCAGCCCCAGCCCCAGCCCCAGAAGCCGATGCTCTTGCAGAAGCAGAAGGCTGGGCAAATGCTGACTCTGTATGCTACCAAAACTGTGGTAGAGCAATGACCGAATACAACAAGTGCAAGGGCCAAGGTCGTAATAGGCATCATTGCATCTGTGCACCAGAATCTCAATTCCATCATCATTACGACCAATGTGTCAAATGTCCAAGATACATTGTGAATAAGTTCGCAGCACTTTCGATTCCGGAAAGGGAGTGTGGCATTCGACGTTAAAATTGGAAAAGTTAAATTTCTATATATTTGCAAATTTCATAGGATCCAAGATAGTACACATTCATTTTTTTAAGCTCAATGGGATTCTCTCCGCATAGGGTAGGTCATTGGATCTACATTGAAAATATCCCTATGAATGATGATTCAAAGGGCACATTGTGGCCAGAACCCATATATATATATTCCATACTTTTGATAACGTCGCAATCGACCGTTTCTAATTGTTCTTTATTCATATATTTTGATCCAGAGATCTATGTACATTATTTATTGTTCTGACTCAATCGGCCACCAGAATGGTTGGTAACCTTTGACGTGAACGTCTTTGGTTGAGTTGTCTTTTGAGTTAGGGATTTGGATGGTAAAGGCTGCGTCAGGGTTGGAGAAGTGTTCCAATCTAACCAGGGCAAGTCCCAAGTTTCCAATTGCGGCCAACAAAGTACCTGATGATTTTGGAGCTGAGGAACTGGAAGTGGAGCCACCAAAAGGAGAGGGGGCAAGGGGCTTTTGACCTTGGGTCACACTTCCAGATATATCGACAATGGAGCTTCCAGGGAGACAGGTTGAGGTATTCATCAGTTGTAATAATTCTTCGTTAGGATTGTACTCTAATTGTTGGTCTTGATTAGGATCCAACGTTAGTGACACAGGGATGACCCGCTTTCTAACAACACCGTGATGATGGGATCTAATGGTCAATTCTTGGCCAACATAGCAACCCTTGTCGAAATCAACACCACCCATATAGTCCATGCAGTTTTCTAGAGGCAGAGACTTTTCAGGAACTAGCTCGTCTGCGCCCTCTGGGATGCCAAACAACATTCGTCGCATGTCATGACTGGTGATATCAGAATGAACAATTTCTCCCGCCTGAATATATGATTCTGATAGTACGTCTAATGGGGTTTCATTCTCTGGCAAGACAATTCTCATCCCAAATCTTCCATCCACCGACGCCCTGTTATCAGTGGCTCCTACCAGGTTCGGCAGATATGGCTTCAAAGTTGCTTGACTTTTTATATCTAAGGGCAGTTGATCTGTAATATCTGTATCATCCCATATAGTCCATAGAGAGAACTTGTCTAATAATGCGATATTAACTTTTGCTCGCAACTTGTGCATTTTCAGCATCGACATGAGCAGCTTGGTCACTTTATGGTCGCAATCTACTACATAGGACGGTTCTCCAGTGAATTTTTCCGGAATAACATCTTTTAGTAACCCCGAATTATGGGCGGGATATATAAATGAATCGGCCAAAATTCGTCCTTTGGCGTTCAAAAATCCTGCATAAAATCCATTCAAATCGTGCTCGTCGTTGTGTGTCAAGCCATTAGTAATGATCCCGTTCAAAAACTTTGTCGAATCCGGTCCAGCTATACTAATCAACGATCTGTCTAATTTTGTAAACCCTCTCAATGGAGCAACCTCCGGAATAGCGGTTGTACTATACGCCCGCCTCCACAGAATTCTACCAAATCTCATCATCATCCTCGAGTTTTGAAGGTCAGTGTTGGGAGGAGTTCTCTCCGAACGATCACCGAAGATGCTGCTATCAGCCCGTCAACTACATCGAACTACGTGCGTACAATTCTACAACAGCAAGAGTAATCTACCACTTCCAGTAGCCATCAAAAATGATATCAATTGATGAATTTTGAATAGAGAGAAAAAAAAAAATTGAACTGGCTGCTGCTGCTGCTAATTGGCGTGGTTGTGATTCAATCGTTTCCGGTAACAACCCCACATAGGCTAAAGTAGAAAGTATCAACACTACATACAGAAAGTTTCAAAAGAGTAAATTGAGAATACATGGGAACTTTTCTCGTATTTATAGTTATTCCTCTCATTAAGCGCCCGGAAAAAACGTTGGGAATCCACCAAAGAAAAAAGAAAAAAAAAAAAGTGATTTTCGTGTGATTTTCCCAATCGGGTATAATCATGAGAGATGTAGTTATTATCTAACAAACAGCAAACCTTGGCGCCTAAACTCGTTAAAATGGATAATGAGGTTTTGATATTAGCTACTGGCTAAACCTTTTTGATGCATTTTGCAGATTTTTTTTTTTTTTTTTTTGACATGATACTAAAGATGATTGATGGTGTGAAATTGTCGGGTTTAACGATGTTGAGCCAATAATTAAGCCATCGCGAACATTCATTCCAATTATTGGCGTGCATTGATCATGCAAGAATCAATTGATCAAAACTATCGCTAAACAGTTAGAGATTGATGCAAATACTTACACACTACACACCCGCTAGCCATCCACAAGTATATCGGGCTTTAAAATGATCTATGCTCTGTAATCTCATGAATTAACAGATAAGTTTCAGGTTTCCAGCTTCCCCCGCACCTCTACCTATTTTCACCAGAAACTTGACTGCTAAGATAATAGACGCTGGAGTCAGAGCAGTTCTCTCGCATTATTGACAACTGAGGGATATGCCGAAAACCATGATACGACCGGTAGAAATGCCAATTTTTTTACTATTTTATACCAATGAGGACAAACTGTGATATTCAATCCTACTACAAATTCTCATACAGCTTCTACAATTCTAAACACTATTCAGCAATTACCAGCTAAAGCATTGTTGATCCCCATCCTTGTACATGCTGGTTTTAGTGTTTCTCGGCACAAACAGATGGAAGTGCGCGGGATCAAGCGCGTCAGTAACGATTGGCGAATCAAGAAGAACCGAAGTAAACAGCAACCAGGTTGTTCCTGTTATATACCACCTCCTGCGCATTTTAGGACGAGGCGGAGTTTTGCATTTTTAGCTGCAAATTCAATTGAGAAATTTTTTATTTTCTTCTCTCCGATTTTCCGAAGATTTTTTCAATTTTTTATTGTGAGGTCAAAAACTATAACTTTTGTGGCTACGTGTTTGGTTACCCTGTGTGTCACCTCCAGCTAAAGAAGTACTTTGATCGCATCAACCTTCAAACTCTCAAACACCACAAAAAAAAAAAAAAAAAAAAAAAAAAAAAAGAAAAATACCAACTTTCATAGACAATTTTTTTTTTGTGCAGCTTGAAATATCCAACAATTTCATTACCCTAATTTGGATTTATTTGGAATAATACACAATTTTTTTTTCCTTTTTTTTTTTTAGTAAAAAAAAAACACATTAATCTTGCACAGAGTAATGAGAAATGACAGAATCATCTACTAGCTCACCTTATTTAGCGGCAGCAAATAACGCCATAAAGCCTACTTCTACCGGCTCGTCCGTGTCTTCCACGTCCAGCAAAACTAACCCACAGCAAGCTCCGCAACAAGCGTGGAGTCCTGGTGCTATAGGCAGTCCTAATATACTGAACGTGAGGAGGACGGAATCTAGACATTTTGATACATTTGGTCAACAACAGCCACCAGTACCACAACAACAACAACAACAACAACAACCTCAGCAGCCCCAACAACAACAACAGCAAGCCCCCTATACCTATTTTGATGACTCTTGGACATCTCAAGTCAACAAAATGTCCACTAGTCCACTGTTGAACCAGCCAAAGCCAGCTTCTACTACAATGTCAGCCGCTCCTATACCACCGGTCAACCCCTGGCTAGAAAATCGAACAGGTTCTCGTCAGGCGTCTATTTCGTCAGTTTCTGAGAAAAAGACAGCGGCTCCACCACAACATGGTAGTAGCGGATCTGGGAATAATTCTGATGAGGAGCTGATCCCTACAGCTATAGTCATCAAGAATATCCCGTTTGCCATTAAGAAGGAACAACTTTTGGACGTCATGACCTCCCTGGGACTCCCATTGCCATATGCATTCAACTATCATTTTGATAATGGCGTTTTCAGAGGTTTGGCGTTTGCCAATTTCACCACCCCAGAGGAAACTGCTACCGTCATCAATAATTTGAATGGAAAGGAAATCGGAGGTAGAAAATTGCGAGTGGAATACAAGAAAATGTTGCCTTTAGCTGAACGGGAACGGATCGAACGGGAAAAGCGAGAGCGTAGAGGCCAGTTAGAAGAACAACATAGAGGTCCTCAACAGCAACCCCAGCAATCTCAGCAACAACAACAGCAACCCCAGCAGCAGCAGCAACAACAACAACAACAACAACATCACCATCAAGCTCAGCACCACCACCATCAACCTCAGGTTGCATCCTCTCATCATCAGCCTCCCTCAAATGGCTCGTTGAATAAGCCTCCATCCCATTTGACGAATGGTGGCGGTGGCGGCGGCGCCGTCGTCACTCCTCAACAGCCTCAGGGCAAAGTTGACTTGAACGACCCAGAAACGCTTGAATTCTACTCTCAACTCCTCCTATTCAAAGATGACCGCTCTCGTTTTGATTTCATGTTCCCTGCAGGTCTGTCTCAAAACCAGAAGAGAACAGTCATTCTCTTATGCAACCAATTGGGCCTCATTTTCATGGGTCAAGATAAGGGAACTGGTGGCTTGGTAATTTCCAAACAACCACCTCCACCGCCACCTCCTCCACAACAACAACAGCAACCATCTCATCATCAACAATCTCAGCCGCCACCACCACCACCTCCTGGTTTATTTGAGTCAAATCACAACCAACCGTTGTATCACCCACAACCCCAACACCAACAGCCAACCCAACAACTTAGGGGCACCAAATCCTTCGCGGATATTAGGGCTCCAGGGTTGAATTATCCTTATAATATCTCTGCTCCTGGTACTCCAAGTGGCTCTCCATTTTTCCCTTCCCAAACACCACCTCCGGCCCCACCAACCAATGCCAATTCTTCGACAATGGGGCCGCTGTCATGGTCCTTGCAGCAACAACGAAGTGGCTCCAGCTCTAATAACGCTGGTTACCCACAACAACAACAACAACAACCGCAACACCACCTTCATCAACACAGTCAATTTTTGAACAATGTTTTTGCAGATACTACATCTAGTAATAACACCAGCATGCATTCTTTGACTGATTCTTTCACAAGTTTGATGTCTTTGGGAGGTACTCCTCTCTCGAGAGTTCCATCTTCCATGAACCCAACCACCAGTGCTCATCAAAATTCTACTAGTCCAGAATCGGTAGCTGGAGTTATTGGATCAAACAATGGAAAAAATGGCGATAATCGTAGTGTTGTTGACGTGAAAAATGATGACGAATAATGATTTTTAACGAGACCCACGTCACATAGACAAGCATTATTTTGATACGAATGGTACGCGATTTATGAAATTTAAAGAACTATAAAGATTCGCCGTAAGCAGAAAAATGGACAAAAAAAAACAACAGCAAATTATCAATGGACAAAATCTTAACAAAAAAAAAATCGAAAAAACAAAAAGAACAAAAAAAAAAATAAAAATTACAACATACAACATGATAATAAATAATTCGAAAGAAACAGAAATGTGTGAAGATTATTCTGAAGGAAGTAAATGAATTGATGAATCGTTGATGAAAGAAATGATTAAGACGACCAAAAACACAAAGAATACATATATATACTTATAATTGCTAAATTTCAATGGAAAAAAAAAAAGAAAAAAAAGAATGAATTCCATACATATTTTATAATTCTATATATAATATAATGAACGTTTTTTAATTTCTAAATCTTTGGTTCTATCGTGGAATTGTGGCTGGGGTGGCAGTGCCGTGGCTGATTGCAGTTTTTTCACCGGACCGAACTAGCTTTGTGAGGTCAAGTTCCCCATTCTTCAACATGATTCCAAGGCTTTCACGACTATTCGTGCCATTAACTAAGAACAAGGGAATCACTGATGTGAGTGAACTGTTTATCAAAAATGGTTATGTCCGTCAAGCAAGTTCTGGGGCATATAACATTATGCCGTTAGGTCTGCGGGTCATTCAAAAGGTTGAAAACATCGTTAGACGGAGAATGAATCAAGTGGAGGGGGCTGAAGTACAATTGACAAGCTTATCTTTAAGCGAGCTATGGAGAAAATCTGGAAGATATGGTAACAAGGAGTTTTATACACTAGACAATGACAAATACGTCTTAGCCCCAACATGTGAGGAAGAAGTCACCCAGTTGGTTTCGCATGATGTGAATTCATACCGGCAATTGCCATTGAGATTGTACCAAATTACAAGAAAATACCGAGATGAAAAGCGTCCGCGGGGAGGATTATTGCGGACAAAGGAATTTATAATGAAGGATATGTATTCATTTGACGAAACCTCGAAAGAGGCAACGAAAACTTACCAACAGATTCAAGATGCATACAAACGGATATTTAAAGATATTGGGGTGCCAGTAACAATTGCTGAGGCTGATTCTGGAGCTATTGGTGGCGACTTATCTCATGAATTCCATTACTTATCTGACGCAGGAGAGGATACGGTGATTAATTGTGGCCATTGCTCGTATACCGCTAATCTGGAAAAGGCTGCTTCATATGGGGAACCAACGAAATCAAAAACAGCTAAAGTTGATTACTTTTTAACACATGATGGTGAGAACTTGGTCGCAGCGTATTATCCACCTGAAAGACAGCTCAACATCAATTTGATTAAGAACGAAGTGCCTGATATTAGATTTGATCATCAAAATGCAGTAGAGGCTTTTGTGGAAGGGGTTGAGGAAGATGACGGGTTCCTGAGTAAGCGATTGATCAGGATCATTGACCCACGAATCACTCCAGCCATTGACTTACCTGAATTGCCTTTCAAGGCTGCCAGAAATGCTACTACTACGTTAGAGGATACTCCAATTGTTAATGTTGAAGAAGGAGAAGTTTGCCCAGTTTGCGATAAGTCAGGACTTCAAGAAAGACGAGCTATTGAGGTTGCCCATACATTTTATTTGGGAAATAAATACTCTGATCCTTTTGATGCTAAGATTACCGGCAAAGACGATAAATTGAAGACAGTGGAAATGGGCTGTTACGGCATTGGTATATCACGAATTGTAAGCGCAGTTGCACAGGTAACGAAAGATAACGAGGGCTTAAAATGGCCAAAATCTATTGCACCAGCTGATGCGGTTATTGTAAGCACTGACGAAACTGTTGCTCAACAAGTCTGGGAAGCAATGGACAAGGCAGGAATTGACGCCGTGTGGGATGACCGTTCTAACCAGTTTGGTGTTATCTTGGGTATGGCTCGTTCGATGGGGTTCCCTATTGCAATTATTGCCGGTAAAAGGTTCCTTCAAGACGGCAGCGTTGAAATACAAAGACGTGATCAAACTGATAAAAAGTTATCTATCATTGTTCCATTAGAGGAAGCAGGTTCCAAGGCTAAAGAAATTTTAGACCTCATGTAAATAGTACAAATAATAATTTCAATAGTCCATCACACCAACTATTCATCACAACCACGCTAGAACTTCCAAGTTTTTTGACTGATAGCAGGACGCCCTGGGTGCGCAACCTTGTCAGATGAGAGGGGCTGTATTTTACAAAGACGGTGCTGTGATTGGACGGAGTAAGCACTTTCTCCCAGAGTTCTGAAGGACATTGCACAACATGAGATCATATATTTGTCAACCAAACCTATGATGATTCCATGCATATCACATAAATGATTTTGGCAAGTCCAATAATTCATCGTTGGATCAATGAAATTAGTAGGTCCCTGCAACCTGTTCTCTATTATACCGTCTTTGAGGCAAATAAGGCACACATATCGTTTACTCAGTTTCAATCCACTATATGCAGACTTCAGTCCATCTATCATCGGCATGTCTTCATAACTGGAGGTACCGGGAACCAACTTCGCTAACGCCTGCGTTTCTTTCACTTTGAATTCGTCAAGTCCATGTGATTCTGATATGGTTGCGAATTCCCTGTCATGAATCGCATTGGAACGAGAAAAATTTAAACAATCAGGACACACTAAGCAATGAAGTGGAATTTCCTGCTTGGTCAATACAAATCTGCCTGTTAAACACACTGCCACCCGTGATCTGGAATCTACCACTAGACTTGTGTGACGAAGAGATTCGGGACAGGAACAAGAACCTTCTTCAATTAACTCTGATTTATCTACAGGTGGAGGTATGAGTTTGAAATGCCGACAGTTAGCACAATGGGCTTTATATGATTTCAAGAATTGTGTTATGAACTGACAGCCCTTAATGGGACAGACCAAATAAGATCGATTGCGGAACACGACTTTTTTAGCGAAAAGCTCCCTTTGGACTATTTCTCCAGTGTTATTGTCCTTGGATGTTACAGTTGTAGTAAGATCAGTGCTATCGGCTAGCCAGTTCAACGTTTCCATGTCCGCGGAGAAACGTTAGTTAGGCACAGAGAGAAAAATTCGGCCCGACTAAGAGCGACGAAATCGAAAAACCCATTTACTATGTTTTGGAGGATACTTGCACAGTAAACATTTAGTGGAGAACAAGTTTTGAAAAGGAAACTTCAAGAGGTATATATTGTTTTAGGTCAGTAAATAACCGTCATATTATATGCAACAAGCAAATATATATATAAATAAATTAAATCATTATAATTATCGTCATTATCTCACCGCCCTGCTCGACCTGTTGACGGTGGATGCTGTGGGAGAGATAGCAGCTACCAAAGCTTGGTATTCTTTCTCTCGATCCTGGCGTAACCGAAGAGCTTCTTCCATTGACACTCCTAAAGATTTGGAAATTGTTTTCAGCGCCAATGAGCCTTTAGGTCTACCTCTACCTCTACCGCTGCTAGGGCTCTTCACCCGGGAACGTGCGCTCAAATCATCTTCTGAACGATTACCGTTTGGCGTATGAGATTGCGACAATAATTTACGATTATTGTAATGCAGTTTACCAGGGCTGGCAAGTTTATGCCCTTTCCGGGCCATACCTGGGTAGACAGTCTGTAATCTATCCAAGACTTCAGCTGGATCTTCGTCTTCATCGTCATTCTCTTGCACATTTTCTTCAACGTGTTCTCCACCGTTTTCATCATCAATTATGGGCTGCTGCTGGGCGTCAAGTGGCATTGGGTTTCCCTCTGGAGGAACCCATAAGAGATATTCCTCATGCACTCTTGTATAGCCTTTGGATTCCCATTTTGCAATAGTTTTTGCAATTTTCTGTCGATCCACTTTTAGGGCGAAATTTCCATTCACCGGGTCGTGGGCAAGAAATTTCAACTTTTCAAGACCAAAAATAACATCGTTCAGAGTCATGCCAGTTCTCTGTGACAACATCTGAATGGATACGCTTTGACACTTTTCTGTTTCGATTAACTTCCGCAGTTCATAACACAACCTGATTTTCCAATAATTTGTATAAGATGCCAATCCCAAACTACTGAGAGGCTTTTCTGGAGTACCAGTTGTTTTTTCTCTTCTCGTTAGAAGATAAGAAAAATCTATCAAAAAATTACCATACCCCTTTCGCTGAGCAGTTGGCAAGGTAAGAATGCAGGAAACGTTATATGCAAATTCTGGTGACGGCTGTTTTTGCTTTGAGAAATAGCCAACAAAATGACAACCATATGAATCATTTTCGGTGAGCACGTAGAACATGAAAGGTTCAACA
Organism: Blastobotrys serpentis; assembly: GCA_003705695.2. Taxonomy (NCBI): domain Eukaryota; kingdom Fungi; phylum Ascomycota; class Dipodascomycetes; order Dipodascales; family Trichomonascaceae; genus Blastobotrys; species Blastobotrys serpentis. Next base: position 492,638 of record PPJG02000002.1, on the reverse strand, counting down.
TCATAGTACAGAGTCTTGGAATCTAAAAACATCTTGGCTAAGAGACATAAATTCTGACAATACAAAGCCATCTTCTTGCCGTCAACTTCAAATATGCTATTATCCCCAAAACGATATATTTCGTTCCCAGGTGGATGTTTGTATGGACATTTAAGTGTATGTCTCCAAGCCACATAATCCGAGCTCATGTACTTTAAACAAAATTCACAAATTGGCAGAATCTCATTCTTGGAGTATTCCTCCGGATACGGCGCACTATACCAGGTGTCAATTTCAAATCGTCCAATGTGAATCTTTTTGATCTGCGACGCGTTCAAGTTACTAGTTGCTGGGTTGGGCTGCTTCCGAACAGTCGTGAGTGGTCCCAAAGCTTCATTAAACATTTCTTCATCTTCTTGTGTCGGCATCGTGTTAGCTGTGTCTGCATCATCTCCGCCAATCACGCCTCGATAGGGTTCTTCATCAGAATCATCAATCTCTTCAATAATTTCTTCTCCCTGGGACTCACTTGATGAGTGGGACATATCTTCATAATCAGACATGTTCGGCGGGACAGATATTCGTACTTTTAACTCATTTCCCCTAGAACCACTTCTTCTCCGTCTATTTTCACGTTTCCTACGGGGCGGGGATGGATAGTATTCGTCGTCATCCTCGTATTCTTCAAATGGGTCAACGGGAACCGGTGGACCCTCATCCGTTTTCTCTTCTATTTGCCGTAATATGTCAGTTGGTAGTTTGATAGTGATACCCATGCTCCTTCTGGTTCGTTGAATGTGCACGGACGCAGGTTCAGTTCTGAGTCGCGGTGATTGTCTTCTAATAGCTTGCTCGTCTCGAACCTCTCTAGATCGTGTGTGGTGCAACCGTCTTGACAATCTGACCATGCTATACGGGGCACGTGTCTTTTAAAAGCACCAAATCCAGAATATGTTTACCCCCGCTATGCCTTTTCTTGAAAAAAGTTGGGCGCAGTATGTAGTTTTCACTGAAGTGAGACTTTGCCCCTTCAAATTAAGCCTGCAATATCCTTTGGGAATTAAGTGTTGATGATGGAGCATCGTAATAATAATACCCAGCCGCCGCTTGAATATTTACCGGCCCGGTAAATTTTTAGATACAAAATTTTTGACTTAGGGAAGATAAAAGTAACAATTGGAGGGACAAATGTATGTCATTTGGAGTAGCCTTTGAAGTGTTTTAATATGTTGAAATAGGTCTACATGAATATGTTATTAAAGTGGGTGTATTGAATTGTGTCATATCAGAGATCAATTTCATGGGCAGGTTTGTGATGAGTGGTTGGTTGTTCCTGTTGATTTTGTACCACCATAGATTTGGTTTCTGCGAATATATACATGAATAGATAGGCATTGTATCATTTTAAAACTATCATAGATTGTTAGCATCGCGGATTATGGCCGCAGACACAGACAAAAGTTTCGTGCAGCTCCGTATTTAACGCCGCATCTCCGTCGGCTCAAGTTTGTTTATATATATGGATGAAAACAAATGGAAATAGGGTTTTTGGCCTTTCGTAAAGGGTATATAAGCTCTAAAGATTGCTCTTTTTGTTTGTTTCTTTCTTCTGACTCTATCACTTGTTGACATCAATAGAGTGAACAGGGCTTGCTCGTTTCTATTTAGCTTGATACATCTCTCTGATTTGAGTGAAAAGAATGGTGGTATTAAACATTGTTTCCTCTGTTTGTGATATCTTCAAAGGAGGGAGTGATAACGATAATGGGGATGGTGGCGAGATTACACTTAGTACAATCCCACCTGCCACTGGGTTGAATGACGCAGGAACCAGCCGTGGGCAATTCCATGACAAGCAAGACTTGGGTCTGATTATCCCACCTGGTGTAACATTGAACCTGCAGCAAACCGGGGGAACGGATATAGTAGACATTGAAATGCTAGCAGATGATAGCTCTGCGGAGGTTCAAAGCCAAACACTTCCAGGTAATGGAGAAGCTGTTGCTGTCACACCAACCAACACGGACTTGGTAGCATTCATTCGAACCCCATTTTCAGACGATTTCTCAGGAACAGGGGATAGTGTTTATTTTAATGTAGACGGGGGTCAAGCTATTGCATTACCAATCTACACTAAGATGTCGACAGATGAAACCACATTTTTCAGCAATTGGGCAGCATCCGGCGCCAGTTTCGGCTTATTGAAGGGTGATAAAGTACAAATCTTGGCCCCAGCCAGTGACATGGGGTTGCTAGAAAATATGACGGACTTTGCTACACTAGACAGCTTGTTAGATTACTACGATTATGATGTTATTGGGACACTTGATTCACTGATTGGACTCACACCTGGTTCTTCCAATGCGATGAACTCTGTTCCCGTCAACAGATTCTTCCTTAAAGCCGACGCTTCAGGGGTGGAAGAAGGATATTACACCGATTATTATGCTGCATGCACCGGGTCCAGTATCAATCCATTCCTGACCCGAAATAACTGGTCGGTGTTACATACGATTGCGTTAGGATATAATGCATCCTTCACGGATGTTGGAATGAACGGCAAGGATCCAACCATCGGCTTATTGGCAACAATGGTCCAGTATCTGAACATGGGGAAGACACAAGCAGATCAATCGGGGTGGCTGTTTGATAATGGCCAAAGGGCCCAAGTCGAAAACGAAGTTTTGAGTGCATTAGATAATGGAGAAACGTTTGACTCACTAACGGATCCAAGGTATGGCACATTGATGCTGGCCATGGTCCTCCAGAAGGCTGGCACCGGTTCGTTGGCCGAATTGTACCAACAATATCGAATATTAGCATCTGAGCCAGATTTTGTGGCAAGTGCGTTACCATATTCTGATTTGGTGCTCAAATACATTGGTGCATTTAGCGGTTTGGACTTTTGCCCTGTATTGGAACGATGGGGGATTGCATATTCCGCTGCAGAGGGCGAGTCTGTGCGAACACTTGGACACACCCCAGTCAACCAGTTGGTTGATCTTGTTCCGGCGGAGGAGTTAGCACACATAACGGATACCATCACAGAAAACGATGTCATCTCCAGCAGTTTTGCAATTGTCGAGACGGGCGAGCTCGCACAATTCACTTTAGTGGGCGCCTTGACTGCCGCGTTTGATGGGGACATCACCACCATTGTGGGCCAGCAATTACAGCTAGTTGAGGGAACCGAAGTGAGGGCATCGGGGGAAATCCCTGAAACTGGAACACTTGTCTTTACGGCTGTACCAGTTGGAGTTTATTTGATCAGGTATCCGGACACTTCGGCAATTGGAATCCCCGTTGAAAACTATGCTACCATTAAGGATGATCAAGCTACCGTTCTAATTACTTTTGCCGATATTGCCGCCTAACTTGTGAAGAGAAAGAGAGTGTGTGACTGTGAGCGTCGACAAGAAATGGCAAAATTTAGTACATAGACACAGAGGAGGGATGTTACGGAATGTGGGAGTCTAAATTAAGTAGTGAATGAAAGATATATAAAACATAGTCAACAATAGAGCAGTTCGATTGTTGAAATTGAGCAACAGGCTCGGTTACTCGATCTAGCAATTTAGCCTAATTCCTGGGCCAAAAAAGAAAAAGAAAAAAAGAAAGGGTCTTCGGGGAGAGGACGCCTTGAAAGGTGGGTGGAACCGTCTACCCGGGACCGGGAAATTTATTTAGCGAGATGAGGGATGAGGGACCAACACGAAACAATACGAATTTTCTACGTCAATATGAACACAAATCTGCAATGATAAACCTATAGTAATATTTACTAATGAACATTACGTGGGATACTATCGGGCCGAAGAGAGCAAAAAAGAAGAAAAAGAAAAAATAATTTTCCCCCAAAAAAAACCGTTGGGCGCACATAATGCGCGAAGATGATCGGGGACGATTTTTTTTTTTTTTTACAGTGGCAGGTGATGATTTGAAGGAAAAGGAATTTAAGGGATCGGTCAAGAAGATGCTGAGCCAGCCATAGATCCGATTTGAGAACAATGGAAGACAGGGGGATAGTTATTTAAGTGATGAGAGTTTCCGACGTGGGCAATGTTATTCGATGAGACAGACCTAATAGGTTAAGTTTACCAAATCAGGCAGGTTACATATCACGTGGGGTGATAAATTTTTCCTATAAAGTTTTGCTTTGGGGGGAAAAAATTGCATCAGATAATTTTGATCAGATAATTTTTTTTAGGAAGGGCCTATCATCATCATCATCATCACGACGACGTTCACAAATTAAAAGGAGTTTTTTTTTTTTTTTGTTTTGTTTTGACGGGGTGTGAAGTATAGATAGAAAGAACGAAAGAAAGAAAGAAAGAGATGCTGCCTATTAAGATTTTGTTCAGATACTGGTGGAGTGGATTTATCTACAAGATCCAATCCTGGTACCACTGGATTACCTACAGACCTGGCAACAAGAAGATTGTTGTTGTTGGGGGCTCGTGGGGAGGATACACGTTGGCCAAAAGACTTGCCAACGGTGTTCCTAGCGGGTATCGAGTGGTGCTTGTGGAGAGAAGCGAGCATCACCATCATACGTTTGCGTTTCCAAGATATTCAGTTGTTGGCGGCAGCGAAGACAAAGTATTTATTCCTATTACCAGCCAGAAACCTGGTCTGTGGCCCAAGGGCGCCTTGGAAATTGTAGTTGGCGAATGCAAGGGTGTTAATGAAAGCGGCCGATACATCGAGCTTGATGACGGCAAGCAGATTGAATACGAGTATCTTGCGATTGCAACCGGAGCGCAGTTGGGCGAGCCAGCCAATGTGCAAAACGGGTTTGGCAAAGAAGATGGCATGAGAGAATTGCGACGAAACCAGAAGCGCATTGAGGCCAGCAACCGCATTGCCGTTGTTGGGGCTGGGGCTGTCGGCGTAGAATTGGCCGGAGACATCAAGAGCGTCTATCCGGAGAAGACGGTTGTGTTGTATTGTTCTAGAGACAAGCTTCTTGTGCGATTCCCATCCAGTGTGCACGAGCAGGCTAGTGCAGAGTTGGAAAAGCTCGGGGTTGACATCCGATACAAGGTTCGGCCGGGACGAGAAGGCGACGTTATCGTTAACGAAGACGGCAGCCGGGACGAGTACGATTTGGTTTTCAAGTGCACAGGTGAGAAGCCCAACTCGCAAGGGTTTGAAAAGTTCACGGACGGCCGAGGATACATCAACGTGAACGAACACCTTGAAGTTGTTGACAACAACCCTGACGGCCGCATCTATTGTGTCGGGGACGTGAACAACTATGATTGCCCGAAGATGGCGCGATCAGCTATCGCCCAAGCCAACGTTGCGGGGGATAACATCAAGAGTCGAGCGTATGCGCCGGAAGACGCATACAAAAAGGGGTCAGTGAAACTTTCGTCGTATACCCCAGCAGAGGTTGAGGGCGCCTTGTTGCTGACGCTTGGTCTCAAGAAGAGCATTCTTTATCTTGACGGCAAGACCTCGGACTTTGCGGTGGGAAACTGGGATATGGACCCGCATTACATTTGGGATTACTTCAATGTTCCGCGCAAGTTTGGTCCAGGGTTTGAGATCACCTGTGAGGAGAAGAGCAAATAGAGAGGGAGAGAGATATTTTTTGTTTAGTTTCCGTATTTAATTAATTCCTGTACATTCATCAACAACAACAACAACATCGTCCAAATTGTTACCACTCTGGGCTGCAGCAGCAGCTTGGCTGCTTGCTTTCGTTTCGCATAGGAAAAAGAAGCCCTTTCTTTTCTACCCCACCAAAATTGGAAACAAAAGGCATCACGGGGGGTGGGTGGGAGATGTGTGTGAGGCCGTGGAACCCTGAAAAAAATCAATAGGAACATGTTCTATATCCCAAAAGGATAACCGAAACAAATGACGTTATTATGCGGGCTTCTAGAAAACCCCACCCTGATAACCTTTGGGAGTTCGTATTAGACACAAAGAGAGAGGAAAAGGGTCAGAGACAGCATAGAATATCAATCAGGAAACCACCAACAAGAGAGAGACAAGAAGAAAATAATAATAATAATAATAATAAAATTGGATCATCTAAAACCAGTCGTGAATTGTCTATCTCACCAAAACCACCACTTGACCAGACGCGGACTGAAAAATTTTCCACTCGTCCGTTTGTTGGAACAAAGGTACCCACCGCTTGCGCAGCCTTCTTTTTCTAGAAAGTTTCGGGTTTTTTTTTTGTTTTATTTTTTTTGTTTCTCGCAGCCGCACCGGGAAAGAAAGTGGGCCTTTTTTCTGTTTGTTCCAATTCACGTGAGGCTTGAAGGTCATCGTAACTGAATGGGGACAGGATTTTCTGCATGTTTTAGGTAATGAGCCGAAATTGCAGCTGATTGGTTGTCGGATATGGCCATCGGATTTTGACAGGCCCAAGTGGGTCGCGGAAGGCCAAGTCCGTCAACGCAGCAGTGATGAACAGGGGAATCGGTCGCGATAAGCGGGATTTAGTTAGAAAGAATAAATAAGCATTTTGGACTATTAGTAGAGCTACAGCGAGATGTTTAATAAGGTAAAAGACGCCGACGGTTCGCGACGCTGGATGATTGGCGGTGGCAGCTTGAGCCCCTCAAAAGAGGAATGTGGTCTTTTGATTGTTGTGGGGACGACCTGTTGGTGCTGCTGAGTAGTGATGTAATCTGGCGACGGAGACTTTGAGGAGGTTTTCCATCGACCCTGGGACGAGAGGATTGAGATGCGTTGGCTGATTTCGGCCTCTGATTTTAGCGGCAGAAGCAGCGAGAGTTCGTCCGGGTTGAGGTCCTGACGGGATAGAAGCAAGTTGTCTTCTTCCTGGGACCATGTGGAGGATGTAGTTGTAGGAGTAGTAGTAGTAGTAGTAGTAGTAGTAGATGATTGTTGGAGCTTATCATCATCTTCTTTGGATAATGCAGGTGAAAGGTAGGCAGCCGGAGCCGGGACATGATGGTGATGAGGAGCCGATGGATGGGAATGAGGAGGAGCATGAGGAGGTGGTGGTGGTGGTGGTGGAGGTGGAGGTGCACCGCCTGCCGCAGCAGCAGCAGAAGCAGCATTGTTTCGTAGGGTCCCTGACATTAGTCGTCGCCAACGGAACTGGCAGGCATTGGTGGTTCGGTTAGGGAAGTGGGATGCAATTTCTTTCCAGCCGAGCTTGAGCTGCTCCTTGAGATGTCTTAAGACCATGTCGTCATTGGGATCCCAGGAGGACGGGGTCTTTCGTCTGTCCTCTTCGCTTCCGCCGTAGGGCTTCTTTCGATGAGGACTGGAAGGAGACGATGTCGCCGAAGAGGAAGAGTTAGTGGTGGTTAGTTCGGACGTTGTGGTGATTGGACTGCTGGTGCTGCTGGCGGCGGCCGCGGCGACTGGTGGTGGTGGTGGTGGTGGTGGTGGTGCCGCTGTGGTTGTCGTCGAGCCATTATTGTTCAGCATGGATTGTACAGAATACATGACGCTTGGAACAATCAAATATGTGTGCAAGTAGTAGTAGAAGTAGTAGTAGTAATAGTAATAGTCAAAGGAAAAATTAAAAGTAGCAAAAAATTATCAGTAAGGCCCAAACACTTTTAGGTGTGGTGCCCCAACCGTCCATATATATAATAATATTGGTTAGGTAAAAAATGCAGCCGAAAAAAAAAAAAAAAAAAAAAAAAAAAAAAAAAATTGATGGGCTCTCCCCTGAAACAGTGCGAAAAAGAAAATATTGGTTTGTTGAAAACACAGCATGTTGGTGGGTAAGTTAAACGGAAACCAAGTTCCGTGAGGCGTTCCATTCTCGTCCCCTGATTAGGATATCAAAAGTGACGATGGTTCATCCCATCTCAATACCCGAACGGCTTTGTCTCCGGGCTTTGGGGCTCAAGTCAATCGGAAAACGGAACGAACAATTATCCAGACTTGTCGTCACAAACTTGGATTTTGTTGAGGAAGAAGCCGAGATAGAGCATATCATCATCAGCGAGAGAAAAAAAAAAAAAAAAAAAAAAAAAAAAAAAAAAAAAAAAAAAAAAAAAAAAAAAAAAAAAAAAAAAAAGGAAAAAGAAAAAAAGAAAAATAAAAATAAAATAAAACAAGAAAACATGTAAAAAAAAAATAAAATATATTATTCATAGTTAGTAGTTTGCTGTTTGAACCCCACTAAAAAAAAAAAAAAGGAACCCCATCATCGCATGGGCCCTCGCTCAAACTGGCTCCACCACTAGATAGCTTTCCCAACTCAGCGATCGACCAGATGCATGCCAGTTGAAGCAGATGCATGGAACAAGTAATTAGGATCGCATCAACGGAAGATAGTGTTTTTGTGCGATCGGCCATCATCCACTAGGGGGAATTGTGTGGGTTGGTTGTTGTTGGAAACTAAGAGCGCTCTGAAAATAATTTTATAAACTGGACAAAAAAAAAAAAAAAAGAAGACCACCCGTTCCATGGAATCCGGATGATATTTGTTCTAAAAAGGTATATATATCCGTGACGGCGGTTATTCGGCCCGCGAACAAAAACTGAGCCATCATTCTATCCCACGTCTATGCAATAGCCCCTGCACATGCACCCACTCACTCGTCCAGCAGCCCGTTTGATGAGATGAGTTAATACGATCTTCAAGTCCGTCCCATATCTCCGTCACGGAGATGTCGTGTGGCAGACCCGCCCGGACAAACGTTCTGCCCATCGAAACACAAAGGATGTGGGGAATGTCTGAGTGCGAAAAGAAGATTCGATTATGTCACTCCCGTCCCTCGTCTTCCTTGTTGTGTATCGGTTTTGTGTCAGTTAAATTCCCGCGGTGGGTCATTCCCCGGCCGCTTAGTACTGACGGGGGTTCCTTTTTACACCCCCTCCTTCAACAAAACTGGCCTGGCACATTATTTCTGACAACCAACACTGTTGTGAGATGTCTGTGTGTGTGTATGCGTGTGCGTTATTATCATACTGGATCCTTTTCTTTTTTTTTTTTTTTTTTTTTTTTTGAGGGTTTCTGTCCCGCCCAAGAACATTTTTTGGATCTCACAATCTGTGTTGGGCCACCTGTCTAAACCCGGCTATTTCTATATCCTATGTGAGTCCGCCCCTTTGGCATGAACATTGTGCAGATCTAAAATATATCGGGACATGCCACATTTAGCCGATACACAATATAACGTTCTTGTTGTTGATAACCACTACTCAACAAGTCAAAAGGGATGTGGGACTGGGGCTCTCCGTCCCGGGGCCCTGAGTAAAGGGGCCAGGTCTAAATTAATAAAAAGAAATTTGCATGGGTACATTAGCCGTGGCACCCTCGATGAGGCAACGATTCAAACAACCTAGCGGCGGGCATTATATGGAGAACTGATCATTGCATACTGCGTGTTCACATGAGCAGCTCTTGACGCTATCATCATCATCAAAACAAAAATAATGATTGGCTTTGTTGTTGGGATTTTGATTTTACCAAAACAAAAATCTAACTAATAAACTATATTGGGACCAATTCCCACACACACACACACACACACACACACACACACTTCCTCATTGAGTTGCCTTGAAATTTTTTCCAACTTTTTCGGTTTTTTGAGGCCCGGGGGCTATAATAAAACCTCTTTCTCGTGGGCACCGCCGCGGGCCCCACACACACACATACAACCCCGCAATAAATTAGAACCACACACTACTCAATTTTGCAAGCCCCTATGTCATGCGTCACCCCTCGTCGTCATCATTGCACATACCGCAGCGCGCATCCACCGCCGCTTCGGCATTCAGGGTGCTATTGCATCTGATGAAAAATGATGCTGCTTCCCAAATATTCATTGACTGCCGTCGGCCCCCCGGAGATGGCCATCCAAATTATTTATTCTCCGTCCGGACATTTACGATGATGATGTGCCCCCCGATGGATGAAACGAGCATTCCCGGGCAAACGTCATACTCATAGTTCTTGCCGTTGGGCTAATGGACTTAAGCTTACCACCCCAACCTGTCAACTGACTCATCATCGTCATCATCAACTTCCTATAGTTACATTCTCGAACAATTTACATAATACATGTCCGCGCCAGTAACAACAAAAAAAAAAAAAAAAATAAAAAGCTTGGCTCATCCCGCGTGTGGAAAGGTGATGATGACCTTCTACTTCAGGAAACCTATGTAAGTCGTAAATTTTCTTGTTTTCCACCTCCCCTCATCACAAATAGAACAAACAAAAGAAAAAACAATGCCGCAACCCCCCTGAACTTAGCAGCAGCAGCAGCATCCCACAGCGCATATAGCAAGCTCAACTCGTGTTGGCCGTTTGCCGTGCATGCAATCCTGATCAGCTTCCCCAGTTTTCATTCAAATATTATGTTTTATATCCATAACACGCCAAGAAATCGTAGTTTTCTATAATGCTTATTCGCATTGTCTCTCCAAACACTCCCGTCCTTTCTTCCAAGGGTTCACTCCAGTCCCCACACACACAAAAATCTCAGTGGGGTTCTTCTCAAAGTCAGTGCTGCGGCTGTCCATAAACACAAAATGCACAGAGACAGAGACAGAGACACATCTCTCAACCTACACTTCATTCCTTTTAGGCAATAACAATAATAATAATAATAATAATAATAATACATATTTTCTATATACCAAACTAGCCTAGCATTACCCCCCATCGTCTGTATCATAATTTTCTCTAGTGTACTACCCCAGTCCAAGGGGTTGAGGGACAATTCGGTTCGATTAAAGACATTTGTCCCCATTCCCACCCCAATCTCGTACAAGAGCAAACTATCTTTGTCAATAGACAAAACAAATAATTGCGAGCCTCACGTAAATGCTCAGCCTTCTTTTCCGAAATGTCTTTCAATCCCCAATGGCCTCGAGACCGCTTTAACGGTCAAACTAATCTCACAACCTCCTTTAGTAATGTTTCAGTCACTCGCACGGCCACACTTTAAGACAACCTGGTTCAGTCAACTGACACTTCGGGAAGAAAAAATTCTAGCAATTGATTCTCGCTCTCTTCAGAATGAACAACTTTTTTCACAAACGCGCTCGACTTTTTTCACACCACTTCTATCGTGCAACGGATCCAATTGGTTCAAAATAAAATATTAGAATCCTGCTAGTACTAGTATTAAATAATATAATACAATATATCAACTGACGAGCGCTTGCACACATTCTTTAGCTGAATTTTGGTTGCAGTGAGTGAGGAGTGGCTAATTGAGAGTGAGAGACAACGATGACTTCTTGACCTAAGAGAGTCCCATACGTACACAAATTGAGAGAAACACACACTCACAGAGGGAGAGGGTGAAAGAAAGAACTTAAAACACCCCGCCACCGTAACATATGCATTGAATTGAATTAACAAAAAAAAAAAAAAAAAAAAATGCTGAGTCTACTACTACATTCTTCAAGAATATTTTGACCCCAGTCCACTCGGATACTCGGCTGGAATTTTTTCAAACCAAATCCGGGTTTGGTCACCTCATTTCAACAACAACAAAAAAAAAAAAAAACTATCAGTCGATAATAAATCGCAATGTCTCTTTGTTGTCAAAAACTAACGTTCATCGTAACATGACATTGTGAAATTGCGATAAGCGGCAGAAACCAATTTTTAAACGCCCTCATAAAAAAAACTTCTCTGATGTTCCCGAACCAGATATTTCAGTAGTTTGCTGCATTAAAGTATGTAATGTAACCAAATTTTATACACGCTCAAATATAAGGTATGGTCAAGTTCTCAGGCCCTGGTGTGAATTTTTAGTTTTTTTTTTAAAAAAAAAAAAATGTCCTGACAGACCCTTCTCTCCCTGAAGGTGGTTAGTTCCTCGATGAATTATTCACACTAGAAAATTTCATCGTGGGTCTCAAATTTTTAGTGAGTTCATCTTCCAAGTCACGATAATAACACAAAATTCAATGCAACCTCCCGTTTCGATTGATGTACACAGGCAGTGATCCGCCTTGGCCTGAATGGGCATGTTACATCTTTCCAAAAACTATACGCCAATAATGGATCAAGTTCTATTATGGGAGAATTATAGAAACATATTCGATTCGTATAAGATCTTCTCTACTTGATAAGAAACACGTATTCTAATGCTAATGTGGAGACTCCTGCGCATCAACCCAGAGACCACTTGATACAGGTGAACGTTCCCATGAGATGCATGATACGAGACCTTCTTGTCTCATGTATCCTCTAATGGTAAGAAGAAGTTTTGAATAAAAGAAAATACACCAAGAATAAAAAGAAAGGAGAAACGTATTCCAAGTATTCTTACAAATTCTTTAGATTCTAGGAGGGGGATGGTGTGTGGGAAAAGAAAAGAAAATCCCTGGCTGTGAGTGGCTAAATGCAGTGACCATATATTCTCAGTAGCCCAATAAATATCACTAAATTTTTATTGACTCCAAATCATAATTCTTTTCCAGTAACTTTGATAATTCCCCAAGTTCAGGTTTTGAATTTGTTACATTCATTAGTTTGATGACCTTGACTTTGGCTTTGACTGTGTAGGCGGGAAATGTCCTTGTTTGAAAGGGGAAATCCAGACATCTTTTTAAAACCTATAAACTATCTAGGTTATTAATAAGGCTATTGGCATTTCCTTAATTTACAAGGGTGGCCAGAAAATATATAATATGAAATTGGTGAATTAGCCACCAGGGCCCTGGGGGGCGGGCAAAGGTATAACATAGTTCCCACGATCTAAACAGTTCTCAAACTTTCTTGACCTCCGGCCTTCCCCAAATAAGCTGGAATAAGTTTGGAATTTGAACTGCTAAATTTACCCATCCAATTAAAGTGATATTCCTGAGACTAATTTTGAGACCATTTTCAGAATCAAAAACAGCAACGCCAAATTGAATATGAGAACTAAACCGCGAGAAGATTGACCCCAATTTTTTTTTTTTTTAGGGGGATTCTTACTAACGGAAATGTGACTCTGCTGTTTCCTTTTCTCAGAAATAAATATTATTATTATTATTTTTGAAAAAATCATGTTAAGGGTTGATGAAAATATCCGGAGGGTAGGGACTCCAGTTTATATTCTCCTACCGCGGTCCGTTCGGTGTGCAAATATAAAATTGTTCGAATTCAGATAATAACAAAAGGAACTGGTTTTTCCCCTAATGGACCGAGTAAGAATAAAAAACCAAAAATTCCATTCAATCCACGAGAACCTCAAGTTATTATTAGGGGGAACCCTATACCAGCCACCTTTCCATGTGAAGTTTCTAGCCGTCAGTGTAAGAATGAAAGCCCCAGGGAGAGCTTCCTAAGTGCCGAGGAAGTCTAGACACCAAAAGCCCTCTAGAAGGTAGGCTTTCAACAAACGGTACTCCATCTAGTGGTCAGCGAACATTCTTCAAATATAGGTCTAACAAATTTTCCAATTGCCCACATTATCCACAAACATAGTGCTTATCATATTGATTGGTCTGAAATCGTTTCATAGAAAAGGAAAAATGCAAAAATGTACTTCCACTTGGTGGAAAGTATACAAACCGGTCTACAATAATAAGAATAAAAATAGAGTAACAATCCGGAGTTCTGATTCTCCAATTTAATCGTAATTGACAATTGCTATTTACAGCAAATATAAATACAACAATTATAGAATCGGAAATGCCGCCATAAACTAAAACAAGACAATCAGATTATTCAGCCGCACGACGGAAATTAATTTTTTTTGGGAGAAGGGCCCACACACGCACACAATGAACATAGGTCCAAGACAACCGACGGATAAAAAGAGATGCTTTCTTATTTGGCTCTTGGAGGAGTGTTCATTTTTATTCTAGTAATGATCCCTGTTGTAAGAGGGATGGGGTCTTACAAGAAAAATGTGTTGAAAGATTACCAACCAAGGGTTCGCGTTGTGAAAAAGAAGAAGGCCGACCCTGTTGAAGAGGATCGAGGATATGGCTACTCTTCCAGTGCTCAAACTTATACACAACCAACCAGTCGAATCAATCCTTATCAACCACAGAATTCCCACATCAACAATAACTTTGACTACGACAAGTTTATCAAGGAACAAGATGCTCAAGACAAAGCAGATGAGAAATTAGATTACGGACAAGCCAGTGCGTGAAGCAGAATTCAAGCTAATACTATGTGATTTATGTATATGACCTCATAGGAAAAACTGTTATTATATAATTGATCTCTTCAGAATTGCATTTTTTTTCATATCATTCTATCTACATGTCAGTTATATCTTGACCTTCGTTAGTTTCGTCAACTTGCTGGGGAATCGCATGCGCTTGGGTTGAAGGCAACTTTTCATAGAACAACATGAAAGCTCCCTGGGCGCTTAATACATGAGACTCTTTAGCCAGCGACACATTCTCATCTGAAATCTTCCACCAGAAGCCCTGGTTACAACGACGGTAACATTCATAGTGACCAAAATTGTGGGATCCGATATGGACAATGGCTGCCCTTAATGTATAAAGCGTGCGTTGAACAGGGGCCCTTTTCATTGACACATGAACATCGCTATTTCCCTCCTCATCTTCGAGATCCACAATGTAGGGACTGAGGTCCAGGATTAGCGGAAACTTGACTGGTGTATGATTCTTTCTCGTGTATCCAGTATGCATGTCAAAAACCGATCGGTTAATGTGTATCATCAAAATCGGGTTTGTAGGGAGCCCTAGCATTGTTTGCTTAGACTTGTCTGACTTGACCTTGATGTTGTTCGGTCGAAGCTTCTTATAGTCCTTTTCATCAATAACCTTTGTATCCAATGCATCTTGTAATTCTTTAGCCCGCGCACTGAATATTTGCTTGATTTGTTCAGACGTTGCTTCCTCCATTTTCTTTTCGACTTCTACGAGCATTCCTTGCAAACTGCACCTGTAGCACTCAACTCCAGGGATAATCTCCATCTTGCAGTACTCAGCCAACAAGTCTTCCAATTGCAGCGGCTTGGATGTTTGGAAGAATCCCCCAAATGCTGATTGATTGAAGTTGGAAACGCTTAAATCAACAGAACTGATAACTCCCTTACGAATACCTTCCATTTCTCCACATTGTAGACACCCAACTCGGGTTCCACACAGGCCATCGAATGGGGTCAATAATCTATGCTTATCCCCATCTTCTTTTTCATCTGTATCCTTATCATTATCACTTTCTGATTGCTCTCGTTTTTTCTTATCTCCTTCCAAAACAGTCAGCATTTGTTGGAAGAATTCTTGCGCATCTTCTTGATCATATCCGCTCCATCGCAATTGACTTTTTTCCTCCATACTCTTGATCAAATCATGAATGGAATAGCAATGTCGATTCTCTCGCTTCTCATTCAGCTTTTGCATCATTCGTTTTAATACCAAACAAACTTCATTTTGTCGTTCGCATTCGACGTACTTTTCTAAGTATCCCAAACTGGCAAAACTCTGGATAACAGAGTTCATAAAACATGTATTCCCTTCGTTATATAATCCGCCCACGTTCTTACGCTCCATTTCCTCCGCCAACTCCCGTTCTCCGCCTTCTGGATATTCGCTGGAAACACTACTCCCAAACATGTTCATCGTAGTGTTCCGTATACTGCTAGTCGCAATGTCTATCGATCCCATAAATGTATCTGAGAGCATCAATATTACTACAAATGGAATTGCAGGTGGATATATCTTATACAGCACGCCAAATATTGCCGTCCAGTATATATATTTCATGTGCAAAAGGCTGCAGTGACTGAAATGTGGATTCTGAAAGTAACAAAAAAAAATTCCCCCTTCAGTTGGATGTGTGTGTGAAGTGACCGGGCCATTTCTCATTTCGCCAAATAACCCTAACCCACATTGGACATTTTGGTAAAATGAAATGGTCTAGAGAAAAGGGATCCAGTGAGATAACAAGGAGATTTCCTTTCCGGTACTTGAGATGAGATGCAAAATGCAATTCATTGAGTTTAGTGGGGTGTAGGAGATGATCATTGGGTGACTACTAAGCTCGAGGAGAGACCAACTTGAATACGGCTATTCCTTGATAAAGCCCTGACCCTTTGATAATATGACACGTCATTTAGGAGAAAGATCTCAAATGGTCTAGAATGTAATTATTGGCTGTTGCCAACGTGTCTTGGTATCTGTTTTAATTTAATCAATATTCCGGAAACCGTTTTCTATCAAATAACGCCGCATGCACCTTTCCGGATGTTGATTAATACAACTGGAACAACTTTGAAAATTTGAAAAAAGTGAAGAATAACATGATGTTCTCTAATCGGACTTTCAAACTATGACCGTTACTAAACATTGTTGGTCTTTTGTCTTGCACGGTACATTTCAAGAATCTATTACAAATTCAATTTTAGAACAGCAACTAATCACAGATAATAAAAACTATAACGGAGGGGATTCAATGCATACTCATACTACAAACAAGTATAATCTGCTGCATCTAACAATCAATTGGGCAATCGAGAGATTTACAAAGAGCAAACTCATTTTCAACCTCCACGAAGTGGAGCCACCTTTTTTGCTTCTTTTCGGAGAAAAAAGAAGCCGCCGGAGGCACTCTCCAGCATTCCTTGGTTAACAACGAAGATGTTTTTAACTACATTACTTGTAAACTTTTTAGTGTGCTTAGGGTATGTCCACTGCCACAATGGCGGTGCAGAGTGGCGTGGTTGTCGGGCCGATGAAGTTTCGATATTTTTCAATCTTTTTTTTTTTTTTTTTTTTTTTTTTTTTTTTT
>PPJG02000002.1:394782-475884 GCA_003705695.2 Blastobotrys serpentis | reverse complement strand
AAAAGTGAAGTTTTGGACAAAAAGATTGAAAATGCAAGTCACAGGAGACAAAGGGTGTTAGAAAGAAGGAAACCTTGGGAGGAGGACCGTCAGGAACAGTCCAAGGAACAATCCAATGAACAACAAAACCAGCCGCAAGAATCATGATGGAAATTGCTCAATATCGGTAATTATTTCGATTGGTATCCTTGCCCCATCCACATTTTAACCATCTTCCATTGATCTGATATCCAGATAAGTGTAGTATGGCCATTGCCGCCCGTTCGTGAGAATCGTATTTAGCAAATGCATAACCTCTATCCTGTTGATGCTTCAAATCCACCACGTAACCAAAATTTTGAACCACATGAGCCAACTCATTTGTGCTAGTATACGGGCTCAGGTTTCCAACATAGACTGTCGTGACCCAAGACGGAGCTTGATGGAGAATCATTTCATAGCTTCCCTGAGGATGAGGATGCTGATGAGGAGGAGGAGGTCCGAAATGCGCCGCTTGTGGCGGTGGGGGAGACATGCTGTACGGGTGTCGAAGATTGTTATTAAGGTTGGAATTTTTCATTTTTTGCTGGGCCCAATTACAACGAATGGAACGCGATCCAATCCATTCACCGTCCATTAGATTAATGGCCCGCTGCGCTTCTTCAGCGTCCTTGAACGAGACAAAGCCATAACCCCTGGACCGGCCTGTGGTCATGTCCCACATCACTCGTGCCTCAACCATCGAGCCGAACCTGGAAAAAGCCTTGGTCAGTTGCTCATCGTCAATTTCTGTCGATAAGTCTCCCACAAACACGTTAGAGTAGTTTTCACCGTCCTTGATAGCTTGCTGAGTATGGTACGCCCAGTTGATTTTAATTTCACTTTGGTTCAAAATTCGCCGGTTCAACGTACGCATCGCAAGATCCGCATCCGCCTCTTTTTCATATTCAATAAACGCATAGTTGAGACCTTTCCTTTCAATACTTTTTTCCGGTAGTATCTTAATCGATACAACCTCCCCCGTCACCTTAAATAGTTCCATCAACATGTCTTCGGTGACATTTTGATCAACACCACTAACGTGGAGAACCTTTTTGTTAATCTCACGCCCTCCCTCAGCTGCATTGGCAGGTTGCGGTGTCGTTCCATCCTCCGACGTATTCCCAGTTGAAGGAGGTGTAGCCGTCGAGGCTCTATTTGTCGACTCCATCGTTATTATATATAAGGTGACCTGCTGGCAACTCACTGCCCACTTTCTCCCTCCTTTTAAAGATCTACAACTGCCCCAAAACCTTAAATGAAACTTCGGCGTAATTTTCAACAGGCCAGCGCAGTTTTGAGCATGTTAAGTTTGGGGCTGTGCAATGCTGCGGCTTGAGCTCATCACTACTTGTGGGTTGTAGTAACGCCCGGACTCAGGGGTATGCCTGATCATATATAGATGTAGATTAAGTATTGCAAAGTGAAAAAGAACGAGTTTTTCAAATATCCTGAATTAAAAAGGAGCATATATATCTATTTCAGGGAAAGTACGTATATATAATACTAGCTATTTTTGGCATTTTTCTGTTCTCTTCTAATACGATAGTCCCAGAGATGGACTGAAATTAATGATACTTTACCTATGGCTTAATACTGTGTTTTTAGAAATTATACGAGTGTCTCTAGGAGAGTTTTTTCTTTTCCTCCAGAAAGAAGCAGATAGGTAGCATTGCAAGGCATAGGATGATAGTAAAAGTTTAAAATACAGGGTAAAAAATCTATTCTTTACATATTTTTCATTTTCAGCAATCTATTTTTAGTCGCAATTTTTTGCCAGGTGTTTAGACATAGGTTTAGAAACAAAAGGGTAATTAATAAAATGAGATAAAGATCCTATAAAATACCTTTGTGTATATAAATCCCCTGAATTTCCAGGTTAACTTCATGAAAAAAAAAAAAAATTCTTAATTCTCATCAACAGGAACGATGGAACGGGCATTACTCTCCCCATTACCAGGCTTGTCTTCTGGGGTCAATGGCCATCCCAGACTCAATCCTCCGGACCTTTTGGAATATGGCCCTAGCTGCGATGCTTATCCTTGGCCCCAATTAAGCATCGACGTTTTAAGGATGAAGTTATGGAACGACGTACACGCCATGACTCTGGTTAATAATAGGACACAAGTTTTAGTTGAACCAGACCCAATCCGTCCAGGGACGCAATTAAGAACCCTTACAGAAGTTTACTTCACATCAATCGTTAATTCCCTTCGACCAGTTTGTAAATATCTGAACAACAATCTAGGTCACCAAGTCGAGCTGTTGCCGGATGCATTAATCAGCCAGACTTCCCATTTAAGAGCAAACGCAGCGTTTGTCAGATGGGAATATCAAGGACTATTTCCTACGCGATATAAAACGATTCTAAGTATAAATTTTAAACCACCAGGGACATTGTTGCCGGCTTATGAGTCGTTTTTAAATGATGCACCCTCAACAACTGAGGAACTGGCTTATTGGCACGTGTGGATGAGAGAAATGGCCCATATTGTCGGTCTTCAAGAAACCCCATTCTATGTGCTTTGCGATTATAGCCATTGGCTCTTCTTCCAGGTTCTTGACGCTTCGGGGAGAGTTACTTGTTGGGTTCATTATCGAAGCTTTAATGCAATGGGTCCCACTGTAAATGAGTTCCTGGCAGCTATGCTGAATGATTACTTCTCCCAAATTGTGCCTAGAGAATATGAAGGCTTGATGACACAGATAAATAACGGAGTCCAGGAGTCCATATTAAAAAATAAGTTGCAACATCGGAAAGATGGCAAGAAGAGCTATCGTCAAGTGACTTTCAGACACATGTTTGGCAGAGTTTATAATGTTAAATTGCCCACAGTACACCGATATCCTAATGAGGCCCTCAAAGAAGCTTTCCAACAAATTAGACTTGGTCCCAGTGAGGGTATCCTTGTGGATTATTTACACGGTAGCTTCTCACCACATACAATCCAAGCTTTCCCATCGCCATCGTTGCACTCTATCCGTGCCGATACGTGCTCTCAATACCGGTTGGTTCAATTTGAGCAAATGACCGATCCTTGTTTTGAAAAAGTTTACAACTTTGATAGGTTCTTTCTAAGGACTAGTGTTACACAAGAGTACAAGCCATCAAAAGATCCTAGAATGCATAATCTTGTCGCCCAAGCATATTATTATTTTAAGAAGGAAGTACTAGCATATTGGAAGTTAACTAGACTTCAAGGAACACATCTTCCTCATTTATATGCAATTGTATTAACAGATCCATATGGCTATCATGATAGACGATACCCTGGAATACTGCTGGAGTATATTGACAACTGCCAACTTTTGTCAGAATGTCTGGCAGAATACAACAAACATCCAGATTTATTCAGGCAAAAACTTTTACAGATACATTATAACCTTCAACGAGCGATAGATGAAATACATTACTTAGGAGTTGCCCATTGTAAAATCGAGGCTAATAACATTGTCGTTCGCACACAAGACTTTTCTGTGGTTTTGCTAGACTTTTCGGCAGCAGTGTCTAATCGTGAAGCAGGTAATTGGTTCCGTAAGGATAACTATGACGTTACACAGCTATTTGAACCCTTGTTTGAACTAGATCAAGTCAAGGTTCCAGATTCCAATTTCTAATTAAGTTTTTAATAAATAAAGGTAATCTATTATCTGTTAGTGCTAATCATTGGCTTCCCAAGGTTAGTGAGTTTACCAACAGGTGGTAGCCAAAAATTTAGTTGTCTGGTTCCACATGCGAATCTCTTCGCCCCAGCTTTCAGTGGAAATTCTGGGGAGAGGGATAAAGTCTCTTTTTGACCCAGAAAAAGTGTAATTTACGTGTTACATTTCGCCACAATTTTCAATCAGAACTCTGTGCGGATTAGGTCGATCATCTCCATCAGTTGGCGCCAGCTCAATTCTCCTGACAACGTCAAATCCCTCAATTACTTTACCAAACACGACATGCTTTCCATTGAGCCCTTCGTTGTTGTCACAGCAAATGAAAAATTGGCATCCGTTGGAATCTGGTCCAGAATTTGCCATTGACAAAGCATATTTTTCGTGTTTATATTGAAACCCTTCATCTGCAAAAGTACTGGACCCATAAATACAGCTGGAGCCCGTTCCATTTCCTTTGATAAAGTCACCTCCTTGTATCATGAATCCTCGAATAACCCGATGAAATGTACTTCCTTTGTACCCTTGGGGCATTCCGTTAATTCGATGTTCCCCAGTGCAATACTGTCTGAAATTCTCACATGTTCGGGGAAGATCTGACGCATACAATTCCAATTTGATTCGGCCGATGGATTCAGTACCAAATGCGATATCCAAGAAAACTACCGGGTTTGACATATCCTCTTTATATCTGCTCCCTCAAACTGAACTTCTCTAAGAATCTATTTCTTGTTCGATGGACCTCGGTCCCATTCAAACAGAAGCGTTGTCCGGGTAACCGTCCCCGTCGACATCTCTCACACTCTCTACGGAAAGACTCACATTAGAGAGAAAGAGGATCTGGGGTTCAACCGAACAGAAGGGTTTATATTTTATTAAATTTTGATTTGTAGCCAGTACAAAATGAATGCCAACGTTAGCACATCGCATCCTCAGCCAGAAACTGCAATCGATAGAAGTGCACCGGAATATCCTCCTGCTGACACTCCTGAAGAGAGTTTCTACTTTGACCATAACCCAAAGCCAGAATATTTAGATGAAGTGGAACGACGGGTGAATGAATTTATCAGATTGCATGATGGGAAACGAAAAATTGCTTTGGTAACATCTGGTGGTACTACGGTTCCTTTAGAGAACAACACTGTCAGATTCATTGATAACTTTAGCGCTGGTACCAGAGGTGCAACATCAGCCGAGCAACTGCTTGAGAATGATTATGCCGTCATCTTCTTACATCGTCAATTCTCCTTGCTGCCTTATTCCCGACATTACTCTCACACTACCAATTGTTTCCTTGATTATATGGTGGATTGTGATGGACGAGTTGCGGTTGATGAAAAGTATCAAAAGGAAATGTTGCAAGTGTTGAAACAGTATCAGCATGTCAAGAACGACAAATTGATGCTGCTAGTTCCGTTCACCACTGTGAATCAATATATGTGGACATTGAGAATGATTTCGTTGCAATTGGGTCAAACAAGCTCTCCGCAATCCACACTGTTCTACTTGGCTGCTGCAGTATCAGATTTCTTCATTCCTAGCTCCCGAGTATCCGAACATAAGATTCAGTCTGACGGTGGAGGTGGACGGCTCATGGTCAATTTGGACCCTGTGCCCAAATTCCTCAAGAGATTAGTCGAAAATTGGACACCGGGTGCAATGATTGTTTCTTTCAAGTTGGAGACAGACTCATCTATCCTTCTAACAAAGGCCCGTAAGGCTCTGGAACGATACAGCCACCAATTGGTTATCGGAAATTTGCTGCAAACCAGAAAATATGAAGTCATCTTTGTGACTAACGACGACGTTGAAAAACTCAGGTTGACCGAAGAGCAGGAGAAATCAGGTTTAGAAATCGAGAGCATCATCGTCCCAGAAGTCATCAAGCACCATCAAGCTTGGATCAGCAAATACAACAACAGCCAATAGAGAGTCTTGTATAGAAACACATACATACATATATATATTATTATTATTATTATTATTATTATTATTATTCATTTTTGCTATTTTCCACATTTCTCTGGACATAATTTTCACCAGCCGCACGTTGATGTTAGTATCAGTGATTTTTTATGTCGGAGGGCCATGCCGTATCAACCAATTAAACATTTCATTTTAGTGAATTACACATATATAACTCACCTTCCCCATTGGCGTCTCAACTTTAAACAAAAATGACATCTCTCGGTTTGACCCTGTTGCTAGATTTTTATTGTATCAGCGTCTTGTACTATCACGTTATGTATTTTTATTTCGGAGGACAGATAAACCACTCCCTCAGCATTTTTGAAGTTTTTTCATTCAGCGTTTATTCGCTAAAAGCAATTGTCATCTCTATAAGAGATATCACAAGAGGGCCGCAAACTGACATTCGCACCAAGGCAATTGATTCACTGCTATTGACGGGGGTTATTGCAATGAGCATGTTTTTCAATTCTGCTATATAATGACGCCAAAGGCTGTTTCCAAAATTAACACTCAAACCAATCTTTATCACTACAAATTTACATACATTTTTCTCATTCAAGTTTGAAACTTCAGAGGATTCTGGTTTTTACCATATGATTGATACAACTCATTGGCCTTGTCCTTGGCGGAATGGTACAAAGACGTGCCATGACCCTTGATTAGTCCAACCAATTGATATGCCCCAGTTACAAAGGAATCCTTGATTCTATTCCAACCCTGCGGATCGGCTCCACGGGTGAAAAATCCATATTGAGCACGAGCATGGGCAATCAACTCATTTCTGGTGCTTCCTTGATAGGTCTTGACACCATAAGAATCCAAATATGCCTTGAGGTCGCTATCCGACCATTTCTCAAAGCTGGTTTGCTTGGCCTGGTTAATTCGGTTCTGCAAAGACTTGGAGACTGCATCATATTGCTCACTGCCACTATCCTTAGCTCTGTTGACGTAGTCTGCGGCAATGTTAATTAGTTCTTGTCGTTGACCATCGGCCTTCCTTCCCTGCTCCTCGAGCCAAGATTGGATATCTTGTGTGGACCAAGAATCAAAGGTCCAAGACCCCGGTGTGTTCTTTATCGCCTTTTGTTTGTTCTCACGAACCAATTCGATCAGCTTTTCCTTCTTAGTTTTTGGGCCTATATGGACTCCTCTGGCATCCAAAAACGCCTTGAGTCGAGAATCTGCCCATTGCTCCACCGAAGAATCAAAAGCATCTTTACCGGCTTTTGCAAGATTATCAGAAGCTTGCGCAACCTGTTCTGCTGCTTTATCAAGGAATGGTTTAGCTTCGCTGGCAGCTCTACTAGTGTATTCATCAATGTCATCCTTCAACAGCTTTTTGTGTTTCCTGGCAAATTTCTCAAGCTCATCCTTCTTGGATGTCTGTGGTGCTTTGAGGTCATGTGCATCTGCCCACGCCTTCAATTGAGAATCCGACCAGCTGTCAAAAATCTCATCCCGAATGTTCCCGGCCTTATCAAAGAAGTGCTGCTTGGAGAAGTCAATCTGCTTATACATTTCATCTCTGAGTTGGGCCACTTTGTCCTCAGTGCTCTTGCCACTGACAGGTGTCATGGCAAAAATAGCCAAAATCGAAAAGATTACAAAATTCAATCGCATTGTGAAAGTGAACTATACTATTTTTAAATCTTTTCAAAAACTAGAAACTAGGTGGAAATGGCGAAATATATATATATATATTTCACAAGCATAGCAACCTTCCCGGCTTTGTGCGGCTTGAAGCTTATCATTGCTAAAGTCAGGTAATATAAAGAACCATCCCCAAAATGCCGATCTTCTTCCCTTTGTTCACAAGGTGCAACGCTGTCTCACGGGACCTCGGATTCGATCAGTTACTAATGGTACCCTTGGACTTAATGTGGTGGAAGAAGCTTTTATAGGACACGCCGGATCTCAGCAACGCAAAGAACGATTAGTGGAATTGTCTGTACAGTCTGCACATATATCAATTTTTTTTTTTTTTTTTTTGGTTTGAGGTAACCTAGAGATATGGCCTTATCTGATAAAGCATGAGCTGATTATCTTGCTGAATTAGCACATGCATGGTCCAATCTCAGCCGATACCTACGAAATTGCAGTTGGGCTGACGTCATGTCATCGACAAGTTTGCTTCATATCTTTGGATAGTCATCGACTTGCATACAAATTGCCCCACTACATTGTAACGAGACGAATGTTCTAGAATGTCTAATTATACTCGTAAATAATAATAAAGGGCCAATGTTGCTTTGGGCACAATTCGGCTGGATGCTGCAGTGAAATAATATTTCTTGCTGTATTACCGTTTTAGGAAGTGCCAATTCTCGGAAATTAGGAACGTATAAAAGACGACAGATTCCCCCACAGAGTAGAGTTGTTCTAGCGATGCTAGTGGATAAGAAAAGTTAATAAAATAGTCTAAGTTTTTTTTTTTGAATAATTACAAATACATTACAGGAAAGACAAGCCAACACCGAATTGAAGACCCTTACGAACTCCTTCTTTCTCTCGAGCAATGAGCGGGAGTGTAAAGTTTAATTCAAATCGAGCGACTGGATGAGTATATAACAAACCAAAGCCGGCAGAAACTGACTGGCCGAGGACTAGCTTTTTTAAATCCAGATTGTCTTGATACAAGGGTAACACATTTCCACCATTGATAAACGAATGGAAACGTAGAGGGTTTTCCGGGCTCAATCTTGGAAGCTTGGACAACAAACTGACACCAGAGGCAAAATAGATATCACCGCCAACATAATCGTCGTCATCTCTTGGTCCGATTCCGCTTAATTTGAACCCACGAACGTCGTTGCCGCCGCCTAAATAAAAACGGTCCATTAGATGTGATGGCTTGTTATCAGCGGTCCACAGGATGCCGCCCTTTGATCCAACGCTCAATGTGAGGATATCCTTTAAAAATGAAAAAGCATACTGCGATTCGAAGGTTCCTTTGATAAATGGAAGTCCAAGACCGCCAATTCCAGCTATTTCTTGGCTGGTTTTAAAATAGACGCCGTTGGACGGGGTTAAATGACTATCTCTGGTGTCATAAGCCCAGGTGTGATAAATAGCGGATTTGATATTCATGCCTGCTTGAGATCTAACGGTTGCGCTTGAATAATCACCGAGACAGCTGACTGTTCTCCACATTAGATCATATCCAATCTCATGCCTTGGCGAAGCGATTTTGGCGGTTAATCCCCGAACAATTTGCTCGTGCGAGGCATAAGCCACATTTCGATCTGTTATATAGCCGATCAACTCCCCTCTCCACCTTGGTGAATTGTTAATAGGTGAGGTATAGTTGAGAATATAGGAGGATCTACTACTTGTCCCGAAGGTTGCATCAAAGGATAACTTTTCTGCCCCTCCAAAGATGTTCTTAATTGTGAAGTTTGCATATCCGTTCCCTTCACCGTTGCCTACGTCAGTACCGGTTTTGGCCAAGAATCGCTTTGCCTGGGTGATGTGTAATGTGGAATCGAGGTCGAGGACTGCCGGCGAAGAGAACATGCTTGGAGCTGATGCATCTAATCCGAAGGAAACTTTATCGTACACCCCAAACGACATGAGGTTCATATAAACCTCATCTATACTTTTTACCAATGAGGACAAAGTGTGATGGGATTGGTCCAAGATTGGTTCCAATTGAGCTCTGAGGAAACTATCTCTCGAGGCAGCAACTCCTCCACCTGAAGTTTGGATAGATCTCACTCGAACCGGTCTAGAAGAATTTTCTTTTAACTTTGGTTGAGAAAGTGTCAGCTATGGAATAAAAAAAGCTCGTGTGCAATTGGTTTCTTACCAAACCTGAAAAATATTTCATCATCTCCTCCCGAGCATCCATCTCGGTGGAGTCAGGGGGCTGATCGTTCCGGCTCTTCTGTAACCTCTCAAAGACCTATGACTACAAGTTAGCAAATCATCATCAGGTTTAACGACCAAAAATGTGTTGTGCTCACTTCATCCTCCTGATTCATGGTTACTGCTATAAAATAATAATATTTTGTATGTGTGGGTTTGTGAGATATGGATGTCGGGAGAAACCAAATTTCGAACTTGTCCGCACCGAATATGTCAGATGTGGACGAACAACATCTTGAACTCTTGACAGATGTGTTTGGACAGTTTATGACGGCTGATGCTGATAATGAAGACGAGGATGGAATGTATCTGGAAACTAGCAACCTTCAGGATGTGCTGGTGGCGCTGGATCTGGATCCGTCGGACGAGCAACTCGTCAAGATGGTTCAAACTCTAGATCCCAATGACGAAGGAAAGATCTATTTCGAACCGTTTGTTCAAGTCATGTCATTGAAATTGGATGCAGATAATGTCGGGTCGCATCATGATGATCAAGTTGTGGAGGCACTTCGACTCTTCACTGATGGAGAGGATCGAGATATCACTCTTCAAGATCTTCGCCGTGTGGCGAAGGAGGTCAAAGATAATCCGTCAGACGAAGAACTCCGTCAAATGATGATGGGGAAACACCAAATCAACCTGTCAGACTTTGCAGATATAATGAAAAAGGCCAAAGCTTTATAACAAGAAAGAAGTGTCTCGTCTTCCCTCTCTATCATCGCGGCCTTGCTTACTTTTGCATCATCCTTTCATTTTGAAGGGAAAAGAAGCGCTACCAAGGACACTACACAACTTGTATGATTAATTTTTTTAAATACACAAAGCTAGGTAAAGAGCTGTATGATACACGGACATCTGCATTTAAATAATGTGCTTTGATCTGAAATAAGTTCTCAAGTAGTAAATCTGCCAAGCACCAAGAGCCATCAGAGATAAGATCACTCCAACAGAGAACAACTTGACTCTTCTGTTTGTGGACTCATTGGTGTTACGGAGTCTGGTTTCTCTGACAGTCAAGTATTCCAATTCTCTAACAACCTCGTCGGTCAATTCTTCAATTCTTCGAAGTTCCAGTTCAGTTGGCTTCAATTTTTCTGCTGCTTGAACAGCATTCCAGTCTCTAGCATTAGCTCCGATCTCGACGTCTAACTCGATGCTTCGGCTCAATTTTTGATTGTGACGTCTGTCAACAAGAGTATTCTCGAAACAGACATCAAAGGCAGAATCTGTATGGGCAGTGAACAACATACGAACGGACTCGTGAACGTTCTTCTTTCGGCCGTATTCGTTGCCCTTGTTATCTATGATGAACACAGTCAATGATTGACCATCATTAACCGATCCTTGAGTCTTAATATTGGCAACTACCAATGTGTCTTTGGACACAAAATCTCGAATGCATCGTGGATGAGATCCTTGAGGGAGCGCCTCCACGTCAAATTTCACTGCAATCGCCGTAGCAATGAATGTTACCAATGTCAATAGGCCCCGTAATGCTAGCATAATATTTCGTTCTAGTAGAAGCTGCTGCTAATTTCTCTGGTTTTAGTAATTACACCCCGAAAACGTATAGCTACAGGTTTTTTATTTTTTCTGCTGTCCGTGTTTCGACTGTTCGGGACTTTTTGTACACGTAAGTTACGTGTTCTCCCAATGGAAAAAAATGTGGTAAGGTTCTTTCTGGTGAAGAAAGATGTGCGGCTTATATCACGTGATAAATCGTGCCGGGATATAGCGAGGTTTTTGGAATGAATGGTCCGGGAAGTACGCCGAGCCGTTGCAACGACGGGAAGAGCTGAGGATGAGGCGATTGATGGGCGAAGAGGCGTGGACAAGTGCGAAAAGCGAACCAATAATATATATATATATAAAAGGAAAACAGCTCGGACAGAGTGATAATTTGATAGCAATATAGACATAGAAAGAAAATGCAGATGCGATTGTTTATACAATATATATAGAATTATAAATATACTCCTGATTGGGTTGCGGATTCGGAGGAAGCGGTTGCCTCGACGTCGACCCCGAGTTGGGCTTGTCGCTGTTTAATTATATCAATGCGACGATGTTGTTGGCTGATAACTTGACGGTTTTCCTTGACTGCATCGCTATAAATTCCGCGCTCCTCTTCGTCTTTGGTTTCCTTGGCAGCCTTTTCAAGTTCCTCATTCGATCGTTCCAAGTGCGAAACGGAGTTTGCAAGGCGCTGACGTTCACCAGCCAATGTGTCTGCCGGCAGCTCCTTGATTGCCTGGGTGAATTGTTCCAAGGTGATTGGTCTGTTAAACAATTCCTGAACATTATTTCGGGTGGCACTCATATTCTATGGAATGTAATTGTGTGTGAAGTTGGGAGAGGACGATAATCCAAATTTAAATGAGAATCATCAAACCAGCCACGGTGCTAAGAGTATATAATCTCCGTGTTAAAAGTTTTATATGACTTGTATATATAGCCAAAATCATGTTGGTATCTGTAGAACAGAAAAATGGTGTCTGAGGAGAATCCATTGCAGTCATTTTTTGACCAGAATAGACACCTGTTAAATTGTACCACTCTTCCCGTTAGCGGGTGGGTTAAGAGCCTCCCATTGCCTAGAATCAGATTGATCAAGGATTTGGAGCCTAATTCTATGCCAAAGATACCTTCCCATCTTGATCGAAAGGACCCCTTTGCTGAGTGGTCTGATTTTGACACACTAGTAACCAGTCGGATCCAGACAATCGGCACCAAAGTAATGAAAAGCACTCCGTCAGTGACCATGACTGAGATTAAGAAGATGATTCAATCGGGAATTACCAATGTCAACTCTGAGCATGATGTGAAAGCTGCGTTCGAACATTTGGTCGCGGTACCGGTAAGGTCCTTATTGGCAGCCTGTTGTAAGAATCGTGGCACTAAGTTGCAGATAAACGAAGTAAACACCAAATGTAGGCTCAAGCCAGATATCAGCTTTTCCCTTGACGCAGGGGGTCCATTGATTGTTGGGGAGACAATCCCGCATTGGAAATGCAAAATGGATACTTCTTTGGAACAAATGATCAAGTGCCGAAAAAACAAAAACTTTGCCTCAATCAAGTGCATGCTTCCCCATGACGAAGACAAGTCAAAAATTCATGCCTTTCTTGCTATTGTGGAACAAACATTCACCTACATGGTTGCCAACAAAACACGATTTGGAATCCTTACTAGTTACCAACATACAAGATTCCTCAAGATTGAAACGGATAACCAAGGAAACGAGAGATTACTTGTGTCACGGCCAGTTTGTCCGGACCAGCCACAGCACTGTTCTCTCATTGGAGCAATATTGGTAATCTGTCTGGAATCGATGAAGTTTTTCCCGCTTTCTCCGCCGTCTGCTTTGCCTGAAGCTACCCATTCATTGGCTTCACCATCAACAGGTCGATTGCTAGGGAATATTAGCTTTGACGGAAGTATGCAAGAGTGCTATGTCAACAACATAGGAGAAATCATTGGTCATTACATGACAGCACAGTACACTCCTATTAAAAAGAAGAGCAGCACATTGTTCTCATCTAAAAATAATGAAGTGGTGTGCTCAGCACCAGCGAGATATGTTCTAGCCAATATCTGTGACAATTATAATAACTCGCCACAAAATTTAGAGACAGTTGAGAAGGAATACAAAATTTACAAAAGATTAAGATCACTGCAAGGAATATTAATACCCAGAATGCTTGTCAATGGAACAATCAGAGGGAGCATGTCCTTAGTTCTCCTTTTTGAGGCTTATGAACGTAGAATAACTATCAGCGAACTTCGGACAAATAAAAAAATCCAAGCTGAGTGCCAACGACTTTTGGACGGACTGCATCGCCTGAGGATTTGTCATGGGGATTTGCGTCCCGAAGCGTTTGTTCGTATGGGCAAGAGTAAATATAATGATATTCGAATGATAGGGTTTATGCAGGCTTTAGTAGGGGCAGACGAAGATGACATTCGGTTTGAACAAAATGAATTTTCAAGAATTATTACAGGAGGTGGTTGTGAACCAATGGTTCCGTTTGCAAGTGGTACCTTTCTGAAATAAAATAGCTTAAATACGAATAAAATTTCTAAAATTAGCATCGTAGAGTTGCTTTTTTCGAGAAAGGGACAACAGCACTGAAGTATCCAAAAACAAATGATTGCATATCATATCATGCAAATTGACTATATATAAATATCAGCTTGGTTAACTTGATTCGTAACAAAAGTTCACAACTTTTTTCAAAGCTTAATAATACACGCAATTATTTAACCAATCAATTTGGAGTCCCTTTAACGTTAATTCGAATTGGATTTGCAAAGCGTCTAATATAGTCAGAATAAAATTGGTTTATCCTCACCCTCAGCAGGTACATCTCATCTCATGACGGATGTTTCCGTGGTAACCGTCAAAATCAAGAAAGAATGTAACACGGCTGAATTCGTGCGCGTATCGCGCAACAGTGTCAAAAAAAAAAAAAAAAAAAATGAAATTTTCCTGAGAAGCAAATTAAAGTCCCAATCGGGATGCCGATAATCCAAGATAAAGTTGTGCGGAAGCAAATAGGTTGACGAAGGAACAGTGTTTTTAACAAAACAGTTGCAAAAATGTCAGATAATCCAATTAAGGATGAAGATGATCATCAGAAGGATGATTCTGCACCAGTTTTAAACTCGGATGATGGTGCTGATGTTAAGAATAGTGACGATGAGGAAGAAATAACCAATCAAGTCCCAGAAGATGACGAAGGAGAAGAGGAAGAAGACGATGAAGAAGATGAAGAAGAGGAAGAGGATGACGAAGAAGAAGTTCAGGTAGGTTTTGAAATTGTTGCGATTAATATATGCAGATCGGCTAACATATTTTTCAACAGAGACAGAGGAAAAAACCACGGAGAGAGCGAAGGAACCAGTTTTTGGATGTTGAAGCAGAAGTTGATGAAGACGAAGAAGATATCGAAGAAGATGAAGATGGCTTGATTAGAGAGGATGGATTTATTCAAGAACCAGATGTGGATGAGGTCGATTCACGAGATGACAGATTACATCGAGAAGTCGACAGACACCGTGAAGCGTTAGTGGAAGAAGACGCTGAAAGATTGGCCGATGAATATCGTGAAAAATACGGTCGTTCAACAGCGTCTAAATACCGAGGCGATTCCGGCGTGGTCCCACAACGACTGTTATTGCCATCTGTGCATGATCCAAATATCTGGGGTGTTCGTTGTAAGCCAGGTAAGGAGAAGGAACTGGTTCGTGCAATTATGAAGAAGAAAGTCAATTTGCAATACACCAAGATGCCGTTGGAGATCTTTTCAGCATTCCAAAGAGACACATTCACGGGTTATGTGTATATTGAAGCAAGAAAGCAGACTGCAGTGATGCAAGCTTTGAAAGGTTTTACTAACGTCTACCCTCGTAATATGGTCCTTGTCCCGATTAAGGAATATCCAGATATGTTCCGTGTTAACAAGTCCAAGGAACAAGAATTAACACCAGGCACATATGTAAGAATCAAGCGAGGAAAATATCAGGGAGATTTGGCCATTGTGGAAAATTTGGCTGAAAATGGTCTGGATGCAAAACTCAAGGTTGTGCCTAGATTGGATTATGGTAAATCCAGATTTTTGGATACTGCCGCGGGTCCGGATGCCAAAAGGAAGCGTGCTTCTGGTGCTGCGAGACCACCTCCACGATTATTTTCATCCAATGAAGCCAGTCAGCATGATCAAGGCAATCTCCAACGACGTGGGCCTCATACTTTCATTTATGCCGGTGAAGAATATGATAATGGTTACCTCATCAAAGATTTCAAGGTCAGCTTTTTAATCACCGATAATGTGGAACCAAGATTGGAAGAATTGACCCGTTTCAACAGCGCTAACGAAGAAGGTATTGATCTTCAAGCAGTTTCCCAGTCCCTCAAAGAAGCGGCCGCCAATACTGCCTTCCAAAATGGTGATGATGTCCAAGTTTCCAGCGGTGAACAAACCGGTATGAACGGTAAGGTTGTTGCAACGCAGGGTTCAGTCATCACAATTGTTGGTACCGGTGACATTCTACGCGGACAGCGAATTGATGTCCCTGCAGTTAACTTGCGCAAACGGTTCTCTATTGGTGACCACGTGAGAGTGGTGAATGGTAATTACAAGGACGACACTGGTATGGTTGTTTCTGTTGACAAGGATAACGTGACCTTGTTGAGTGACCTTTCCAAGACTGAGATTACAGTCTTCGCCAAAGATCTAAAAGCAGCGTCCGATATTGGTGGTTCAAATACCATTGGAAAATTCGAATTGCATGATCTTGTTCAACTTAATTCGCAGACAGTTGGGTGTATTGTGAACATTGAGAGAGAATCCGTTGGTGTACTAGGACAAGATGGTCACTTACGAACGGTTTCTCCAAGTTCCATCACCATGAAGGTGACCAGAGGGAATCAGTTTGCCACTGATCGCAATGGTCAAGAGGTCCGAGTGGGTGACACTGTAAAGGAAAATTCAGGAGAAATGCGTCAAGGTACCATTCTGCACATTTACAGATCTACGTTGTTTTTACATCATCGTGAATTGCAAGAAAACTTGGGAGTGTTTGTTAGTCGAGTTTCTAATGTGACTACTGTTGCTGTAAAGGGTGCCAGAGGCGTGATGGGCGAAAACGGCGGCGGAGCTGATCTGAACAAGATGAATCCTGCAATGCAAAGAAATATGGCTCCTCCTCCTGTCATCAGAAGCGGCGGACGAGACCGCATTATTGGGCAACGGGTCACGATTGGCCGTGGATCTCAATATAAAGGTTTAACCGGTACAATTCGAGACTCCACTGACAACACTGCACGTATTGAGTTGGAAGCAAAGAGCAAAGTGGTCAATGTTGACAAAGTCAAGTTATTATTTATGGATCCCAAGAATGGCACCTTGTCAGTACCATACGAACAACATGTTCGTAAGGGTAGGGGTCCTCCACCACATGCACAAGGAGGCGCTGGAGCTAATAATAATCCTATGATGGGTGGACGTACTCCGTCGTGGAACAATGGAGGTAAAACTCCTGCATGGAATTCGAGCGGTAAAACTCCTGCTTGGTCCGGTGGAGCCAAAACTCCGGCGTGGAATTCTGGTGCGAAGACTCCTGCCTGGAATGCCGGAAGTGCCACCCCTGCCTGGAACTCCGGAGCTCGAACTCCTGCCTGGAACGCTGGAAGCCGTACACCCGCCTGGAACTCTGGGGCCCGTACACCTGCGTGGAATGCAGGTTCCAGGACTCCTGGAGGAGCTTTTGGTTCTGGGGGAGATGGTGGTCGCACTCCTGCGTGGGAAACCAGGGTGGATGCTCCAACTCCAGGTACAGGATTTTACGGTTCCAGGGATTTCAACGCACCAACACCTGGTTTCACTCCAGGCGGCATGAGTGCGCCAACTCCTGGTGCGTTCCACGATGACGACAATGCGATTTCTGCGCCAACTCCAGGTGTCTACGAAGCTAAGACGCCTGGTGCTACTACGGCTGCTACACCTGGGGTTTGGGATACGGAAACTCCTAAATATGAGCCAACCAGTCCTTAAATTGAGAAGTAGTGGAAAAGACAAGCAAGAAAAAAGGAAGAGAGAGAAAACCCTTAAAAAAGTAAAATTCAAAGTATATCTGTAACTATATATATATAACTTATAATTGATTGATTTTTTGTGAAAAGTGTTTATTCTTTTTTGCAACTAGCTCAAAACCTGAAATTTGTGATTTGTGGTTTATTGTGTGAAGTTGGGACCTCACCAAAACAATAATGTCCGTGACAGTAAGTTCTCTACGGCTGATAAGACTGGATTGGAATTAAATTCTAACATATGTAGCTTCATAGCGATGTTGGGGATATCAAAATTGAGATATTCTGCGAGGAATGTCCTAATAGTGCCTACAATTTCCTAGCACATTGTGCTCAGGGAACTTATGATAATACGAAGATTCACCGAAATATCAAAGGATTCATGGTGCAAATGGGGGATCCTACAGGAACAGGAAAAGGAGGGGAAAGTGTTTGGGGAGGTCATTTTAAAGACGAGATCAATGAGAACTTGAGACACGACAAAAGAGGAATAGTTTCAATGGTGAATAAGGGCCCAAATACGAACGGCAGCCAATTTTTTATCACTTACGATAAACATGTTCATCTAGATGGAAATTACACAGTTTTTGGTGAAGTCACCGAAGGATTTGATACGCTAGATAAATTGGAACAGGTTGAAGTGGATAAGAAGAATCGTCCAAAAGAGCCCATATTTATTAAGTATATTACAATGCATGCTAATCCGTTGGCAGGATAATATTTACTGGAAGATTGGCTTCTTGGCTTCAGCTACCTTACGCTTTCTAGCCTCGGTGAATAGAACATGTCGTTGCGCAATAGGATCGTATCGGACTTGTGTCACGATTGGGGATGAACGAGGACGAAGGATGTATCTCATGTAACCAGTCTTAGCCGATGAAATCAATTTAATCAACGTTTGTCGGGATTTATCCTCTAAATTATTACTCTGTTAGCCGGATGCCTCTGGTCCTAGATATAATAATTTGGCAACTTACTGGCCATTTTTGTATCTTTGACAAATTAGCTTTGACTTTTGCTGAGAGAAGTCGTCGGGATGGAGGTTTGACGAATTTTTCAAATGTTGTCTATCACAATACTTTTGTCGGCATCCCGACTGCGGGTTTAAACGGGGGGATTTACAAACTCCAGCAAGTCGTTTCCCTATGCAGTTAAACATGTGGTTACACAGAGCTTGCCTGATGCTTTAGTGTAATAATTCCCCGTCGAGAAATGAATAAGTATAATCGTAAATTACATGTCTGGTAGCATGGAGGGGTATAATAATTCTGTCTTGTTTCTACTCTGCGGCTGGCATCGAGATTTGTGTAAATGGTATAAATTTAGTTACTGAATTGAATTTCTGAACCAAAAGTGGGCATTTATGTTTGGCTTTCTATATGGCTGACTTTGATGCCAAATGATACAATGTCCTAATCCGAATAACCGAATGTCAAATATGGCTCAATTGATTTGATTATTGGGGTTGTCTGTATAATGTACTCAACAACACCATGGCCCTTTGCAAAACCACAATTCATTCCTAGTGCGTTACATAGATGCAAGATTGATAAAATCCAAAGTTCTGCGGTCAATAAGCCCAATTGTGCCATTGTGCCACTCTTGGTCGAACCAAATTCCTGACAAGGCTGAAATCTTTCATGCGGCTGATACTATTGTTACCTACCGCAATAAAATTTGGAGGACCGCATCTTCTCATTTCAACCCCAAGGAACAGCAGACACATTCTGCTGACACGCCAAAGTGTATTGATGACAAGTGTGAAGGCCTATTTAGATGCTAATTTCCGCGGTCCTGGGGATCTGCGTGAAAAGCTAGATGCTGAAAGCGCTCGCCTAAAACAAAACGAGGAAGATATTGCCGATAGAATACGGATTGAACAAGAATCAGCTCAACGGTCTAGAGCTGAAACCCTGACTGGGTTGAGCGAATATTTCCGTGGCTTATCCGGTACCATATTCGAAGGAGTGCCATCTGATCGAGATTTGAGGGAAAGATTGTCTATTTTTGACAAAGGCTCGCCAATTCGAATCGACAGCCGGGCGAAATTCAAGAATCTTCAAACTTGGTGCAAAGGATACCAAGTTATTTTGAGACTGAAACGATTAACTGAGGCAAAAGATAGAATGAGCACCTTGCTAGGTGATGAAGACGAGGAAGGCTCAATTGAACTTTTCTCCAAGTTGCTGGAGGAGGAAAGGGTACTTAAGGAATATTCTAAGAGTTCAGTTCCAATTATCTCGAGTTTAGCGCAAAACGGACTAAATGAATTTGATTCGAATTTCCGATCTATTCTGCAAACCAAATTCGAAACGCAACTAGAAAAATTTTTGGAAAAGTCCAATTGGCCCAAGAGTGCGCCTGAAGACGGCGAAACTTTTGTCAGATTGCTGAGAAATATGTTAGTAACTGAGTCCATGTTGGACTCGTCATCAAAAAATCCCCAAGCTTTAAGAACGTTTAAGGTTTTGGTCAAGCCATTGGACATCCGTTTCCAGTTCCATTTTGAAGGAGATC
This sequence comes from Blastobotrys serpentis, assembly GCA_003705695.2. NCBI lineage: Eukaryota > Fungi > Ascomycota > Dipodascomycetes > Dipodascales > Trichomonascaceae > Blastobotrys > Blastobotrys serpentis. Next base: position 456,263 of record PPJG02000002.1, on the reverse strand, counting down.
GGGAAACCAACCGATTGGATAAACCTGAATGGGCATTTAATCATTTTATAACTGTCGTGGACGAGCATTATGATGTGTTGGTAAGTTCAGTTCAAGCAGCACTGACGGGTGTTTCCAGGTTTAGAGATCGAAATGGAGTTCATGAGTTTATCACAGCTTTGTTAGGGTCAATTTACAGAAAACTCAACAAAACGTTCCCTCAAGTATTGGATAACCCACAATTGCTGCCCCACTTGGTCTACGAATGTGTGAACTTTGATGGTCAACTAAAGGAGCGATATTTTTATACACCGTACGGTAATGATGATTGGCGTGGTGTTACAGGCGATATGTTGGCCAAACAAGACTGGTTTGAAAAATGGCTACAAATCGAGAGAGATTCGTCATTCAATCGTTACAAAGAGATTATAGAATCCCCTACCGCGTTTAACATCGATTGGGAAGCAGTAGAACCTTACGAGACAAAACCAACGGCTTCTGCTATTAATTTGAAGGATTTGTTGGAAGGGATCACAGAGCATTACTCTAATTTACATTCAGTTAATTACAGATTGCGGTTCCTTCTAGGAATCCAAATTGAAATGATTGACAAATACTATGACAAACTTCATGATTCTATCAATGCATTTGATTCAATGTCTTCATCATTAGTCCGAGCTGTCGGAGGAATGTCCGCTGAGTCTACTAGACTAGTGACAGGTATGAACGGTTTGGAGCGTCTATGTCGTATCTTTGGAAGTTTGGAATATATAGCCGGGGCTTTAGAGACCTGGGGTCAAGACTTATTCTTCTTGGAACTGTGGGATGATATCTCCAATCTGTCCTCAAAGAATAAATCTCTCGACTCTAAAGTGTCGCAAGCAGTTGGCGATTCTTCAGCAACAATCCCAGAAGATGAAAATGATGAAGGTACACTTTTTGATGAAACCATCGCTTCTTACAACAAATTAAAGCAACGCGTCACATTAACTATATCAAGTGTGTTGAAAAAGGAACTACAACAGTCTATGCAGGAATATTTCAAATCCTCGTACTGGAGAACTGACGCAAAACCGGATGAAATTTCTTCAAAACTGATTCAACCTATCAAGATTCTGTCTAAAGAATTGGGATTCTTGCGGTCCTTCCACACAAAGAACGACTTTACGTCCTTGACGCGATCATTTTCTGCAGACCTCAGTCGTTATATCTGGAATTATATTATTCAATCAAACCAATTCTCAGAAAATGGTGCTTTGCAGCTATCCAACGATATATCTCAACTTTGGACTTCGTTATTTCTTCCTCGAGATGGCTCATTGAGAAAGATTGAGCAGGCTCTCGCAATCCTCAAAATTCCTAGAGACGGAAAATCATTTGAACCTGCCAGTTTGAAGGAAGAATTGGGTCTGTCTGATCTTTCAGTTGATGACGTCAGGGGAATCACCAAACGTATATATTAATTATTATGACTAATGAATACTTTTTATTCTAAGTTCGCTTCCTGTCTTTCACAAGTTCTTTAAATAAATAGTACTACCAAAAATTGATAAAAAAAATTTATATGTAATTATGGAAGCGCCTCTATATCTTCATCAATCGTTTGGGGTATCTTATATTTATCTTCATCTGTAAATTGCTGGTTATCATTAGCACCAAAAGTTCCAATGTTCCGAATATTATCAATCCAGCTTCCAACACTATGAACGATGCCATCTTCTTCAGATGACTCGTCTTGGGCACGCAGATGGAAATCCCAAGCAAGATTCATACTTGAAACGGAATTCTTATCGGTTGATGCAGACCCAGACTGTATTGCACATCCATCATCAGGAACTGAGGTGTCAATTGAAAGATTTGACAGATCTGGTCCAATGTTTACTGGACTGGACGTTGCAGATCCGTTGTTTGACGCTTGTTTCAAAATATCAATTGGGGTAAGCTCACTTGAAGATCTTCTAACTTCACTATCATCAACTGATAGATGGTTGACTTTAATTTCAGGTGAATTCTTTGACTCAATTTTTTCCTTTCGGTCTTGTTTCGTGTTGCAACCATTGCCAAAATGATTTTGCACCATATGATCAATAACAGGCCAGCCAAATGCATTCGCAAATCGTCTTCTCACAATGATATTGTTATGGGCGTCTGGTTCCAAATGTACGAGTACCTTTCGCCAATCCATTCCATTATGCCACTCTCGTGCGATTTTTTCTTCTACCCTCGATTTTTCCACCATTTTGGTTCCGTCACTGGCGGAATTGCTATGAGACGATAGGGGAGATGTTGGAGAACTTGATGATGGAGATGTCAAATTCGGAAAGGAGATTTGCTTGGTAATGTTATTCAATGCAGAGGAATTGGCCCGTCTGAAAACCCTCGGTGGTAGATCAGCCTCCTTGTATATCCTATCATGAAAGATAGCACTTGGTCTAGAATCCGGATCCACAATAAAAGTGTCGGGCGGTAAGGGTGGTAACAAAACTGAGACCCCGGATTCTAGCATTGAAGTTTTTCTCGGCAGTTTTGAATTAGTATGGCCCTCTCCCTCATCCGCGCTGTCGCCATCACTTGAACTTTCATGAATTGTTTGGCTTCTTCTATAAATCTTCCCAGGTCGCCTGCCACCTGCTTGCGGAGCCAAAAAAGAAAAAAGAGAATTGAACTGTCCAGCAACGGTATTCAAAAATTCATTGGATGTCGTTGTTGTTGCCGTCGAGGAAGTTTTCGAAGAAGATTTTGGAGTGTCAGGATTACTAACACTACCGCGTTTACCCAAATCTTCAGGTATTTCTCCAGTTTCTCGGTCATCATCACTAGAAGACTCGCTGTCCTCCTTCTTATCGGCCTCCTCGCCTCTCTTAACCCTGGCCGCCTTTGCCAAAGCTCGCCAATCCAAATAGAGGATTGCCGAGGTTCTCAAGGGGACAATTCCATCGTTTACTGCATTTGCATATAACGTACGCTCACAAAACTTTGATAAGGCTTCGTGAGTGGGTCCGGTAGGCAATACTTGTAACAGGGGCTTGTGGCCCTTCTTAGTACTTGGTTTCCAAGTGAGTCCCAGATCCTGACCAGTCTTACCTGCAAAACCGATATCCAATGCAAATTTTATATAGCCCGGGTTTTCATTTGAAATTCCCAAAAATGGAGTGGCTAATGTGATGAAATTAACTGGCTCAATTCTGCTAAAAAAGTCCGGTTCATGCGATTGTATGTGAGCAATTGCAAATGTCTGGACCAATCCACCTAAGGAATGGCCAATAAATGATATCTTCGAGACCTGTGGAGTTCCTTTCGGCGGCGTCTTGGGCGCCAACTCGTTTAAGATATAATCTCCTAGACGTCTACCCAGGAATTTAATCCCTTTTTCGGTTCTGCATACATTGTCGAAATATCCACGCACGATTATATTTTCGTTTGTTTTTCTGGCCATCTCGTCAATCTTTTCTTTGGCATACAACATGTCCACGCCAGTGTTTGAATGCAATCCATGGGTAATAACCACCAGATGTAACGGAGAATCATGTCTGGGTGTTGGAGAATGCCATATATCCAATGTGTCTTGTTTCTGGACTCTTAATCCACCTTCGCTTGGCGCTGAGATTGCTGTGTGAAGATTTCCATGCAAATCTTCTTTGTTACGGCCTATCAACAATTCAAATTGAATGGAAGCACTAGTGGAGAATATGATTTGGCTTACCACATCCACAATCCATGTGTATTTTGGCCGTATTTTGTTCATATACAGCTCTGCATAGAATGACTGGTTTGCCTTGAGTTGCGATTCATAAGACGGCTGGCTGCCAGTGGTAAAGTTGCGGACATCCTGATCATAGTCATCCGGACGAACATCCACGTAAAGGATATATGGGCCAGCCAGATACGCCGCCCTTAATGGCAATGCCTCCATGTTCTTTACCTTTAGCCATAGCGAGGATGGCGGGGACTCTAATGCCTCTGACGGCGTATAGCTAATTACATAACGGTTCAACTCTCCGACTTTCAACGAAGACTTGTTCCGATATAAGATCCGCTTTTGTTGATCACTAGACTCTATCTTGACCTTTCCCTCAGTATGTGGTGAGTTCACTGTCAATCCTGTCATGCTCAATAAACGTTGTTATCCTAATCGTGGACGTTTGGAAATGCAATGCGCGAACCCCAGACCCAAAATTATGGGATAATAGTTCGATAATGCAAAGACATTATAAACTTGTGATGATTGAAGTAAATTAAATATATAACCTACCACTACAACTTGCATAATATAAAACTTATTTTTTGAAACCATCAAAATCAAAACTGTCTGTAAATAAGCTAGCCCTGACTGACGCCTTTATTCAAGCGCTCGGTTTGTAACTTATCTCGGAGAATAAAGTTGGGTGCGCGAACGCGGTTCCCAAGATTGTCTAATCCTAGAGGGGTTTGAAAGCTTTGATAGAGCGGGACTTAATACTAGAATTTTTTTTTCATTGGTCTTATTTAAAGTGGCCATGTACTGAATTTTTTTTCGGAATTTATTTGTTAGGACTTCTTTGATTGATAGTATAAATTAGTGCTAGAGCCATGTCGGTATCACCCGAACACGCTCAGTCCAACTTGTTCAAGACTGTAAGTAAGAGGGAAATTGAGTGATTGGATAAGACATGCTGACTAAATGGAATTCCAGGGGACATTTTCGCAGATTCCATATCGAGTGTTCGTCAATCTAAATCCTAGCACCGACCATGTTCTTATGTCGCATGCTGAATGGTCCATTAGACGCGAGAACACAAATGCTCTAGTTTGTTTGAACAATAATGAATTGTGGACATTCTCCTTCACCGAGGCTGTGTCGCCTCCGGAACCAAACGACAGATTCAATTTGAAAGAAACTACAACTGGACTGTTTTTACCGTCCACGTTGAGTTCGGTCGACGCAAATCATTCACTACCAGCGCCATACAACCCATTTGTTTCCGCCATTAAAACATTGATATTAACCACACTAGCCTCGTCTACTGCATTTGTTCCATTTGGAAGTGGCATGATTTCTCCTTCAGGGAAGATTTTTAATGTGGAGCCATCGCTTTCTGTGAATGGGGAAGTTTTTGTCAAAATGTATTACGAAAAGTCGGATATCAAGAAATTTCAACTAGATGGCGCCCTAGTCGGGTCTCAATCGAGAGTTTATTTGATTCCTTCCACCACTCTAGGGGACGTTGTGGAAACAACAAAACCCCCAAATGACTTGTCTCGATTTCGACAGCTATTAGAACGAACCTCTTGCATTGATGTTGGCTCAAGAAATAATCGATTCAAGACTTGGGTCAAGGTGAAATTGGAATCTGGGTCAACTATGATTTGGCCGCTGGATCTATGTTATTATCAAACGAGTTTACAAAAGCAAACCCATTTTGACTCTCAGTGGTTTAATTTGGAGGATGTCTTCGGTGTTGCTGAACAACAAATATCAGCTCTGAAGAACCTTTTCAAGGCAGGTACTAATTCCGATGTCAAACAACAGCAACAGCATACAACTAAACCCCAGTCAACTGATCAATCTGCTCCCCTGGTGGCAGAAAATATGGAAATGGCCAACGTTCCGAGTGCAGCTGCCGCCAATCCTCAAGTGGAAAATTTGGCTTCGTCTGAAAATGGGGATATCAAAAAACCTTCCGTATATCCCACCCCACCTGATCCCCACGCCATTAAAACCAAATCTGACGGTGGTAGCGTTGGTGCTGGTGCAGGTAGTGTTGGTGGTGAGGGTGACACGGTAGAATCTACTAACAATTGGGTAACACCTGGAGGGCTACAGTCGGGAGAGACTTGGGGTGATATGGATGATGATGATTTGTTTGGAGAAGGTGACGAAATTACTGAGGCGGATTTCAACTTTTTTGATCAGCCAGAGGAGGATGAACAACCAGCATTAAAAACGGAGCAACCACCAGAAACCGATAATATGGAGCCTTTAGCTGCCGCTACTGTTCCTCCTGTTCAAAACTCCGCACCTCCGCCAACAGAAGTTCCAGGCTCTGAGACGGTTGTTGTGGGCACTAAAAGGGTGCATGAAAATGATGATGCGCCTCAACTGACCTCAAAGCAACTCACAATTGAAAAAGACGAAGATATTAACCATGTCCTAAAAAGGCGAAAAAGCATTTTCGCTCCCTTAACATTTAACCCATTAATTTCCACAAATATCGACTCCAAGTATAGTCAAGGAGGTAGATATTTTGTGCCTAATCCGGAAAAAGATGGTGATTCGAGCAGTGACAGTAGCAGTGAAAGTGACGATGATGATGAAGCCGAAAGTCCTGACGATGAAAGTGTGATTGAACGAAAAATCCATGAAGATAGAATTCACAAAATTAAGCACGATACTCCAGATCAACAACAAACAGGTGGTGAAGATGAAGATGCTACCAAGACATATATCAACATGTGGATATCTACTCTATTGCCCTCAGCAAATCCTCATATCTTAACTCAAACCGAAGTCCCTGTTGACTCAACAAGTAGTAACAATAATAGTGTGGACGCCAACACTGATCAGTCAAATCTTGATGCAGCCGTATCTGAACTTGTTCAACATGTTGTCTGGGATAATGGATTGACCACCGGGTTGACACCTCGTGGTCCAAAGAGAGAAGCGCCGGATTCTGCAGTCGTTAAAAGGGTTAGCGTGATATTTCCGGACCTCCAAAAATTAACTCTTACCGATGTGATGAGTTTAAATCCGTTAAACCAATTCCCCTCGCATTCCACTCGCTTCGAGACGCCGCCCCATCCTGTAGGAACTGCTACTGCGACTGGTTCAATTACTTCAGCGGAACCCGCAAAAGTGGAGAATGAAGAACAGAGAACAATTCCAGATTCTGAGACGAATAATGTTAATAGCAGTATTGAGAAGGATGCTGATAAGCAACAAGCTGGTAGCGAAAATGAATCTGGCTTAAATAACTTTGGAAACAGCGCCAATGGTAACAGCTGGTTTAATGAAAATCAAAGTGGGATGACTACGGAAAACACGCCTACTACTAATAATAGCACCAGCAATACTGCTAATCCGTCAGTTACGGAAAATCATCAATCAAAACAAGAAAAGAACAGCACAATTTTTCCAATATCTGTACCATTTTATTCCGTCGTTCGAGCTCAAGAAGTCCTGAAGGCGAGGGCGCCAATATTGAGGTTTTGGAAAGTGTTTGGTTTAACACCGCAGCATGGTCCAAAGGATCTAACGACTATCATGATTGTACCTGGGGGGAAAGGTATGGTTGTCTCTGCGTCTGCGTTTCTAAACTTTCTCAAAACAACTTATGAAGGTTGTACCTTAGGAGAAATGAATCTGCCGGAAATGAAAGATCTGAATTCTGGCCATGGAATTATTCCCTGCGGTGGTGACAACTCAAACCCTGAAAATGCAATTCAAAATATTAAAAGTGCATTGGCTCAAACCGCTCAGCATTTACCTATTCTTTCCAACTCTGGCCCGCCAAAAAATATTTGTTTTATCATCACTGATCCATTTGTTCACGCATCTTCTTTACTGCCAATCATCCAGTATTTTTTCCAGTTGAGAAAAATGTTGACATCTGCCCAACCCGGTACAAATATTTTTCTTCAAATCGTTGAGGCCAAAGAAATTGCAGCCAAGGATACCATCATAATGCCCTCACAATATAAAATGGTCAAGGTCGCCCTAAATATCTATGACAAGTGTGGTGAATCTGAAAAAACACAACGGTCACGACCTGCATTCACACTGGCAAGGATTCCTCCGGCGAAGATTAATTTTAGATTGACCGCTACACCATCACTGTCGTTGCTGGATGAAGACACACTGATTCATGTTGCATATGCTGTGTCTAAGGACAAGCGATGGCTAACTGCAGCATGGACGGACCAATGGGGAGAAATTTCTAAAGTGGATGCATATCATCTGAGAAAGAGTGGTGGAAGGTTACGTTCGGTCGAAGATGTTTGTGCAGAAATCTGGGATACCACTTTATCTCTCATTTCGAAAACACCGGTAAGATGGAGAGTTGCGCTTGCCAAAGTTGGCGGTATGGAAGAATCAGAATTGTCCACTTGGTTGTTACTTTCAGAACCTGCTACTTCAACCAAGAAAGTCAGTTTTGTTTATTTCTTGTCGGCAAATACGAATCCGTCCTTGGTGGTCAGCGGCGATTATAGCATATTCCCCTTTGGAAAATTCCTACAACAGAAGGAGAAGAAATTAAAAGAAGTTAATGTTGGAACCCCTGCCACTCCTCAACGTTCTGTGGACACTGAAAGCCCGGATTCGTACGGCGGTGCAAATATTGCAACTCCAGGTTCGGCTACTACTAACGGTGATGGAAGCAAGAATGAAAACGAAGATTCCGTCGTGGTCGATGTTAAAGATGATTCTCATGGTATTATACTGGGTAACCACATCGAGAGTATATCGGATGGATTGAACGTTAACCGAGCAAAGCATTTAATCACAGGATTCCTGTTGAAGCCTGGGTTGAACAATGAATTGGAACATCGCTTATTTGAAGTTTCCTTAGTCCATTGTCCAACGCCTCATGAAGGGTCCATGAAGAGCCTGTTAATTCATTATCGCCGGCTGGCCTCTCTGGGAGACTACACAGGTGTAAGTAGCAATGAAGAAAGAGGCCATATTCCATGGCACATTGAGGCGGTTGACAAAATGCTCAGGATATTAAACTATTTAGAATGATTTTTATTATTACGTAATGTGTTATGACTTAATTGAATTCCAGATGAAATTAAAAGAAATGCTAAATATCAAATTCAGAAAAAATTGGTATGATTTTCGGAATGCCGATGTCGGGAGTCCGGATTTTTCGGAAAATGTTTTTGGAAGTTAATGTTTTGTATTACACCAAATTCCTTCCTCGTAGCTTGTCAAAAGAAAAAAAAAATGACATTCTTGAAGAATGCCAATAAATCAGAACTGGATGAATTCGCACACGGTTTAGAACAAGCTCAAACAAATGAGGATTTGTTTGAGGTGTTGCGAACCTATGGACGGGTTTCAGGGAATAGGGCAATTCAATTATTCGAGAGCGATCAACAAAAGAGTGAAGAGTACGAAAATGCCGAAATTGAGACGCGTTTATGGAAGCTTGCTGAAGATCTTTTGAGCTTTAGAATGGCGGAGTATGACAGACTCCCTGAGGTGCATAGCTTTTCGAGTGATGCGGTGGTTCAAGAGCGTTATTTAAGAGAACACCCTGAATGTAGAGAAAATTGGATCATTTTGGCGTGGCTGCAGGATTCACTGGACAATCCTGATGAACCTGAAGAACTCAGGGGAGTTAAATGGATGTATACCAAGAATCAGATCAAACAACACAAAATGAGAGGCAAGTTCGCTCCGCTTCGATCTAGCGGGTTGACTACTGGGAAGAGTGGAGATATCGTAACAGAATTAGATGCAGACGCTCCATTAAGACAAGGAAAAGAGATATCTTCAGAGGATGAGGACTTTGATAAAGTGTTCCATAAATATATTTTTGAACTCCTTCGAGCAAGAAAGTATGACGAAGCAATCAAAGCCTGTGAAAGTACCAACAATTGGAATCTTAAGATGGCAATTAGAGGTAACGAAGAGTTTATTGATCCAGATATTGATGGTCCGGAGTTGGGAGAAGGTTGCAAACCTGGCGGGATTGAAAGAAAAGCATTGTGGAGAAGAATGTGTTATCAACTGACACAGATTCCTAACTTGGATAAATATGAACGGGGTATTTATGGCATTCTGTCAAGTGACTTGAATTCCGTCTTAGCTTTATGTGATACCTGGGAAACACAATTGCTGGCTTACATGGGTCATATCGTTTCTGTTGATGCCGAAAAGAGTCTAATCTTGGCTGGAAGGTTAGATAAGGATCTTTTGGGTTTAGAAATCCCGGAAACTCGAGTCAGCAATGTCAGAAAAGTACTCGATGTATTGGCACACTCCACAAACGCAGTTGTGAAAAAGCAAAGCGAGAATCTGTTGAGAAACCTTGTTGGTGCAATTATCAACAATTCTTTACATTTGTTGGTAGATCAATTGGCCGGAGAATTAGATAGAATTATGGCAGGAGTTGTCACAAACAGTGAATTGACAGAGAACCCATACATTCTGAGAGTTACCACACACTTAATATTATTTTTACGACAAGCAGGAATGGACTGTGGAAGTCAGGAAAGTGTATCCACGATTATTCGTTCCTATGTGGAATTGTTATGTCACAAAGAAAAAACGGATTTGGTTCCTATTTATATTTCCTATCTACCAGATGATGTTGCGGTCGATACGTATTCATTCTTGCTGGCCAATATCTCAGATCCAGCCAAACGAAGTGAACAGATCCAACTGGCTAGAAAGTATAAGCTGAACCTTGAAGATGCTGTAAGAGCTGCTGTTGAAAGAGTTTTCACAGAAACTGCCTCATTTTATGAACCTTCTGAAGAAACTGAATTAAGCGGCGAAGTTTCAGAAACTGATAGACGGGTTTATCGTTCGTCTGAATGGTTCCTTGATGCCAAATTGTTACCTGATGCTGTCCACTCTGCTGTTTATGTATTCAGGCAGTTCTTATCATGTGGTCGAGTGGAAAGTAGTAGAGAATACGGCAATCGCATCAACCCTAACCATCTGATCAAACAATATGATGGATTCACGGTGGCTCGAGGAAATGCATTAGGACAAGTGAGTGAGGTTGAAAAGTTGGAATTAATGGAATATGAACGTTTGGTGTCCTGTTTGAACAGTATAGCTGCATGGGATGAACATTATAAAGCAGCAATGGGTAAAACTGCAAAAGAAGTCGCCAAGGATTGGCAAGATGCCGGTTTAAAGTTACTAGAGCCGGTGAGCACTGTAGTGTATGAGCTTGCTCAAAACTGGATGGTTAATGTTCTTAACATGGAAGAGAATCCAGTTGTCTCTAGAATCCGCACCTTATATGTGCCCTATCTAATTCTGCAGTTATTACGAGTGTTGATTGAAGCCCAAGTTGTGCATAGTGGCTTCCTCAAACAAGCCGTGGAATTGTCAGTATTTGTCGCTGATGAGCAAAACGGGCTTTACAAATTATTCATAGAATGTGGAAATCTCGAAGTATTCCTGGACACCACAGCCCAGGCCTTCACAGATGGTGTTGCTGAAGGTGAAAAGGGTATTTACGTGTAATATAATAATATAATAAGCATTTTTCAAGATAGCTCTTGGTGGGCTAATAATATGATTAAATTATATGCAGATTATTCTAATTCAAAGAGGAGGCCTTTTCATACAACAAATCTACAACATTTGACATTTGTTTGATAGTATCCAAAGCAAGTTCATAGGTCTTATCGGTAGTAGGTTCATCATAAATAAATAACCAACCGCTACCTTGATCTAAAACACCATAGAATACTTTATCCAGAATCATTTGACTCAATTTACCCTCAATTTGACGAGTATCAAGGCCGATCAAGTCAGCTACATGAGTCAATTCGACACATGAGAATGGTTCGATGACCTTGACCAAATTTTGTTCCAAGAGAGTATCATACAAGGCAGAGAAATGCGATCTGATGAACGGATCGGAGGATAATTCAGCTCCATAGGTTTCTAAAACACCTTCAAATTCCTTAAGAGAACGATTGGAGTGTGCCTTGGCAATAGCTTTCATCGCATCAATGTCTCTACCAGCATATTTTTGGACAGACTTGTGGGTTAATAAGGTATTAACATCGTCAGTCAAGTTGAGCATAATTTTAGATAATAGAAGATACTTCAAAACAGGCATTGCCTGCTCATCGTCCTGACTGGAATATCCTTCGAATGCCTCATAGAAGTATGAGAAGGCAGTTTTGTAATCTTTATCCTCAGCCTGTAACATACCGCTCATCTTATCTAATGATGCCTGCATGAGTGGAGGACAATAGATGGCATTGGCGGATGTTCTAGCACTGGTGAGAGCTGCTCTACTCTTTGGAATGTTTCGAAGGTTGTGATACACTTTGGCTTCCAGCAATTGGACTTCTACCAACATCATCTTGTCATCCAACTTTTTCAATTCCTTCAATAGGCCATTGATTAATACAATGGCGTCATTAAAAGCTGATCGTTGAATGTACAGACCAATAAGTCTTGTTTGTAAACTTTGTCTAAGGAAGTTTCGATTCTCTGAAACGGCCCATTCTATACATTCTTTTGTAGTGGCGACTTGGATTTCCAAAGTGTTGGGCATCGTAGAGAACAGATCAATCAGACTTCTGATGATCTTAGCTGTCTTAGATTTGGCAAATCTCCCCATAACCTTTCTTGATGTCTTGATCAATTCAGCCAATTCGTTCACCTTGCCATGATCTCTGTATAACCGTCCCAATTCGTTTAAAGCGTATTCTTGTTCTTGAATCAGCTTTTCGTTGGTTCCAGCTTCAGTGGACAATACCTCTCGGTAAATTTGCTCCGCTTTGGCCAAATCTCCATTCTTGGCTGCTCCTCGTGCCTCCTTTAATCGTTCTGTCTCTTCTATACGGTTCATATTACCTATACCTTTTAGTGTCGTTCCGGTGGTTTGTTGTGTGCCAAAATACAAATATACTCTTCGTAATTGGGACTTTTGCTCAAGTTGTGTTATACCCTAACCCTTCGAAACCCTTCCTCCCAGCGCGTCGCGTTATTGAATTTAAGTCGAAGTAATGGCTCCGCTCATCTTTGTCACGGTGATTCCTGATCTGAACAATTGTCGTGCAGTTTAAAATGTTTTCCAAATTTGTCTAGTTTTTTATCTTGTATTTCTACCATCATTCAAATTTATCCGTAATTATGGGGTTCAAGTCAATGTCCCAGACGACCTTGGCGGCTTCTTTTTTCCGAAATGAAGCAAGAGTCCATCCAATTACAGCAACCCCGAGCACACAGAGACCCGAATAACTCAAAAGTAACATATATATCCATTCCCGAGCTAATACAGAATATAAATCTATATATCACTATTGCTATTCATTTGTTTTCGTTATAATTGGCTTACGCTTTGTGTTCCGTACAAGTCTGCTTCAAATTTCCAAAAAATTATCAATACTGATCATTTAAAAATCTCCTCAACTACTATATAATAAAATAACACATTGTGCATGACTACTACTTAGTCCAATTGAGTCCTACATTTGGCTCTTAAGAACCCAATGCCAATACGTTGTAGCCTAGGTTTGAATTGTGGGATTGGATACATTCCAATGCGGCGGGCGGTGTTGGGCGTCTCAGGATATAAAATAAAAACAAATACAAGAAAATTATTTCATATAATCAATCGTCCAACAACACACATGTTTTCGAACACCTCGAATACATCCAGTTTCTCCCTATCTGGGTTCAACTCCAATGCAAATACGCCCGGTCGAAATGCTGGTGCCAGCTCGGGAAACACCAGTTTGTTTGGGTCTAATAGTAACAGCGGTACACCAAATATGTCCGGATCCATAACTTCAAATTCAATATTTGGATCTCAACAACCTCAGCAACAACAGCAACAACAGCAACAACAGAACCAGCAGCTTATCCCTGCCAGTGGAGGAGGAATTACCCACTCACAGTCCACCCTCGAACTCAATAGATCTATCATGTCCAATAACCCTTCTCCTTCCCCCTCAGCCTACGGATCTAGACACATTGCAACTACTCCTTCGTGGGGAAAGCAGGACCGTAGAAAAGTGCCATCTCATATCAGTACCTTACGACCACAGAGCTCGTTCACTCCGGACAGGAATTCTATGGGAAGCTCAGTGTCCCGTCACGGATCAATCTCGGCAGCTCAGAGCCCTCCAAACACATTTTCAGGGTCCTTCGGGACAGCAAAGCCTATTCAAGCAAAGAAGTCTAATGTGATTGATGAAGAGGACCTACCTCCAACAGAGAGTATTTATGATACAGGAGCTTCACCATTTTTGGGTAAGAGACAGGTTTCCAATGGATCCATTACATCAAGCAGTCCAAACAAAGCATTACCAATGTCTAACAGCACTATCGGGTTGAGAAGATTATCCTCTAATAATGGCCGACAAGACCTGTCCCTGATAGACAGTACGCCGTCAACCCCATCTAACAATACTAATAACTATCAAGACTGTGCAGTGGTCGTTTTTGGTTTCCCGCCAGCTCTCACACCGACAGTTATAAAGCATTTTGCAAAATTCGGCACTATCCTTGAAAATTTTGATACTGCAAAGGGAGAATCGCCGCGAAAATGTGGAAACCGCGGGCCTCCAATTCAGACTGGGTCAAATTGGATGAAGCTGACTTATGACAACCCAACTTCAGCTGCAAGGGCCATTAGCCACACTTCTGGCGGATCTACGTTTATTGGTGGATGCGCAATTGGTTGCGTTGCATTTAATTCTTCGAACGCCAAAGAATTTGGTAACATGAACGGGTTGCCAGAAGATGCTATACAAGAAGAACAGGCTGATGAGATAATGGACATTGACAGTCCTCCAGAAAAGAAGTTTATTCAGCAAGATGGCAGAGCGTTACCAAGAACCATCTCCATGCCTACTCTTGGAAATCAATCAGCTACAACCCCTAACTCGCGAAGATTACAGATTAAAGATGGCAAGTCCATTTTCAATAATAAGCAACGAACAGTTCGTTTCGCCCCTTCAATGAGCAATATGCACAATAAAGATTCCGAATCTAAGCTCAAACCAGCTCGCCAAGGTTGGCTCTCTTGGACAACCAAACGGGCTCAAGAATTGGTTTTTGGATGGGATGATTTGTAGAATATAGAACTAAAAGTAATTAATATTTTCTTAAGTCACCTCTTACTGTGGCCCCACCGTTTGTGCTAATTCATGGCCTAAGTTTCGAGAAATCAGCTTGTAGGCTTCTTCTGGGTGTCCCAGTATATCCAGCTGGCTGCAATCGTTGGTTTGATGACAATGAATTCATACTGGCTCGGTGTCGTAGGCTTCTTGAGGCAGTGGGTGTGTTAGCAGTTGATTTTATCGGGCTCATCCAAGGATTATTAGCTGTGGGTGCCATTGATACACGGCTCTTGCTTTCTCGAACGTCTCTGGGTGAAAATGTACCATGAGGCATCGGCGAAAAGATGTCGGTACTACCATCAGTACCAATCGCTACATCTCGCTTCGCGACTGCCGTAATTGGCTTGACAACTTTTTTGCCATACTCTCCCAAAACTTCACTATGAATTATAGCCTTGTCCTTAATAAGAGTCTCGAACATATATGTCATTCCAAATAGCCACCCACTTAGCGCAGCTAGCATCACTAACTGGAAGAGTCCCAGAGGGCCATAGAGGATATATAAAACATGCAAAGGGGAAAAAGTGGCTCCTAGGTACAAATTGAATTTCGGAGGGTCCCAGATATTCAATTCCCACAAATCTTCCCCTGGCGGCTTATCAGCCAGTTTACTCCAGCTCCCCATTATCCTATGTAAGGGTGAGCCTGGGATAGCATCGTGATCCTGAGGATCTTGGTATCTGATTTTCTTTGCTGAAGGAGTATCCGGTTCGTCTGACACAGCTCTTCCCATTAGTGTATACTTTTTCTTCTTCCTGATACAGTCCATTGTATTGATTAAACATAGAAGAATCAATGCCAGACTCAGAGTTGAAAATAGGGCAGTGAAAAAAGGCCGTCGCTGCGGTACCTTAATAGAGGCCCCAGATTTATTATTTCGAAATAAAGTATCCTCGATATTTGAATCTGATTTGCTTATGCTCAACGAGGAATAGATTCTACAAATCAGCAAAAGTGTACAACAGCCGCTACCTAGGGGTAAACCGACCGAATTGGCCTTTTCGTCCCAATCCACCAATTCAATACTCTCACTTAATGAGAGAAATAAATCAAAGGGATAACTTGCAATCTTAGACCTTAATGATTGCCTTCTAACCAATCTCTTTCGTTTGGCCATTGTATGAAATTTGTAGTGTTGATCAATTTGTGTTACGATATTTTTTGGTTTTGTCCCGAGTCCTAAAAAGGCAAAGAAAAACAAAACATGAGAACGTAAGGTCTGATAACTCAGAAAATTCAAGTCCACGAGAAGACTCTCTGAAGACATACAAAAACAAAAAAATTGCTAGATAAATAGTCTAATATATTTCTATTTGATTGATTGTTCAAACTCTACGGGGGTTTCCGAATAGAAAAATAGCCGGAAGTTGCCATACCCAGGCTCCATACGCTCTACTACCGCAGTATATGGCCTGTTGGAACGTAATTTGACTCTATCCAAATAAAGCCCATGAATTGCATCAGAAAACCCTTCACTGGATATTAAATTTGGGCCCTGGAAAACACTGATACGCAATTGAGGTCGATATGAAGTTGTGAGTTGGTTAGCGTTTTCACCTTCGACTCCCGGGGAAGACGTAACTGTTTGTAAATGTACCTGAGCACTACAATCATGCTTCACAGATATCGCTATTTCAACCCTATTGAGCCCCTTCCAACTGTACATAACCGATCGGGAAAATAGTCCAGCAGTCTCGGGCACAATTGGATCTAACGAAAGTGCGCCAGTGCCAAACCCATACAATTCAAATGGCCCATATGCATTCGGGTCAAACATGGATGCTACTAAGGTGTAGTCCCCAGCCTCCAAGTTTTGACAGTTAACCGCACAATGGGATACCCGATATTTGCCGCTAGAACGAATAAGACTTTTCTGCGAATAGGCACGAATTTGTTTCCCATTACTCCAGAATAGAAGCAAGTTTATAGGATTACTGGTAGCTGAGGTCAACACTAATTTTGCTTGTTCGATTGGCCTTGGAACCGTCAGCTTATACTGTGGGTTGATCCCATAAGTTGCCTGCGACCAACTTCCACCAGCATTAGTAGCTGTCCATTCCCCCTTGACATATGCTTTGTGTTTAAAATAATCCAAAGCTTTGTGTAATTCAATAGGTGAAGTAGAATGGGCTTGTAACGAAAACCTCAAACTGCTGGTAGTTTCAATATCAGTGGCACCTACCACAATTGAGTATTTGGCATGCGGAGGCATTATAAACCTCAAAGTATGGTACAACGTGTTCATGCTAGGACCTCGAATAAATAATGGCTTTTCTTCGGGGGTCAAGACATAATGTTCACTTTCATATAGCGTGAGACTGATGTAACCAAAATCAGCGTTATTTTCGCTATGGTCACTGTGCTTGGACAATAAAAGTGACACAATGGTTTCTTTATCATTGGGGTTATGAATCGTATATTGAGGGCATCCGATATGAGTCCGAGATGCTTGGCTGGCTTTGAATGCTTCGTGGCTCTTGACAAAATGAGTGCTCTCCTTATATTGATAAAGATCAGGGTTCCAATTCAAATAAATACTTTCAAACCATAGACACACCGAGTTGTAATCAATCCAGAAGTTGCCATTCCCTACTTCCTGGCAGTCCACTGCGGACACATCGGGAAATTCTTCAATTGGCGATTCTTCATTATCGCCCGATTGATGTTTCCAAGGATTGTTCACCAAAAGTAGCCTTTTCCCGTCCACTTCCTTCATGTCAGTTACAGTATAATCATGGCTCGGGACCAAATTGGTTGCCCGACATTCATCTCGACTCAGGTTCCCGGTACCCATGCAAACCATCAAATCATTATTTCTCCACCCTTTAAACAGTCTGTTCCATAGCTTATCCCTAGAGTCATTGTATACTTCCAAATGGCCCTTCAAATAAATATACTCTGGAATCCAACCGGTTAATGCCAGTGTGTCTCTGGCTGCATGTGATCCTCTAAAATTATAACCCCCCATCACCTTCATATATGCCTTTTCCATCAATGCAGGCCATAACACTGGACTGTCTGGTGACGACACAAACAACCTTTCACCAGTTTCAGAGTATGGCAGGGAATCATCTATAATCACTTTTCTATCAGTACCATTAATAAATAGTTTCACCATGTATTTTCCATTGTTTGAAGGTTGTCCATTATTGGGATAAATACGTTTGTTGATTAAAGACTTGCCTGTTCGCTTTTCCCAAAATACCATCGATAACAGAGATGCAACAACCGAACAATCTTGCAATCGGTCCTGAAAGAGTGCTTCTGTTCCCTCGTTACTCATTATTGGTGTTTCCTCGAAAATGTCCTCAGCCCGTTTCCAACATGAGAAGAGCTCTTTCTGTTCATCTGAAATTGTCAATTGGCCGTCTGGATCAACAAAAGTCCCATCAGTTTGAAATTCTTGTAGCAACGGGTCGCAATCCCATGGCAACATCTTAAATCGTCCAACGCTACTGCTAATATATGCTAATTTGGTCGACACATTTAAAACCTGTTTGCCGGCTTTCATCCCATCGTACACGGCTAGGCATCTTCTCAGTAATTCTGAAACAGCCTTCGTTTCTGATTTATCATTGCTTCCAACAAAAAAATCAAGTGCTCGGTTATAGCTTTGGCATGCCTGTTTAATGCTGGCTAATGCTTCTTTATCTTGTCCAATTGAGTGAAGGTATAAGGATTCTGTGAAGGCCCGTGACCCAGTACTAAGATCAACCCCGATATCTGTTGATTGCGCCTGGTTTAATGAAATCTTTTCTATTTCAGCACTAACCTCTTCCCGCTCCATGGCTCGAAACCTCTGCGTGGGCTAATCGGAAAGACTTAGGCAGGAATTTCAAGATGTCACCGCACGTTGAAGTTCCACGCCAGACCCTTATCAATCGACTCCTAACCCTATTACCCTAACCCTGGTCACCATTGGTCGTTTTCTTATCATATATATCCATCCAATGGCATCAATAGAAAAGGAAAGAGTATTTCATTGTGATGATGTACAATTCAGTTTTTGATATTGAAGTAATAATTCGTTTCCTGTGTTTTGTATGAATAATAACACAGGTGAAGAATTTTGTCTTATGTAATCTTTGTCCAATATCCGTTGAATGAAACGATTTGGTAATCGTCATAATAACCTGTTTAAATAAATATTCTGACTATTTTGTGTTCTCTTTTGGAGTGATTTTTTTCGATTTGGTATAAGCTTAAGGGAGACTTTAAAAAAAATGTCATCAAATTTTTGCGACCATACGGTTATCGTTTCCAGCTAGAAATGCAGATCTTAGATATAAAACTGTAGTGATTAAAGCGCATCAATAACTTTTTATTCCAAAAGTCACTCAGATTCTTTTTGATAATGGTGATTTAATCATATTCACCGTTTTCGTTTCTTTCTCCGCAGAATTTTGAGCCGCATTTCCGAAGTCTAATTGTGGGGCCGGGTAATGGATAAACATCGGAGATCGGTTAACTTCCTAAAATGGATCACATAATGGACATGAAGGGCAGATGAGGATATATAAAAATAGGAGGAAAGTACTAATGCCACGAATTATAAACAGAGAAAAGATGGAGATTAAAAGTCCCATGTTTTGGGATTCATTGGACACTGAAACTACGGAAGATCAGAAAGAATGTGAAGAGTCGTGTCTAGAGCTTTTGAGCGAAAGTAAACCCAGGTCTCTTGAACGAGAGAAGCACATGAAATTTCTCCACAAGATGCTTGGACAACTTCCAGAACAATTTGTCTCTTTGGATGCGTCTCGGCCTTGGATGATATACTGGGCGTCCAACGCTCTTGGACTGTTAGAACAAGATTTCCCGCAGAGTTTGCGAGATGGAATTGGGGAATCAATTTTGGCCTGTCAATCAGATACGGGGGGGTTTGGAGGAGGAAATGGGCAATTAGCCCATTTGGCTCCGACTTATGCTGGGATCACTGCATTGGCCTATGTACAGAACGAGGATATATGGAAACGAGTGGATAGAAAAAAGTGTTATGATTGGTTGATGAGCCTGAAGGACAAAGATTCTGGTTCTTTCGCACTGCATAGAGGCGGTGAAACAGATATCCGTGCCACGTACTGCGCAATGGCTATTGGATCGCTGTTGAATTGTCTAACTGAAGAATTGATCGATAAAGTTCCAGAGTTTATAGCATCCTGTCAAACCTATGAAGGTGGATTTTCAGCAGTTCCCGGATCAGAAGCTCATGGAGGATATGCGTTTTGTGCATTAGCGGCATTATGCTTGCTTGGCCCACCGGGAGAAGTGTTGAACACGCATATCAACTTGGGCATGGCTGTGAAATGGCTAAGTTCTCGACAGACCTATGTGGAACGAGGGTTTTGTGGTAGAACAAACAAACTGGTTGATGGTTGCTACAATCACTGGGTAGGAGGATGCTGGGCTCTGCTTGATAATGCACTTACAAATAAAGGAAACATTGAATTGTGGGATCGCCAGGGATTGTCTGATTATACACTATTATGTTGTCAATTCCCCAGAGGTGGACTACGTGATAAACCGGGAAAACACGCAGACGCATACCACACTAACTATGCGTTATGTGGGCTATCAGCTGCTCAATATAAATACACATATATTGGGGAGACGTCGTGTAGATTAGGAGACTTTGGCTTTCAATGGAAGTCCGAATTAAGCCCAGACTGTAATTCGGAAAATTCACGAGTCCTTCCGATCAATCCAATTCATGTTCTTCCTGAAGGACTGGCCGAAAAGATGCACAGCTTTTACAAGTCCCTTCAATAAATAATGTGCCACATTTTTTTGGTTCAATTTTCTCACAGAGATGAAGAATATTGATAGGTATGCTCTAATCTAATTTCCTGACTTATTCTCCGATCAGGATTTATTTGCCGTTAATCACCTTGAAAAAGAATGTCGGCAATATAAATATCGGAAAGATTTTCCCCACGAAAACAGTGTTCATATTACTTTTTTGGTCTTCCTATTCTTCGCATGTATAGAATACTGTCCCAACATAATCGATTAATATACTGTATTTGTCCATTCCCTATTAACTATATTAAAAAATTATCAAGAGTTGAAAATTATTCTAAAAATGCACGTGTTAGGTTTCGAAGTTAAACTCCTTGATTCCCCTCACCTGTAATCGGGGTTGAGGATTTAGGAGAAGTTGATTTCCCCAGTTGAATGTCTTCATAATGGTCCAAAGACTTTTTGTAAGGATTATTAATGAAATATGTGGAGAGTAAAATAGCCGCTCCAATGAACTCCATGGTTGCGCCAAGGACATATTCGCAGGTCAGGAAAGAATCTGACATTCCATGAGCCGTGTAGTTTGAAAAGTCAAAGTAGTTGAGATCATCCAAGAAACAGGATAAAAGCCCGTACACTCCTCTGGTGAACAGTGGGATCCATGCGATCAAAGTGGCATATACCATGTAAATTCTAACTTTCTTCTTAAAAATAAGCCACAAGTTGACCATGCCAACAAAGGTGATAAGAACCAAAAAGAGCGCCTGTCCAGCTGACCTTATGCCTTTAGCTGAGTTGTATTTTTCTTCATAATCTGGATCCGACACCTCAGCGCCAGAAAGCTTTGTACCCCCGACAATCACTAGCACGTTAGCCGGGATCATCATCCAATGGAAAATGCCAGCAGGACAGAGGTGTCTGGCTTTGCGCTTTTCGACGCTGGTAGTGCATTCTCTCTCAATCTGACTTTTTGTAGGCCGTAAATCGGAGCGGCCAAACGTTATGAGCTCCGCATAAGCCAGAAAGTAGAAAGATGATAAAATAAGGGTGAAATAGCCCTCTGCACCCAAAACTAAATAGGCGACGAGCCATTGCCAGTGCTCGTATCCCAGCGTCGAGAATGCCACTGCACAGGCTTGGGCCCCCATTCTGATGATACAGAAGACGAGCAGCATGGTGTATGTAGATTTAATGCCCTTCTGAATTACTGTATATAGGGCCGTTCCTGACATTAAGAAGTAGAGGACGAGATATGTGCAGGAGGCTGCACCTGAGCGTGTGTCCCAAAACGTCATCGTGGTAAATGGATACCGCTCAATTCTCTTGATTCACTTGATTGCTTGAGGTTCTGTGCAAAGTCATGTTGGTGGCTCCTGGTATTTATATATCCTTGCAGCCAGAGGGCAGGATTCCAGGATCGACAATGAATGCGGCTACAGTGACGATCGGACCTCCGACTGAAATTTTGTCTGGCCGGCGCAGCTTTTAATCCACAGTTCCGCTCAGCCAAAATGTACTGTAATTGCAAGTTTCCGAATGCTGCTTTGTCGTTGAGGCTGCGCTGATCGTCAATTTGCGGAACTTGGCTTTTCAGCCACCGTTGTGGCTTTTTCTGGCTGATGGCTTAGAGAATGCGGCTGAAAACTGTTATAGTAAAATGGCTTTTTGTAAAAAAAATTGTCGATCATCAAGTCTGCGAGGCTGATGGGGTCTGTATGACGATCGTGGCGGCTTAGGCATAGCCCGTAGTTCTAATAGGAAATGCTCTTCTCATCATATCCAATTGAGATTTTGGTGGTCTGTTGTCTTTTTTTTGTTTTTCACCGGATATGGTTTGTCTTAAGTTACAGCTGGGGGTCTATCTATCTATGGATACTTACGAACAAAATCTGGCCCTGGTGATTCCCACTCCACGTCAATCCATGAACCAAACTCGTTTCTCACCTTTTCAAAGATAGGTTCTAATTCTTGCAATTTTTGCGCGTCTAGTTTCATATTGTTTGACACTTTCTTTCCGTTGGCAGGAGGCTCAAATAAATCTTCTATAACAGAAAGCAGCTTTTCAAGCTCCTCTACAAAGCTGATGCCGTTGATTATGAACCCTCCGCCATTTCTGTCCTTTTCTCGATTGTATTTTCCTATGACGAATTTGAGGGCAATGTCCGGCAGACACATATCTTGTCCGACACAGTAATTTGCAGCCTTCATTGCAGCATCCCGAAGCCCCTGTGGTGCCGGGTGGAATGCAGCTGCGGGCTTTCCAGAGAGCAGACCCATGTTTAAGGGGGATGAATTGAGGACGCATTCTACTCCCTCTTCGAGCCACCTAGCGGAATGTTCTGAAAGGGTTGTGTTCTGGATGGTGAAGTGTGCGTAATTCTGGACCACGTCCGGAACCTTGCCGCAGCTCTGCTTGATCTTAGGTAACAATGCACTGATCACCTGAGGATGGTAAGAAGAAATGCCAACGTTTTTGACCACGCCTTGGGACTGAAGTGAGCAAAGTTCAGAAAACGCTTCCAAAACCTCAGCCTCGGTCACAAATTCGACGTCATGACAAAACACCACGTCGAGATAGTCCGTGTTGAATCGTTTGAGCGACCGGAGTACAGATGCATGAATCCCCTTGGCTGAATAATCAAACGTATCTCCGTTAATCCGTCCTGCCTTGGTTATTAAAAGATAGTCCTTTCTCGAGTACTTCTCGGTTATCAGATCTTCAGATAATGCCTTTCCAATCAATTCCTCGGACGGCCCGTAATATGGCGAAGTGTCGATAGCATTGATCCCACAGTCAAATGCCCGTCGAATGATCTGCACAATTGGCAACGCCAACGGGTCATCATTCATTTGCGTATTGAATACTCCCCCTCCCAGTATCACCTGGGGTAACTCTGTCTTCAATCCCATACTGCTCTGCTTTTCCAGTCTGCCGTAGTAAGGCGCTAAATGTTTTTGTTAAGAAGCTACAATATCCCACGTCCCAACGGCGGGGATTTGTCAATTAGTGGGGGAGCATCGGTCGGTCCCACACGTCCCTGCCACAATTTAGTCGGCGCACAGCCACGTCGGGTGAATGGAATAGAGGTTAATTATAATGTTGATAGTTCGTTTTAATAGGAATGACACCTCCGGCGGCTTCTTTTTTCTCCGAAAAGAAGCAAAAAAGGTAGCTCCACTTCGTGCAGGCAAGTTAACCCTCCAAGAAAATATCGGCGTAATTGCCGGGTGTATGAAATATGTATATATATTTCTATAATAACCTGTAGATATATATATGTCTGGTGCCGATTAGGAAATTACATCCAAATGAATCAACAGTCCTAAAAATACATATAAACAAAGGATAATAATATCAATTGATATTTTCAAGTTAAACAGCTAATAACATTCCAGTATCCCAATCAATAAAATCACAACGGTCAAGATTACATAACATGAAACATACAGTGTCAATAGTAAAACATAATTGTGCGGCTGTTGCGTGGCTAGTGTCCCCCACAGTTCCGACGGGGGGTGACACATGGAAAACCCGAGGGAGGTAAAAATTGCTAAGAGAAACTGAAGAGCACTACCAAAACTCCACAAAAAATCGACAACGTATTGAGTGTGAAATATCCAAGACGGAGTAACAAGGAGTGTCCATAGGGCCCTAGAGGGAAAAGATATTAAGGGGTACACATACTGTGAAGAAACTCGGCCAGTGAGACATCTCTAAAAACTATAGTTTTCGTTACATTAGAGATATCTCATCTCGGAAAAAGATCAACGGGGTTGCATCGTCTCCTTTTTGAGGGGAACTAAGTCATTTCCCCGCTTGCCATATATAAAAACCTGGGCATAGCAATACACCAGGCAGATCATTCCAACAAGCCATTCTGAAATCATGGGCAGAAAACTAAAGCTATATTCCTTTGCTCTGGCTCCTACAATCGGTGGGTACTGTTTCGGTTATGATACAGGATCCATCTCAGGTATCCTTACCATGCCTCAGTTCAACGAATACTTCAACCACCCCACCAATTCACAGCAAGGCTGGATCACGGCGGCTATCCAGATCGGTGCGTTTGTGGGTTCGTTGATGACAGGTGCCTTCTTATCTGACCAATTGGGGAGACGCTGGACCATCGTTATTGGTGCTTTCGTCTTCACTGTCGGCATTGCCATTTGCACAGCTGCAAATAACTTGGGTGCTCTTATTGCGGGCAGAGTCATCAATGGTATTGCAAACGGTTGCACTGCAATGACAGTCCCACTGTGGCAATCCGAAACAGTTCCCAAGGAGATCCGTGGCAGAGTGATCTCCTTCCAACAATGCTCCATCAATTTCGGTATTCTCTCCTCTTTCCTCATTCAATATGGCTCATCCTACCTTGCCGGAAACAGCTCTTGGAGACTTCCAACGGGCCTTCAGATGTGTGCCACAATGGCGTTGTTGGCGATTATGCTCTTCATGCCAGAGTCCCCTCGTTGGTTGATTCAAAAAGGAAGGCACGAAGAGGCTCTGAAGGTTCTTGCCCGGGTTCATGCTCAGGGTGATACTTCAGACTCCTATGTGTTAGCTGAGTTCGAAGAGATCAAGTCTACGTTAGCATACGAACAAACCCTCAAGAAACCAAACTACTTTGAACTCCTCTTCTCCAAAGAACACGGTCGAAGAACCTGGATCGGGATTGGCGCACAGTTTTGGCAACAAGCTGTTGGCATCAACTCCATCATGTACTATGCACCTTTCTTATTTCAACAGGCCGGTGTTGGGTCCCAAAAGGCCTCTCTGTTATCTAATGTTATTCAAGGTGTCATTCTAAACGTTGTTACCTTACCAAATATGTACTACCTGGATACCTGGGGAAGACGAAAGCCAATGGTCTGGGGGGCTGTTGCAATGGGTATTTGCATGATGCTCCTTGGAGTCATTTTCAAGACACTTGGGCATCCTAAAATGGATCCAGTCACCAACAAGGTCAATTTCGACTTTTCGGATAACGAGGCAGCAGGAAAGGCCGTTATCGCATTCCTATATTTATATGTGGCATCCTTTGCAATCAGTTGGGCCACCCCTGCTTGGGTCGTTCCAGCTGAAATCTTTACAATGGCTTCCAGAGCTCGTGCATCTTCCATGACTACCGCTACAAATTGGTTTGTAAACTTTTGGTTTGCTCTTTATATTCCGACTGCCCTCGAAAAGATCTCCTGGAAGCTCTATATGATGTTCTTTGCAATCTGCATGGTGGCCGCAGTTTCTGTTTACCTATTCCAGCCTGAAACTGCAAACAGATCCTTAGAAGACATGTCCTACATGTTCCAGCCTGACAAGACCATGTGGGTGTTCATGGACAATGATCTGACCGATATCCATCCAAAGTTTGACACTCTTCAAGCCAATAAGGAAAAGATCGAGCATGGCGAATTGGAAGTGAAAGGTGCCCAAGTGGAGTGTGAAGAACATGCTTAATTCATTTGTAATGTCTAATAATATATATAATAAAGCTCAGGTACATGTTGTAAGATATCTCCAAGATACACATTGCATCAAACCAGTATATTGGAACGCCAAATGGTCCATTCAGATTTTAAAATTATTAAACATATGTCGTATAAAGTACATGGAACCAACACTAGATAAGCGCAATAATGGCCATGCGTAAAGTTGCATAATCAGCAGCAGGAGGATATGAAAATGAGTTCGCCTTATTCTTTTGTTAAACAACGCACGCATCGTGGTATGAAATTCAGACACCTTCAGACAGTAGTAGGAGATGAGATGCATACACCAACTAGAGAGGGTGCAGGTGGACACTTCATATACTCAACAGAAGTTTCCACAATCAAAGGAAATTATACTGTATTTTCATGAGTATAAACTTAGATATTACGTTCATAAGTTGGCGGTGACAACGTCGAACTTGATTGTTCGTCGGATAGAACTGTGCTGTATGACGGTAACTGATGATCTGAATTCTCAACTGACGGTGGAGAATGATTCACCGGAAATTGAGGCGGATCAATTCCAGACATGACAACTACTGGGTCTATCGTTAGACATACAGGCTGGTAGTCGGTAGAGTCGTTGTGGGTTTTGAATTTCGCCGAAATTTCCAGAAAGTATGTCCGGTTAATGGTACATGTCTTAAAGGTCGGAACTACATACTCTGGCACAGAAACTGAATCGATCAATTGTGGAGGCAATTGAATCTCCCACTTATCCCCAGATGGTTTACAGCTGTTCAGCCGAATTTGGTGAATTGTTTCTTTGTCATTCGTTTTTAGCTTGATTCTTTTGCTGTTTTCCTTTTTGACTTTGCGGGCACTAACAACCGTATTTTTGACCAAAACGATTGAAAGATTAGCCATATACAAACTAGAAAATGGAAACTCATCCGGATGAGTATCAAGAAGCACAAATAGTTCAAGCGGAAGCTTAACACCTCGAGTGATCCGTCCTTCAAAGGGGACTTTTGCAGTCAGGCGTAGTCCAGAAATTACACGTTTCGAATACGAAGAGCTGCTTGGTATTCCTTGAGATATCCTGTTCCATAGACTGGACGGTTGATGGCCCTCGGACCTGTGGTTCTTTGGTAGTTTTACAGTGAATTCGCGGCGAAACTGATATCTGCCTTCTTGGTCGTTCCCTGTTGCGGCTGGTTGAGCCGGAAGGAAATTAAAATAACGATTGAGGCGCCAATTCCTCTTTAGCGCTGATCTGGTCACTTTGCCCTTGAAAAAGTACTGAACAGTTGCCAGGTCCTCCAATTCCGAGAAGGATGGCGGCAAAACATGCGTTATATGACGAGCACCGGAGGGGATTGCGGGCCGTTTGCTACATTCACTGTGCGTTGGAATCGTGAACGAAAAGTCATAACTATACTCTCCAGCTGGTAAGGTATATTCACCAGTAGAGGATGATTCTTGAACCGCTCTAGGCGGGAATACGGTTACCGAGCGGGACAGCACCTTGTGTTTTTCCCTCGAAGATTGCTTTCCTTGGTCAGCACCGTCTCCGTTCTTAACAATTGTTAACACTACTCCCTTCATCTTTACTGTAATATTTCTGATGCTGGCTTCTTTATTGAGATTAAGATGGACTCTTCCGACTACAACATCACTAGTTGTC
This sequence comes from Blastobotrys serpentis, assembly GCA_003705695.2. Lineage (NCBI taxonomy): Eukaryota > Fungi > Ascomycota > Dipodascomycetes > Dipodascales > Trichomonascaceae > Blastobotrys > Blastobotrys serpentis. The sequence goes on along the minus strand of PPJG02000002.1, from coordinate 428,623 downwards.
AAGGCCACTCGGTCCTCAGTTACGGTCCCCTTGTTCAAAATTTGAATTTTGATATAACCATGTTCTGGCATTTCAAACTGATAGTATAATGATCATGGATCCTCCTTGAGTACATATAAATAATACAGAGCTGTTGGTGGTTATCTTCCAGGGTCAGCTGAAGCTTGTGCGGCTAAGGGTGTTTCGTGATGGTGACGCAACGGTAATCTCATCGCATATGCATAATAGCTACATAATGCAATTGATATTTCCTTCGGACACAACAGCTTCTGCTCTTCATTACTCCTTTAGAAATGTGGAATAAAAGCCTTCAAGAATGGGTAGATGCCCAGTCAATCCATTCCGTCTGATATGAACATCAAGCGGCTGAACAAAATCTGTTTCTCCTAGCGCCAATGAGACCATATTATCCGAGGAGTGGGTTCAGAACAGAAGCCAACTAGCAAATTGGATGTATTGAACAGAAGATAGATATATGTGTGGACCACCCTCTTAGCTTAGTTTTCGTCATTATTTACATCACTATCAACTTCTGGGCCTTGGCAGTCACAATGCGCTTAACTAGACTTCTGTCTCGTATAGTCATTTATCTTTCCCCATTCTTCAACTTTATATCTGTCCTGAACCGGCCATTCTAGTACTGAAACACAACTATCATATTTAACATTAACAGTTTCCTTCAGAAGATATCAAGATCACATTTCCAAATTGGAATGGGCACTTGTCGAAATCAAGTCCCATGATCAGTAGAAGTTAGCCAACATTTGGATTCAATTCTCTCCTTTTCTTCTCCATCAGGAAATGGCTTTCCGATCCCAGAAACCTCTGGAGGCAGCCCAACAGTTACAAGCGTAGATATATTCACCAAAAACATACCCAGCTGGGGATGGACAGGTTAGCTATCGATCATTACGTAGCATCCGAATTGATTGGAAACTGAAGAGTAATTGTCAGCTTGAAGTGATACCATTCTGTATCGCCTGACACTGAGATCTGTTTCACCATCCTTATCTCTTGGTCGGCTTGAACTATGGTACGACGATCTAGGGAAAATATTGTGTCGTCATGCAATTGCCGAGTCAATTGTGATTAAAGAAACTCAAACTTAAGGCGTTTGGAACTCTTTGATCGTTGACCGCCTCGGTACACATCTCGAAGGTTCCCTGCGTATAGTTCTTTGTGACCAAACGCGGCAACGCGGATGGTCACCCACCAAGCAAACGAACGGACCAATATAAATTAATGGCTGGTGACCTAAGTTTCAAGCCATTCACACCCCCACAAGGAGACTCAAAGAACAATGCTTAGAACTGTTGTTAGAACGACTGCTCGTACTTCGCTTCGTCAAACCCGATTGACCGTCGGACGTCAATCCGGTGTTAGATACAATTCCTCTTCATCAGGTGGAAAAAAGTCTGATTTGCCATGGATTTTGGCAGCTTCTGGTGTCACCGCTGTCGGTGCATTTACCATCATCAAGTCTTGGAAGAGTGATGCTCCAAAGAAGCCTCACGGACACGGTGAGGAAGCTCCAGATTCCAGTGTCGAAGCCATGGTTCCAGAAGCAATTGCCTTGAAGGAATCTGCTAAGAAGAAGGCTCAAGAATTGAGCAAGGACGCCGAAGCCAAGGTTGAGGAAGTCAAGGAAGGTGCCGAAGCCAAGGTCAACGAAGCTAAGGAAACCGCCGAAGCCAAGATTGATGACCTCAAGGAAAAGGCTGAAGAAGTCCAATCTGAAGGTGAATCCAAATTTGCCGAATTGAAGCACCAAGCTCAAGACAAGGTCGATCAAGTCACCAGCAAGGCTGCTGACCTCAAGGAACAAGCCGACAGCAAGGCTGCCGCTTACAAGGAGCAATTGGAGAAGAAATTGCAAGAAGGCACTGAATTCGCCAAGAAGGAACTCCACTTGGGTGAAAAGAAGGATGAAGGATCTGACGAAGCTCCAGATCCATCTGTCGAAGCTACCGTCCCAGAAGCCATTGCTGAAAAGGAATCTAAGAAATAATCATAATGTAAATATGTAATATATACACATTACATTTCAAACAAAGTTTTGATATCTTCAAGTCGTTGAGCCTTTTTATCCTCCTCTGATAGTCCTAGAGTCGTAGCCAAAAATTTCTTCCTCTCTTGAATCTTCAACATCCGTTCCTCGACCGAATTTTCAACAATGAACCGAACGATTTGAACTTCGGAGGATTGTCCCATTCTGTGAATCCGATCAATTGCCTGCGATTCGACGGCATAACTCCACCATGGATCCATCATGTACGCTCTTGTAGCACAGACCAGGTTCAGTCCTACTCCTCCAGCTTTTAAACTAAGCAATAGGATACATGAATCGCTGGTTTCCTTAAAGGTTTCTAAAACTGACGCACGGTCCTTTTGGTTCATGGACCCATCAAATCGTAGGAGATTGTATCCCTCGAGATTCAATTCTTGCTGAATTTTATCCAAAAATGAAGTGAATTGAGAAAAGACGACAACCTTGATGGGATTTTTCTCCTCAGTACTAGCATATAATGGTCGGAGATGGTTGAGCAATGCCTTGATTTTAGTCGATTGACCTTTTCCTCGATATCGCTTCAATACCACTTCCATTTCAGCGTCAGGAGAATTATTCGCACGTCTTCTAATCACTTGGAAGATAGCATCTGCGCTCACGTGGGCCCGACATGTGTGACATCTGGGTGCTTCACCCTTGTTTCGCTGGAACTAGAAATATTGTTAGTCACCGGAGTACGTTCGTGAAAGGATATAAAATAAAAAAACAAAAGCTCACCTCAATATGTTCCAATAAACAATCTAGACATGACATGTGCCAACATTCAGTAACTGCTTGTTGCTCAGGAGGAATTGGCTCTGTTGTACAAATAGGGCATTCACTCTCTGCTCCTTCGAGGATCTTCTTCATCACCTCGCCACCATAGGATTGCAGTTTCTGTTCTTGCTGGTCATCATCGTGCTGGAATTGATCCAGTAATTGCTTAAAATCTTGATCTTCAATATCAAACATGCCGTTGCCGCCACTGCTATCGTCGCTGCCACTGCCAGTGGCAGTTTCATCGAGATCCTTTGGATTGTCCTTGTATATGGCAGCGGATGTTATAAGACCAGGATGACAGCATACTTGTCGCAGCCTTAAGATCTGTGTCAACATTGCACTATACGAGGACATCAACGAACCTTGTTTTAGACGGGTCTTAAACGAACTTTTGACACGGGCAAAAATATATTGATACAATGCCTCTTCGTCCTTTGTGAACTTGATTCGCTGAATCGTGACGGTTCTTGGTGGCAGCTGGACTAATGGTGTGCCATCCTTCTGTTTCATATCTTTTGTTCGTCTCAACACTAGAGGTTCCATAACACTCTGGACTACATTCATTGCCTGCACGTAGCCTTTTGATTCAAATGGCGCCGTTATGAATGCCCTCCAAAAGGAAAAGTTGTTCCACGGTTCCACTCTCAAGAACTTGACGATACTGTACAGATCTTCTAATTTATTGACAATTGGCGTACCCGTCAAAACCCATCGTTTGAGTGCCCGCAGATCATAACATGCTTTGGATGTTTTGGAATTTCTGTTCCGAATTGTATGGGCTTCGTCGAGGACTATTCTGTGGAACTTTACACCATAGAGACCGAAATAGGTCAAATCCATGCTGTCGAACCAATTTGTCTCCGAATGTTTTCCTGTTATTTTATTCTTCTTTCCGAGGAAGTCTAATAATCGGTTGTGTTCGGATAACAATGTACCATATGACGTTATGACAACATTGGGGACCTCGTTTTCCGGTTTCCCGCAGAGCAATTGCTTTAGGTTTGCTCCAGTATTCTCTCCATAATATACGAGAGTACGAATGGAGCCATCATGGGAAGCTGCGTAAGTTTCCGATTCCCATTGAGCGAGGAGGGATATTGGTGCGACGACCAGGGTGGTGTGTTTTGCAAGATCTTTTCTTGCATCGTCTTGGTCACCGTCATTCTTATATTTACAAGAGTGGATCAGGGCCATTGTTGAGATTGTTTTACCCAGACCCATTTCGTCTGCGAGGATTCCTCCTAGCATTGATTTCTTTTGACGAGGGAACTCCAGAGACAATTCCCCGCTGTACAAATTGACATAAAACTGATTATTTTGTTCATCTTCATAAATTTCGTTGTGATTGTTGTTGTTATCATCATCATTATCATTATCATTTTTTTGCTCTTTTAAATACTCCTTTTGGTTTGGCCAGGTGAAGGCCTGCCAGAGAGGATGCATGATATTATCGCTGTTGTCATCGTCCCTGCTCTCCTTGCGAATCATCCAATTGAGACCCTTTTTCTGGTATGGACGCAGATGCAGCTTGAACGTTTCAGCAGGCGGATCTACGGGTTCCAGATGGGTGTCTGGGGGCTCAGAACGTTTATAAAGTGCATCGAGCTCGTCCTGACCGAACGTTGTGGATTCCTCAGGAACGGGGGCACCCATTGTCTCGGTGGCCTTTACCAGATCGGTTGTTTCCAGAGTCGGGAGCTGAGCGGAATTCCCCATGGGCTGGATGTTGAGTTTGTTGAACAAATTGGCGAGCCCCAGCTGTCTCAAACGCATGTGCTTGTCGTCTGGGGTCTCCATGGAGTTGTCAAAGGTGTAGTCGGTCTTTGTGGCATATTGGGCAGACGCCGGAAGGACGTCATTGAAGAATGCCGAACGTAGGATGAAGCAGTTGACCTGAACGATCATGTAGTCTCCGAGACGAACCTTGTCATCTGCGAGGATGCCGATTGCGGAGAAATGGCATAGACCGGAATCGATCAGGACAGAGGCGAACCGTGCATCCTGTTCGCCCAGCCTGGCTATTTCAGAACCGGATTGGTTGGCCAGTCGCACCACGTAGTCCTCTGGGGTGTAATTGGATTTGGTTTTCAGACGGATTTTGTTACTGGGATGGATCCGTCGCACGGACAATTCCTCACCATAGCGCAACAGATTTGTGCCTGATCTGGTGGCCAGACATTCGGCCTGGAAACTTCCAATGTACCGTTTAGACCACGACTTGAGAAGAAAGGAAGAACCATTATCCGCACTTGTCACGGATCCGGCTCCGTCCACCGCACTATTATTCTCCACCTCAACGACGACGCCCTCATTATTATTAGCATTATTAATATTATTATTGTTATCTTGATCGCTGCTGTTATCTTCAGTTTTTTTGTCTGCAGCGCCAAAGCTGCCGTCAAAAAACATGTTCACAGCATTCTCGACGTCCCCGTTGCTTTTCTCCTTCAGACGTTCAACCTTGTCAGCGTCAATGTCTCCTACAATGGAACGGATCCGCCTGGCGAATTCTGCGCTATCAGTCTGGTCATCAACATCATTCTCAATTTGCTGCTGCTGCTGCTGCTCTGGCTGCGGTTCATGCCTGTGGAAAAATTTTTGTCGCTTGACTTCGCGATCTCCATCTATTACTCTATCATCCATATAATGTGCTTTATAACCCTCCGCCGCCATAACGCACTGGCTTGCAATATCACCCGCTGGATCCTCCTCCAAAAAAAAAATAATAATAATAATAATATATCGCGTCGCCGCTGACGCGTAAATTAATTCCCACGCGTCGTCCCTCATCAGTCACAAGATTTAGTGTGTGGGCTTTTTTTTTTTATTTGGTTACCCCAACAACCAAAATTTTTTTTATGATTATTCCGCACTCCCCTTTCCCAGCTCGCTCACAGGCAAAATTCCATCGATCGGGAACAGCCCGATTGCGAGACAAGGAACAAAGCTCATAATCATCAGTAGCAACCCAATAAAAACCCCTGACGATGGTATTCGTATCACTGTAAGGGTTCAGTGGCCAATTGGCCCGTGATTGCCAATTAATATAAAAATTCAAAACACACACACATGCGGACAAGGACATGTTATCGCACGCAATCCCACTCGGCTGACAGGGCGGGCGGAACTGCCCTGAACCTGATACATTTCCACCCCCAATATAATTATTATTATTATTATTTCGTCGATCAATGTCCACAACGGTTCTGATACATTGGTGTGAAAATAACTTATGTAAGCGGTGCAATAATAATTTCAATTTGCATTTCCCAGTTTGGTGTCGGCCCGATTACAGACAATGAGATCGATGGAAGGTTCTATGTGGGAGTGTGTGGCTAAGAACTAATCTGATCGCAATAAGATCTCAATTAGAAATGAAGATCGTTTTTTTATTATTATTATTATTTTTGTATGGCGCCTCATTTTTTTTTTTTCTTTTATTGAAAAACTTTAAATATTATTTTAGAAAATTAGAATTTGCAGCATATCCGTTTCCATGTAACTAAGAAAAAAAAAAAAATTACAAATCCTGACTGTAATTAATTTTGTTCGGTGACAAAACTATTTTAGCGCAGTGCGTATAATAAAATTTTGTAGCATAAGCCTATATATGGTTGCAGCGGGGGAAACACTCAGGAGGGGAGGGGGGGGTTGGAAAAGCAGGTTTATGCAGCGGACCAAATTTGGAAAGAAGGGCTTTTTGGGGAGCTGCAGAGTAGAAACAGATGGACCGAATCACCAAATAGGGAAGGGCCTACTGCACCGCAAAAAATAAATAAAGCAAGACAGATTAAAATATATAACGGCCAGGATCTCTTCCTGTTGAAGCCATATATCGCATCACCTCTCTCCTTTTGTTTCCTGTTTAGTTGTCTTTTTATTGGATTTGAATTTTGTGAGTTGGCATGGAAACCGTCGAAACGTCATGTTGCTGTAGAAGCCCAGACGAACCAGCTCTTTCTACGGCCAAAAAGCCCATCACCTCGACTACTTGCGGCTTGGAAGCAAAGCCTGAATGGGCCCCCGTCAATCTGTCCTTCAAGAAATTCTACTTGGACCAACTGTCGCCCAATTACGATGAGCTGCAGATGCTGACGCCGTCGGTCGAGTCCGACTACATTTCGTTTCCGTCCCTACGGGAGGATTCGGTCGACAAAGACTCTTATGATTATGTACATTAATTTATTTATTATTATGGGGTTCTATTTTCGTCTCCGAAAATGATGCGCAAGCTTAAAAAGGAGGCTCTGCGGGAAAAGAAAATGTCCAGTTCTGATTGACAAGTCAGATACATCTGTATGCATATCGTTTCCGTGTGTCTACGGACCCTCCGCACTTCCCTAAGACTAGAGGAAAGGACTCTTCATGGATTATGTACACTAGTTTATTTATTAGCATGCTTTTGAAGCTCGATACCAAAACAGGTAGTAGTAGCTTCGCCCCTATAGAGAAATAATAGCCTGATTGACAAAAAGTATTAAATAATATATTATTGTTAGCGACTGAGATTCTATCTCGACCCTGCGCACTGCGGGGCCCTAGAATTTTATTTTATTAAATTATCTGCCCTCAAAGATCCCATGCGTGTCTTGTGATGGACTAATGCAAATTCATCCTGTGCAACAAAAATAATTATCACCAGAAAGCTGACTGTCAGCCGCATTGTCTCCACTAGTCAATCACCAGCTGAGATTGTCGGTTGGTGGCTGCTGGTGCAATCTTATCTTCCACAAGGAACTCATCGTTTGGCCGAACCGACTGGTTCTTGGTCTCTTGGACGATTTCCTTGATGCCTTTTCCGAAATTGATCGTGCAGATAACAGCCATGACCAGTGTAGCCACTAAGAAGATGATGGTGAGAACGGCGAATACCGTCATTGTCTTTCGCACTGCGACGTACTTGTATGCCTGCGACGGCTGATAAATTCGCACCAATTTGAATATGAAATAGGCCAGTCCCGCCAGATAGACTACCATCATGCACACCATCCCGATGATGGACTCCTTCTTGATGCTAAATGCCGCCAGCCAAAGAATAATGATAGTTATCGGGATGACTGCAATTGTCAGCGCAAACTCAACGTCATTGTGACGGAGAACAACCACGACAAATTGCACGGTGAACCCGAGAAAGAAAAAGAAGTCAAACTTGAGAAGCGTAATGTAGATGAAATAGCACACATATCGACGTTTAGACCGGATGTCGGCGCCTACCTGTTTGTACATGGACCATCCGAAGTCCTCGTGAATCTTGAACGTCAGGACCACCATTATCATGAGTCCTACAGCTATCACACAGGGGATAGCGATAATGGCGCCTCGACATTTGTCAAACGCCGCCTCAACGCCCAGCTGTTGTGCAGAGTCCTGGATCTGGTTGTATTGCAGTGCAGCATATACCAGCATGGCCGTGTTGAAGAAGCACAGCCCGACTACCTGGATGGTGTTTTCCTTTCGGATAGCATCCACGGCTAGTACAAACTGGAAGATCTCTGCAAAAATAAATATCGCAAGGTAAGTGGGAACCGTTCGCAAATACGAGTATTGGTGTGTCCGCTGGAAGTGTCCATAGACCTTGAGAATGTCGTATTCAAATCTACCGAAGATGTATCCTAATAACGGCAAAACCGTCGCTGCCACAATCAGCGTCGTCACAAGAAAGAGCGCCCCATATTTGGACCTGTGAAGGCCGAAAAACCGAATCAGGTCGACCATAGTTTATAGGGGGAGAGGCAGATGATGCTGGAAGACGGCAAAAAAAAAATTAAATGCAAAAAATATAAATATAAATTTAGACAGACGATAGGCGTAAGCTTTTATAAAAAAAGATACAGATCTGCAAGTCTATGCTGTGTGGGCTTCACAGCTCCTGCTCATGTGTATCATCGCACGCATCTTTTTTTCTGCCGCTTTGCGTGACTACTGAAACAATTAGGTTAAAAATACTCAAGTCCTGCCACAGAACTCATTTTCCCAATAAATCTCCACCAAAACAAACGTCATTTGCCATTTACTGGACTTATTTCGGCATGTCGACCCCTGCCACGACCTGTCATGGGTTCTATTCTAGGGGGCTTTTGCCGTGTGGGGCTGTGTTACGCGTGAAAGAACCCTAGCCTCACCCAAAGTGGCTAAGTACGTGCCAATGCTAACAAATGTGGCGCAACTGAGGCTAAAGTTTCACATTCCCCTCTTCTAGAAAGGTACTGCCTCGCAGAGCTACCTTTTTTGCTTCTTTTCGGAGAAAAAAGAAGCCGCCGGAGGCGAGGCCTTTTTCTAGAAAACAACCAGACGCATGTTTGGCTGAACCTGTTTCATCTTTGACTTTAATTACACAATACCTAATCTGAGCCGCAGCTAGCAGATTGTTCCGTCCACCTCTGATTTGAGAAAAATAGACACTTCAAGCTGTTTCCTTATATTTCCGTGGACTCTGAATGACAATTGGAATATTTTCCAGTCAATTTACAACAATAATATCCTGAGAACCTTCCCATAGACTATTCATTTACTTTCGTAATGTTTCCGATCAATTGAGCACTCTCGCACGCCCGGAGAGTCATCGAATGCTAAGAAGTGAATATATTTCCGGCCTAACGCAAGAGCTGTAGGTTGATGTTCATTACAGCATACAGGCTTCTATGCAGAAAATTCCATCCTCCACCAAACATGGAACGGGTTATTCCGCCAAGCCAAGTGAGTTCCATGGACCCCCATTGTTATTGCATAGTAGTCTCCTGCCGAAACAGTCTCCGCCGGCAATGCTATCAAAAACGTTTGCTAGATTGGCAGCTTTGGAAAAAAATTACTCGAAATAATTTACTGTGATATTACGTTCTACTGGCGAAAAAACAGAAGAATACGAAATGTCATTTTGAGACCATACACAACAAATAATTTAAGACGCGATTGATCGAAGCGCCAGTGATAAGATAACGAACGGTCCATCCATGATCCAGATCTCGAGTCCAAGCCTCATCATCAGATCTTAGTTTCCAGCAAAGCCGCACAAAAGGCCGTTTTGGGTGCGTGGTTTTTGTACCCTCCCAACTCGCGCAAGTCGGGCAAATAAATTTCACTGTTTTTCTGTTTTTCATCAAAGAGAAAACAGTCACATACTCCCCTAACCCTATTAGAAAAAATCGAGTTGGACCAGCCCTCGTTATACGCTAGGGGGCAGAAACAAGCACCGACAATTCCAAACACTCAGCGAGGACACACTCTGGAATTTTTTAACATTCAACACCACGACAAAAGCACCTCTAACAACAACAACAGTCCAACATGGTTGTCGGTAAGAACAAGAGACTAAGTAAGGGCAAGAAGGGATTAAAGAAGAAGGTCGTCGACCCATTCACCAGAAAGGATTGGTTCAGCATCAAGGCTCCAACCACCTTCGAAAACCGTGATGTCGGTAAGACTTTGGTCAACCGATCCACTGGTTTGAAGAACTCTACCGACGAGCTCAAGGGCCGTATTTTCGACGTCTCCTTGGCCGATCTCCAAGGACAAGAAGACCACTCCTTCCGTAAGGTTCAACTTCGTGTCGACGAAGTCCAAGGCAAGAACCTTTTGACCAACTTCCACGGTTTGGACTTCACTTCCGACAAGCTCAGATCCTTTGTCAGAAAGTGGCAAACTTTGATTGAAGCTAACGTCACCGTCAAGACCTCTGACGACTACGTTCTCAGAATCTTTGCCATTGCTTTCACCAAGCGTATGCCAAACCAAGTCAAGAAGACCACCTACGCTCAATCCTCTCAAATCCGTCAAATCAGAAAGAAGATGTGCGAAATCATGGTCCGTGAAGCCTCTAACGTTACTTTGGCTCAACTCACCTCCAAGCTCATTCCAGAAGTCATCGGACGTGAAATTGAAAAGTCCACTCAATTCATCTTCCCACTTCAAAACGTCCACGTTAGAAAGGTTAAGTTGTTGAAGCAACCTAAGTTCGACCTTGGTGCTTTGCTCTCCCTTCACGGCGAAGCTGGTGGTAGCGAAGAAACCGGTAAGAAGGTTCACAGAGAATTCAAGGATGTCGTTCTCGAAAACGTCTAAAGCTGTAATATAAAGTCAGTAGATAATTCTGTGTTTCTTTGAAAAAAATATTTGTAATGATTTGAATAGCCGCAATACAACTTTTGGTATTATGCCGTTGCCTCGCAGAGCTACCTTTTTTGCTTCTTTTCGGAGAAAAAAGAAGCCGCCGGAGGCACTCTTGCAATCATCATTTATTTGTTTCTATCAACTTATATATATTATCACATTAACAGATCGCCATTCTTGTCGATTAACTGAATCGAAGACTTTTGTGGGCCTGGGCCCACTCCAGTCAAGATCAATCGGGTGATGCCTTCGCTCACCTTGTTGATGTACTTCTGGTCGAAGTCGCTGGTGTTGAAAGCTTGAACTTCTGGCTTGTCTGCCCAAGCCTCGTCCTTTGGAAGTGCGGCCTTGAGCGCTCCGAGAACCAATTGCTCGTCCTTTTGCATGTAATAGATAACGCAGTTTGGACCGGCGTCGAATGTGTATCCGGCGATGGTCTTCCCGGCGACCTTGTTGATGTCTTCGACCAGTCTGATGCAGGCACGCGAAGTATCGTTGAGGTAGAAGATTGGTGGTGTGGTGTCCAAGCAACAAGCGTGGAAGTTGTTAGAGTCTTGCATGGTAAGGTTGGCAAAAGTTGCAAAATCACGGTCCAGGATGGCCTGGGTCATTTCCTTTTGTCGTTGAGGCACAATATTGTCCACACGATGTTGGAACAACGGAGAGGTCTTGACAGTCAATTGCATCCCGGTGGTCGAGGAAGTTTCCTTCTTGTCTGCGCTGACGACAAGAATGGCTGCCTTCATGTCGGGCCAATGCGATTCTGGTGCAATCAATTCGGCCTTGGAGTCGCTGCCATCTTCCTTTTGGCCCATGTTCCAGGCAACATATCCGCCGAATAGCGAACGGCATGCTGAACCAGAACCTTGACGAGCCATAATTGACAACTCCTCGGCGCTGTGTGGAAGTTGGTACAAATCAGCCATGGCTCTGACAAATGCTGCGAACCCAGCTGCTGAAGAGGCCAATCCGGCGGCTGTAGGGAAGTTGTTTTCAGACACAATCTTCAACTTGAATCCGCTCATTGGAACGGCGGTCTTGTCTTGCTCTTCGATGGCTTGTCTGAGCTTTCTCATTTCCTTGATCACGGTGAGCATTCGCTTGGATGCTGAGATGTCTTCTTGTTTGCCATTCAGCCAGACCTGGTCCTCGGTGAATTGTGAAGAACAAGCAGCTGTGGTGACAGTTCTGAGATTATTCTGGGAAAGAGTGACTGAAATTGAAGAATTTGTGGGCAAATTTAAAGACGCATCCCGCTTACCCCAGTATTTGAGAGTAGCAATGTTGACTGGTGCGGTGACCGTGGCAGAGTGAATAGTATCCATCCCGTAGTATTTGATCTGATGTATATTTTGAAATATTCACTTCTCGCTGTCCAGTCTGTCGTGTTTTTCCTTCGATCTTATGTCGGCCCGGTGCGGCTGGGTTTTTTTCCATTCATCATTCAGGGGCCCGAGAGATCGATCAAGAGATTTCGACGCATAGATTGTATATGTGCAGATAGATGATTCTGTTTTATAAAAAGGTTGGCTCCCAGTGGTTTGTATATGTTTTAAGGGACTTGGTTGGTACTCTTGCCTTGTCCATAGGACCAATCACATAAAAAGAACCTATTTGGTCCGGTGGAATTTTACTATGCAACAACTATCTCGGCAGCATATATAGTTTGTGAAGACAACAACATCGACATAGTTGCATTCATTTCGAAAGAAAAGAGCTCCACGAAAGAAAGTCACTTCTCTTTCTCATAGGGAATCACATTATATACACAACCCAACCATATTCAAGCTCAACAATACATAAAATAGATACGTCCAAATGCAATATGCAAAGGATGCATATGCACCTTAAGTGAAAGCCCATTGTATAAATAGTAGCCAAGACAATACTCAGAGACGAAAAAGGGAAATAAATTAAAATACACACCAACTAAATAAACGCCTACGCACCAGTCATACCGCTAATAAATTCACCAGCACCTCTATTCAGACCTCCAACAACATCTCCGGCCACTTCACCAACTGCGCTTCCACCAATACCAACGACTGTGCCCAAATCATTCGCGGCACCTGCAATAACATCTTCGACCAAATCTCTACCAGCAACCTTAGCTGTAATAACTGTTGGGGCTGCCAAAGTTAATGTTGTGATGCATGACAAAAGTAGTAGGGATGGATTCATAATGAATGTAATCAAGTTCTGTTTGGGTAGAAGGAATGAAAAGTACGAGACAGAATAAGAAAGATAGGGTCACTTGCAACACGATCCAGTCCTTTATATATGTAGAGACCCGTATTCGAAGGAATTTGCCAAGGGTCACAGATACATTACGTCACGCAAACCCCCCTGCCGGCAATGTCAACGATCGGAAACACAAGGTGGAAAAACCTCTCTTACAAGAGAGCCAGCTCATGACGACGACTCTGGCCCATATCCATTTAATCAATCTTGAGAAAAAACCTTGTACAGTTCACTTTACAAGCTACAACAGAATGAAGAGTTTTACATCCAATTGGTCCTGGAATATAGGGAAAACAACCCATCCTTAGGCGTTATGGTCATCACCAAAGGAAGACAGGGGGTGGAAATATTTTAGCGGTAACGATCGTCACATCTAAGACGCCAGTATTCCTAAAGAGGGATACTCCAGTACTAGAAGGGAATTAGGCGTTTCTTGCCAGTTATTGAAGATCTACCAATGATATCCGTTAATGGTTTGTAGCTTAGAGAATCAAATGGTGATGATCGAACTAACGCCTATTTTCCGAACTGTTTCTGTATCGGTGGAATAAATTAGTATATATGTCTATATGTCTATAACACAATGTTACAAGCTCATGTTTTCAACAGATGGTAACAATTGTGCAATTCTATTACCCAGTTCCTGACCAAATACCGACATTGCGTTCGGAGTCAAGGAATCACTCAAATATGTTTCTGTCTTGCAACCGTCCATAGAGATTTCCCCCTCCATTACTTGGACCAGCCAGCCCATAGCGTCCTTGGAAGCAAGAAGACCGAGCGGAGTGTGTCTGGCGGTCAGGTCTTCATGAAGAGTAATGCTGGCACCATTGGAACAGAAGTCGTTGTATAGCTTCTTGATTGTGTTGTAATCACCGATATCATCCTGAGGACCATCGTACCAGAACATAGGGAATTTTGGAGTTTGTTTTCCAAAGGCATTTTCATCCATAACCCTTTTCACCGTTGGGTGACTGAGCAGCTTACCTCCTGACTTGAAATAGCGAGTCCAGTCTTCATCGTTGTAGTAAGCAACCTCTTCGATGCACATGTTTTTAGCCTTCATATATCTCTCAGTCATGTTAGGATAAAGGTCATCTTCGATAACCTTCTTGAATTCAGGATATTCAGCAGAGAGACCATGGAGCGCGGAGAATGCAATACCAACATGGATACTCTTGTTCATTCTAATTGCAATCTCAGTCAAATTTGGAGTCAATCCACCAGCTGCAGCACCGGAAATTTCTAATTCTGGAGCATAAGTTGGCTGGAGTTCGGCGGCCTTGATAGTTCCAATAGTACCACCGGAAAATCCCCATAATGCAATCGTTGGTTTTTCCTTAATACCAGTGAGGTTGCCAAAATTCAAGACTGCTCGCAAGGAATCTAACACAACATGGCCAGATTGTATACCTGCAGCAAAGGCAGTATTTGGACCTTCGTAATCTGGGACGTTGACAACCCAACCTCTATTTAAGGCAGATTGCAACCAAGTTGCTTCACCAACCTCGAAATCGGTTGGAGTGCTTGATCTGAAAGTATACGAAGGATTGCACTTATCGGCGGAGGAATCTTCAATATTCTGATAAGACAATAACTTGTTGACGCTTGGGTTGTACGGGACGAAGACCGTGGTCATTCCTGCAATTGGTTGATTGAATGTGTTGGTGCTTCTGAACAGGACCTGATATACAGCACTGAAATTTCCGTTCAGACCAGTAAACACAGTAGGTGGAGGAATCTTTCTGTATCGAACAATTTGCCCGACCTTGAAATTGGCAATGTCTTCAGGAGCGTCATAGAAAGGATCCTTTGATGGAATAAGAATCTGGGAACTATTAGAAGGGTCCTGTCCGTTCAAGTATGTTTGATTTAACGAAGCTGAGCTGTTGACCTGAACAGGAGCATTCTGCGTATCAGCAGCAGCAACAGAGGGAGATGGGGTGGATGAAGAAACAGGAGCACTAGTGCTACTGCTGGTGGAATTATGACCTGCTGCCGAATTAACGGCCCCCATCACTGGTGTTATAACTGCAGGCGCGGCCACGGTCGAATGCAAAAATGTTAAAAAGAAAGACAAGAATATTATAAATGAATTCATAATGAACGTGTCACGACTGTGAAAGAATGATAAAAGAAAGGAATGATTAACAAAAGAATGTCCAAGCTGTTAAAGAAAGTGTATTGTCCCAGTGTTAGTAAAACGAAAGAGAAAAGTTAGAAAAGAGCGATCGAGATAATAAATAAATATATGCAAATGAAAGAATAGCCGGGACAATGTCAATCAATGGTGTACATTCCCTGTCTTTATATAAATGCCTGAATGATCTGCATACAGGGAATTCGCCTTGAAATTTCCAGATGCTCATTTGGTTTATCAATCCAAGCCTTGCCGTTTTCACAATATTCAGAGGCATTCATTTGATTTACTAGTTAGGGAATAAATCTCCACAATTCAGTCAAATGGCTATTGCTGCCACTTCATTTTAGCCTCCCAGTTTAAACCTGTCTTTCCATATCGGGAAATGAGATCATCGGGGATCGGCAAGAATGTAGATGCCACCGTCCTAAATAGGAAAGGAGGTGACCCAAAAGGGATGAGGCGTGGCTTAAATTAAAACTGGCAGGTTGAACTGGGTTCATGAGGTCATTACCCAGTTGACCCATTCCAATAGAAGCAACATTTGGATTTTTTGGACAAGTCTGACCCCGCAGAATGATATATCGTCAGTTGTTAAGAGATTCACTCCTGAGCTTGTTAAAAAAAAAAAAAATCTGTGCCTTCGTTGACCATTAGAGATTTTCCGCATTAAATGTGGCATCGAATCGTTGCAAACGGGGATCATTCGTGATAGAAACACGTTGAAAAACGCGACAGAAAAAGAAATACGAGAGTTTGTATGTAAAATTACACAGTCATTTTGTAGGAGACGCTTAGTTCTTACCAGCACCGGCTCTAAAGTAGATGATGTCACCATCTTCGACAACATAATCCTTACCCTTTTGCATGAGCTTACCGTTAGACTTGACGGCAGCTTCATCGCCCAATTCAATCAAATCACCGTATTTAGTAACATTGGCCAAGATGAAAGTGTTCATCAAATCGTTGTGAATAACACCGGCAGCTTGAGGAGCCTTGGTGCCCCGTCTAATGGTCCATTCTCTAACTTCATCAGCACCGCAAGTGAAGAAGGAGATAAGATCAAGAGTCTTTCTCATTTGAGTGACAATCTTTGGCAAAGCGCTTTGGGCACCAATCTTCTTGAGTTCTTCTTCTCTCTCAGCATCAGATTCCATGTGGGACAATCTCTCTTCCAAGGAGACAGAGAATGGGATAAGAAGGTCACCTGGAGAATTCTTATCAATCCATTCCTTAATGCCTGGCAAGTGCTTGTTCTTCTTTCTAATGTAGTCTCTTTCGGAAAGGTTGACAAGATAAATAATTGGCTTGGCAGTCAACAAGTACATACTGTTGATGACTTCAACTTCCTTTGTAGTCCAGGTTTGGTTGTAGACTCTCTTTCCTTCCTTCAACATATCCAAAATCTTGTTGACGGTGATAGCTTCTTCCTTCTTGTTCTTGACTTCCAAGGATTGACCACCACGCTTGACAACCTTTTCGACACCTTCCAAGTGCTTTTCGGCGAATTCAATATCCTTTTGACGCAATTCATCGGAGATAATTTGCAAGTCTCTAACTGGATCAACATCACCTTCAATATGGGTAATATCAGCATCGTCGAAACATCTGACAACTTGGTAAATGGCATCGACGGCTCTAATGTGGGACAAGAAAGCGTTACCCAAACCTTCACCAGCAGAAGCACCCTTGGTCAAACCTGCAATATCGAAAACAGTGATGTGGGCTGGGACCTCAGAAGCTGGCTTGTACTTTTGGCACAAGGTGTCGAATCGTTCGGATGGCACAATAACTCTAGCTTCTTCTGGATCGATAGTAGCGAATGGGTAGTTGGCTGGATTACCTAAAGGACATCTGGTAACAGCTTGGAAGAAAGTGGATTTACCGACCTGAAAATATTAGTATCACCTTCAAATTATATAATCGTCGCATCCTTCAAAATAAACTTACATTAGCCAATCCGACAATACCACTCTAATAACACAATACACAGTTAACATTCAAATTCCCCCACTATTTTCTCAAAACATTTTCTTTTTCTTTTTTTTTTTTGTCCCATTTTTGTACTTACTTTCAAGTTGTTTCCTGGTCTACCTAAGAGTACCTTTTGTTCTGGTTGAGCCTTCTTTGGTGGCATTATTTCTGTATTTCTGGTATTGAAAAATTTACTATGGTAGAATCTGGTCGAATTTCATATAGAGTGTCCTACTCGACAAATCGGCGACCCGGTGACGGGGATCCGAAATGACGTAAAAATGATCCACAGTGAGTAGTGTGGTGGCAGACCTTTCTTTACGATCCCTTTCAACATTAATATTGCTGTTGGAATTAAGTTTGTACAATTTAGAGCTTTTCTCCAGTTTTTTTTTTTTTTTTTTTTATTCGGTTTTTATGTTATAGAGACTTAGTTCTGTCGAAATGGTTTATATCTTTTTGTTGTTATTTATTCACGTAGATTGGTATTTTAAGAACTCTGCAATTGAAGACGGCGACCGCTGTAAATGAAACAGACGCCAGAAGACAAACATTGAATGTAATTCTTCTCAAACTAGCTTCCTACTGAAAATTGAAGTTTGTTGGAGCCAGATATTTCATTGAGACACATACTTTGTTCGTAACCAGCTAATTGAAGACGTTAGGACGTGCACTGTTTATCGATACCCCTTAAAATTAATGGGCCTCAATTCACCACCCGTCAAAATGAAAAGAAGGACTCAAAAATGGACTGATTTCAAATGTCTGAAAAAGATTGGTTATTATTCATTAATATTACAAAACATGATATGATTATGAGCAAAATAAAATTATTTGGTCTTTCCAAGGTGAACGGCCATCCAGTCGTAGGTGGTTGGAGGAACGAACAAACCGGCGGAACCAGCATAGAAGGCAAGCATAGCAGTGATAACACAGAGAGCGCCACCAGCCTTACCAACTCGCATACCATTGACTGGGTTGGAGGAGGAGATGAATTCCGAAATTGCCAAGATCAAGAAAGACAAAGTAAGGAAGGACAGGGTAGCAATAATAGTGTAATTTGTTCTAAGAGCGGCCAACAAGAAGAGGAAAGTCAACCAACCCCATGAAATCAAAAAGATACCCATAGCGAAACCAAATGCTCTAGCATCATCCTTGTAAGCTTCCTTGATACCCAAGAATGGCATGAGGAAACAAGCATAAGCTAACCAGAAAGCACCATATGATGTGTGGAGAGTACCACCAAAAGAGTTACCAACACGCATTTCCCACATACCAGCAGCGAATTGAGCAATACCACCCATAAAGATGGCAGTACCAAGAACAGCTTGGTCAGGACCGACACCAGCAGTAGGATCAGAGTGAGGAAGACCAGCACCACAGTGGTAGAGACCTAACATGAAAGTGGTGATTGCGAAAGAATACAGACCCAAAGGACCAGGATTGGCTAATTTTTGGAATTCAGGTTGCAAAACCTGGGAAACCATATGGGTATTGACGGCAGGATCTTGGACGTACATTCTTTGCTTTTGTTCAGAAGAAAGCTGAGGATTAACGTGTGTTCCTGCTTCAGTGTTTCCACTGTTATTATCGACTGGTGGGAAGGTATGTTCAGAACTCATCGTTGTGTGTTTATTTTGTTGTCAAGCGAAAATTAGCTTTGATTAATGAGGGTTCTGGGGTAGTATAAATACTTCCGGATTTAAACTTTTCATTACGGAGATGAATGTGGCCGTCTGAGACAGCAGCAAATTTGTCCCTCAGCTGATGTCTAGCATTGTTCTGTTTTTGGATAAATTGAGTTAGTGGGGTAATGTCAGGATTCAGGATCGGAAGTACAAATTACTCGATTGAGCCGGGGAGCCAGCCTATGCCGAAAATCAGCATCGGATAAAGATGCTGAGGTCCAATCGGACGTAAGGAGTATGAGTGCGGGCTCTGAATGTATTTTTTTTTTTTCCTGTAGATGGTGCATAATGGTGCCTTGTTTGATTCAGTTCGGGGAAACGGACTCCCTTTGTACGGCGATCTTCTCATTATACAAGT
Organism: Blastobotrys serpentis; assembly: GCA_003705695.2. NCBI lineage: Eukaryota > Fungi > Ascomycota > Dipodascomycetes > Dipodascales > Trichomonascaceae > Blastobotrys > Blastobotrys serpentis. The sequence continues at coordinate 409,289 of PPJG02000002.1, read as the reverse complement.
GGGGCACATTCGGAGTAGAGGGGAGACTTGTTTGGCTTTGGGCGTGTGAAAGTGAAGTTAATGCACAGAATTGTGTCAATAATGGGCATCATTATTGTTGGGGATTCATTAGTGAGTAAAATTCAATTTTCATATCGGAAATCGTGATTGCATTCTTTGTTGTTTGTTGTTGTCTTAGACCAGTATTAACTATCGGAAATGCGGGTGGACAAAATCCTACATGAAAGCGACAACCTAGATACAAATTAAAAGGCCCAGTCAAAACTTCTGATTACACCAATTGGGGGGTTCAATTTACAGGGAATAAAGGGACATCTACAGGGGGATGTTCAACCCCAGGATTTTTTTTTGTCCCTTTTGGAAATACGACCAACTCCTTGGCTCTTAGGTTTTGCCCCGGGTATCCGGCACTAGAGTGCTGATCCGTCTGTCCGTTGATGCAGAGTACCTGCAAGGCATTAAAAATCCAACAGATCTTAAAAATTGCCATGGTCCAGTCCCCTGTCATTACTTGTTTCCTTACGGGCAACTTTGGATCGCCTCGACCAAGCTTGGCTGCATGTACATTACGCTGAAAAAACCTCTGGAACGGTCGGCCAACTCCAGTTGCTCCCAAATGTTGACTCAGCGTGTGAAATAATTCAACGGTGAAACTGAGATCCGTCTAACGTTTTCGAAAAGGCAATTGGATCTCCACAATCTCATCATAGATTTCAGGTTAGGCCACCCCTTTTTTTTTTTTTTTTTTTTTTTTTTTTTTTTTTTTTGATGTAGTTACCCCGCAAATTCTGGGCTAAGCCGAAAATTTTCGGACTAATGGTTTAAAGCCCGGACGCCCGGGCTGCATGATTTTTTAGAAAGGATTTTGTCAGCAGCGCGCGGATTCCTAACGCGCGCCAATGCCTTTTTGTGATGATCTTCCGATCCAAAGAGTTTGGGTGTGTTGAAAATAGTGGTGAAAATTTCGATAGGCACAATTGACTAATGCTGGTCTTACAGTCGAATGGACTCCGCACATTAGGAGGCGGGGCACGAGGTCTAGGGGTAACCTCTCGAGCCCTTCAATTCTCTACTAAAAGCTTTCTCAACAATGAGAAAAGAACCACTGGGTCCAACTTAGGCACAAGCTCGTTGGATGTGAGTCCACCAACCACAGCAGCTAAGCCCACGTTGCCGCAGAGGTTTGTGAATTCGCTGCCACAAGCCGTGCGTCCATATGCCGAGCTGATGAGATTAGATAAACCGATTGGAACTTGGCTACTGTACTCCCCCTGTACCTGGTCTGTGGGCATGGCAGCGTACAGCACTGGCGCACCCATTTTACATACGGCGTCCACGCTGGGGTTGATGGGCATTGGTTCGCTAATCATGAGGGGTGCTGGGTGCACGATCAATGACTTGTTAGATAGAAAGCTTGACGCCCAGGTTGAACGGACAATCCACCGACCGCTTGCATCTGGTGCTGTTTCTGTGCCTCAGGCAATTACATTTTTAGGTGCCCAATGTTTTGCTGGGCTCGGGGTTTTGTTATGTTTACCATGGGATTGTTTCTGGATTGCAAGTGCTTCCTTGCCGTTGATTTTCACCTATCCCTTATTCAAGCGGTTCACGTATTATCCTCAAGCGTGGCTGTCTCTGTGCTTCACCTGGGGGGCTCTGGTCGGTTTCCCAGCAATGGGTGTTTGGCCATGGGCTACCATGTTGACCCTCCACGGGTCTGCATTTGCATGGTGTATGACCTATGACACAATCTATGCTCACCAGGACAAGAAGTTTGATATCCACGCCGGGATCAAGTCTACTGCTTTGAAATGGGCCGACAAAACAAAACCAATCTTGCAGAAAATTTCCGTTGCCCAAATTGCATTATTAAGCACCTCTGGTATGCTGAATGCCATGGGTCCCTTCTTCTTTATGGCCACGGGCTTGGCCACTTATAGATTGTTTGATATGATTAGACGGGTAGACTTAGATGACCCCAAGGACTGCTGGAAGTGGTTTGTTGAAAATATCAACACCGGCCATGTCATCTTTGGAGGTATCATGGGAGACTACGTCTTGCGTCTTTTGGGTTTATGGTAATGTGGAAATGCTGATTAGTAGATTATTTAATATATTAATTTACAGGTCATCGAATTTGGAAATTCCTTGAATATTTTTCGGTTTTTGATTCTTAGACTGTTTGTCCTTATTCTTCCTCTTTTTGGATCCCTTGGATGGCTTTTCCTGCTCCTTTTCGTCTTCGGATTCTTCCTCCTCCAATTCAAAATCCTTCTTCCACACCTTGAGCGACTCCAAGTTGCCCGTAACCAATCTGTATTCGTGGTCGAAATCAAGCATAAACACATCCTCTCGTTCACTATGAGTCCAGTGCACTTGCTTGTCAAGTTTGCTGGCCTTGACATCCAATTTCCTTACAATACCATCAGAACCACCAGCATAGACCTCATTGTCCTCTTCCCCAGCTATAATACAATCAATGCTGCCATCGCTCAGTCTGATTCGCTGTTGCTGGTCCATCAGATAGTCATTATTCCAGATTGTAACTACCCCTTCGGACATGCCAAAGACAGAACGTTGTTCAGACGCACAGCAACCGCTCATGATCTCATCTTCTTGATCCTCGCTTTGGCTGATGATACCTTTACGAATATCAATATGTGCCACTGTGCTTGATCCACCGGTCACAAAGTGATACTTGTTCTTGTGTGGGAGACTAAGGATGCAAGATAGAGTATCGTCATGGACATTCTCGAAATGATGAGTTCGCTTCATGGTTCTCTGATCATAAATCGACAAGTTACCTTCATCATCTCCCAGAGCAACATATGCTTCATTCACAGCCATCGTGCTAGGTTCCGACTCCATATCCTCTCGATTCTTTGCTGCAACCTTACCTGTTTCAGAACGCGCCTTCTTGAGCACCATGTCTGTGCCAGCTGTAAAGATATATTCTCCAGAATGGTCGTAGCCGATTGCTCGACAACTGCTCTTGTGACGTTTGGTGGTCCAACTTTGAACTATACCACCTTCATTGTCGTATGTATCAGCACAAACTTGTCCATTGGCTGTACCCGTCACAAATTGCTTGCTTGACGGATTGAAAGCTACACAGAACAGATAATCATCCTCAAATTCCTTTTCAAACAGCGGTGTTTGAACCTTCATACTGAATGTGTCCGATAAGAAGTGAAATTTTTGCCGGGCCGGCAAATAGCGATTCCAATACCCCAGCCACACAATTAACTGCCGCACTGCCACATGCCTCCGGCAGCTTCTTTTTTCTCCGAAAAGAAGCAAAAAAGGTAGCTCTGCGAGGACACAAACGAGGACATTCGGTTCTTTGGAAATTTTGTCGCACTCTGCCAATAACATAACATCCCCTCAAATTATAGGGTTCTGAACTCCCGTAAAGCCGTATGGGGAAAGATGAGGGATGATCTCCGTTATTTTCGTCAGTACAAGATATACATAGCGTATATCCGGGACCAGACCTAATAGTATTTTAAATCAACGTGGGTCATCCTGCCGAGAAATTTTTTATTTATCTATAAACTCAATAACGTTTCTTGTTTAGAACCGTATTGCAATTGTTAACGAGGGTTGCCGCTTGACAGTTCATAATAGTTTTTCCCTCGAATCGAGGGTTGTTTTTTTGGAAAGAATAGATTCAGTGTGTTATCTTGGTCAATTTTATAAAAGAGAAAAAGAGTATGGCAGATATTGCTACAGAAAAGAACAATAATGTTGTTGTCGAGGGGAGGTACTTTAGCAGACGTGGCTCGTTGTGTTACGAGTCGTTGGATTCTGTAAGGACGTTAATCTCTGCAAACAACCGTAACCACCGTCATCATTGGACCGATGAAGAATACTATCATTTGTCCAGGAAGATGGTTGGAGATGCTTTCCGTGAAAGGATTGAATCTATTGACCTTGATACCTGCCATTCAGGTAGTGAAGATTCATTCTTTGTGGCCGACTTGGGGGTGATTTATCGACAATATGTTCGATGGACTCAACAGCTGCCACGAGTTGAACCCTTCTACGCTGTGAAGTGCAATAACGATGCTCGAGTCTTAAGCATGATGGCCAAATTAGGACTTGGGTTTGATTGCGCTTCTAAGAATGAGTTGTATACCATTCTTAATCTGGGTGTAGACCCTTCAAAGGTGATCTATGCGAACCCATGTAAGACACCATCATATTTGAGATATGTTGGCAACGACACTGGCGTTCGAATGATGACTTTTGATAATTCTGATGAGTTGCACAAGTGCAAGCGCTTTTTCCCCAATGCGCAATTGTTGTTGCGAATCATGACGGATGATTCGACCTCACTGTGTCAACTGAGTGTCAAGTTTGGAGCTTCTATGGAGGCTACCAAGCCCTTATTACAACTTGCGAACGAATTGGGCTTGAATGTCGTTGGGGTTGCTTTCCACGTCGGAAGTGGATGCGCTGACGCCAACGTTTTCACTGATTCGGTCAAGAATGCTCGACAGGTCTTCGATCAAGCTAAGGAACTCGGAATGCCTGAAATGAACGTTTTGGATGTTGGCGGAGGGTTTGAATCGGACAATTTCGAACACTGTGCGGCGGTGTTGAACAATGCTTTGGAGGACTATTTCCCCATTGAGCACAACGCCCATTTGAGAGTAATTGCCGAGCCAGGCAGATACTTTGTCGCAACCGCCTTTTCCTTGGCTACCAATGTCATTGGCCGTCGTTGGGTGGACGAAGAGGCTTGTCGAGCAATGGTTTATATCAACGATGGTGTGTATGGTAATCTTAATTGCATTATCTACGACCATCAAAATCCGGTTCCCAAGGTTTTGTCTTACAAAGGGGATGACAGACAATTCCTCCACGGGGCGGATGATATGAACTGCCAAGGTAAGTACGAGGTCTCCATGTGGGGCCCCACCTGTGATGGCTTGGATTGCATCACCAAGGGAAGTAACTTACCTGTTGCGGTCGATGTTGGAGATTGGATTTATTTTGACAACGTGGGTGCGTACACTCTTTGTGCTGCCACTGGGTTCAATGGATTCGACACAAACAAGACCGATGTCATCTACATTTGTTCTGATTTCCGTCCCAAGGAAGTCTTGAAATAAATCAATATATAGGCAATAATATACGGACAATCCAGTCATTTCAATACTTTCTCGGCAATAGGGCTGCTCTCTGCTTGTGTATATCTATGGAAGTGGGGCAATGGGCACTTTTGTGAACTCATGTATTCATTATTTTACAATCTAGTTCTTGTTCTTTGGAACCTTCTTGGTGATGGTGGTGGTCTTGAGGTTTGGTGGCAAGGAGTGGATCAACTTCTTGGCCTTGTCGTTTTCCTTGACAGAAAGGGTGTAGACGTTCTTAGCACCTCTGACCTTGAACTTGGTGCAACCGTTGTTCTTCTTGATGACAGCAGAGCTGACATCCTTTCTTCTGGCTAATTCGATAAAGTCCTTGATTTCGCTAACTTGAACCTATACCACAATCCATTAGCTCAAACATTCAATTGGGCTAATACAACCACTAGATCTCACTTACTGGCATTTTTATTCACCCGAGGTTGTGTTGTAATAATTTGGAGAAATCGCCCACACAAAAAATCGCTTTTCTCACATTTTAAGTTTCTATTGGGCACTTTCCTATTCGGGTAAAAACCCCTAGGATGCTCGAAGTAAATATGAGTATGGGTAAATATCAGACACTGGAATTTTCCCTTGCACTTCGCTTGTCTCGTTCTTTGTAAATGTGGGTATGAGTAAACGTAGGACTGGAGGCTGATCACAGCGCTAGCGTTTGAGATGACCAAAGGATGGCGATCAGTTATTAGGGACCTGGAAAAGTAGAAAAAACCAAAAACCAAAAACCCAAAAAATTCACTCAATTGTAGGTTTAAAATGCTATATATAGTCAGGTTTTAGTTTAAATAGCACATAATTTATCTAATTTTTGTGAATTTGTAACAGTGTGGATTACAATGACATTTTGATACCCATGTTGCATATCGTTTCCACGAAAGTAATATACTCTCAAAAACTGGAATCCTATTTCTCCCTTGAATAAGTTTATCTACATTTAAAGCTGGATTTGTATTGGGATTTAACAGCTTCAAGCCTGAAACCTGATCGACAGGGGTGATCTCATCATATGGCCATCTCCGTTCACATCATCAGGGAATTTTAACGAGAGTGTGAGAGCTAGAGTTGTAAACTAATATTTATATAGCGGTATAATTTAAACAAAATTTTCAATTCTTCGGGGAATGCCTGAGCTAAGGATATAGTCGTTTTACTCAGACAGAGTCTTTGTAAGTCAAAGCCTTAGTTGAATACTATACATAAATGCTGTGTGACAAACCCTATTTTATAATACCCATTGATACACAATAGTAGGATCAATTCAGTTAAATTTGACCCAATTAAGTGGTAGCTATGATTTCAAACTCCCTAGGGTGTCAGGAACGAAGTAGCTTATGGGGAGACGGATGTAGATATCGAGTAGTGAGATACGTGATAACTAATTGAAAATCTGGTGGCGGTATAATGTAAAATTTTGCGTGAGTATTGGAATAGGGCAACCGCAACAAAGCCTTCTTTAATTTGTCTTTAATCTGACTTGCGAATACGTGGAAATTTTGAAAAATTCCAAGGCCTCACTGCCCTAAGATAACTTCCAAAAAATTCAAACAAGTGTCTTTCCAATGTTATTGTTAGTTCTCTAATCGGACAGTTTACAAAGGCTTCGTCAAATTTTGACAGGTGATAATTTAGCGACTTCCATATAATGTTGGAAACGATTCACATACTGCTCTCTTCCGTTTTGTAAGGATTGTTGCGGTCTTACAGTTCTCAGTTATAGCAACTTTTAATGCCATTACAGTTGAAACAATCTTGTCTTTAATTGGATGATAATTGATATCCGAGCGTTCAGGCTGGGTGGTAGTAGCCAAGATTCAGGAAAAAAATAGCAATAAAACTATTAAGAAAAATTAAATTTGAGTTATACAAGCCTGGTTAGGAAAACGCGTTGAATAACTGCAAGCTCGATCAGAATTCTCAGAGGGTGAACGATTAAGGCAGATACAGAGAGTACAGGATGATATGCGCAGCTTATTGGCTCTCTATGGAGTGAAACTGCGCTCCTTGAATTATTTTCAGAGTGAAAGAAGCCGCTGGAGGCATACTTGACGAGCTGAAACTTTGAGCTTCAGTCCAAAATCTAAATAGACAGCAATTCATAACATTTAAAGATATAGTCACACAGAATAAATATCCATCATTACGTGAAGCTTGGTGAGTATACCGAATTGAAATATGCTCAAATGCTCGATTGTGCTTACAATTATCTGTACTACGCCGGTGCTTACTGCACCTGTTTCCAACCAAGGATCGAGTATCCCTTTTGGCCTTATTGTTAACAAGCAGGGTGAGCCATTAGTTGATGGAAAATTGGTGACTATTAAAGATGCGGACGGCACTTTGTGGCTAGAAAGGGGAGGAGACTTTCCATTTAGTGCTATTTCAAGGTATAATGGGATAGTAATTGGCACAGATTCACCTGATTCCAAATTATCCATTGGTCACGATGGCCAGCTTTTGATGAGCGAAGAAGAAACTGTGGAACACAGAATTGATGTGAAGGACCAAGCACTAGCTGTAAATGGTACAAAGGAAGCGGTTGCCTGCCCGTCTCACCCCAACAATCAACATTTTCAATTATTCTGGTCAGGTAATTGTGAGGGTGGAATCAATGTTGATCTGCAGGCTTTTTCCCTTTGAAGAAGTGCACCTCGAGCAGACTTAAAAATCATACCAAGGAAGAAGAAGAAGAAATCTACAATTCCATTATTTACCAGTCGAAATTTTGGTAAGGATCAGATTTTGTCGGTTGTTCCAATTACCAATTGTGAGATAGGGGTGTTCGAAAAGATGAGTCTATTCAATAAATATGATATATATTATGGGCTGATGGGAGGATGGAGTATGCAGCCATCGAAAATGAATCCGAAAAACTCCGCTTAGCTTAGTTCTTAAGTGAATAGATAAGATTCAATTCATGCCAAGACGTTTAAAGTAAGTAATGACGGGGCATCCCATCTTGTGGAGACTGTCAAATGTCTTTGGAACAAAACCTAATTGAACTCGAGGGAACCTTTCCTAGTTTCCCTTAATCATAGCTTTGCAAAAGTTCCTTAAATAGAGCAAGTAGGTTGACAAGACCTTTAACACTGTCAGTATCCGGACCATCGCCAGGGGTGTGTTTTGTATGGGCTAAGTCAATCAACTTGACATTATAAAGCGGCATAATTTGGTTCTCATCATCATCATCTTCTTCTTCTTCAGCTTCGAATTCATCTTGATAATCATTCTCAGCGGCAGCATTCCCCTTTTCTAATTTTTCTTCAAAAGCATCTGGATCGGCTTCATACACAACTAGGATACTGGCCGATTTCATTCGGATCTCAGTTCGATTTAAAACATCCAAAATGTATTCCAGTTCCTGTATAATGCCTGTTAAGAGTGCGACGATCTTTCCTTCCTCGATCGATTTGGGGAAATATTGTTGAAGGCCCCGACTAATTGTTTCAGGGGTTAATGATCGCCCAAAAGTCTTATCGAAAAACTGGCGTTCCTTAGTCTCCGGGTCATGAAGATTCATGCCAGCAATTCGCATATGCAAAGATCCACTGGTAGTCTCTTGAGAGACTTTGTCTAATCGATCCCGTTTCTCGTCGTCGGCGGATTCATCCCAAAGAATGGACCCTAACTTAACGTCTATCACATTTGGCTCCTTAAACCCATACATCATATTCTGTAGAACCAAGTTCATTGAGTCGCTCTTTGCAGTTTGTACAATTTTTTCTATTTGAGATTGCTCAGTTATAATGTTACATTCTTCTGCAATAGCGTCGCCATTATTGCGAACCTGCTGTTCTGACAAAGTTCCCAAGAACGTTGGGGTGATAAGTTGCAAGTCTTGCAACTCCGGCAAGGTCAAGATTTGTTCATAAAAATGCACCTCTTGATACCTGGCTTTCGGCTTTATAAAGAGCTCGCCAGTGGAGTTCTGGAGCACGCCATCATGCCCGGCTGCTTGAATTGCAGCTGAATACATTTAAAGTGTGATGGGTAAGATAAGTTCCTCGGACCCACTCCCAACGGCACCTTACCTCAAGTGACTGATCATTATGACTGAAAGCTTTCTCAATCGCAACACGAAGCATTTAATATTGGCCTTTGGAGGCATTGTTGCCGTGGCCAGTGTTCTTGCCATCACATTGCCAACCGGCAGCTGTTCTTCTTCTTCCACCAAACGTTCTCTAAGTCCAGAAAAGCGAGCCAAGACTCCGCCAGGTTCTCCAAAGACCTGGACAGATGAACAGTTGAAGACTTATCTTGCAGACCGTTATGTTTATCCGCCAGAGGACCTCGACCATGACCAGGTTGTTGAATTGGTTGAAACGTACATTAGTCGTTCTTAATATAACTCATTTTGACATTTGCCGTAGTGCGCACACTTGGAGGATTAATGTATTAATATATAGATTTTATATATATATATGCATCTGTTGAAACTTAACAGCCTACGAGATCTTTACAAAGGTTGAAACTCAGCAAAATGATCAAATGGCATTTTATCAAGTACTTTATTGAAGCCAGAGATGATTTTGGTCTTAATGCAAAAATGTTTATCGGAGAACATTGGGAGACCATTACAAAGCCAGAGGGGAGGTTGCTGGATTAATGCAAGAAAATGCCTTGGCTCCCTCTAAAAGATGCACAGTTGCAATGTAATGGTAGTAGATACCTCCAAAGACAGAGATGTGCCACAGGTTATGGGACATTCCGAAATAATCGAAGATACCGCCTGGACACCATCGTTCTGGGATGAGAAAGGAGTAGACGACGACTCCAAAGAAGTAGCAGGCCAAGGACTTGAACACGGGGAGGTGGAACATGAATGTTTCCAGCAGCCCATGGTAATATGCAGCGTGGAAGAAGCCGAGTAGGCCCGCCACCGCGAAGGAGACGAAGAAGGTGATTCTCTTGTTTCGCGACTCCTTTCGATCAAAAGAGGGCATCCAGGTGAAGAATGCCCCGCCAATGCCACAGCCAGCCGTTATGGACATGTACAATGTTCGGGCAAAGGAATTGCAATACAGCGCAGTGTACTCCGTCGTTAGAATGGAAGCAGCAATCAAGACTGTGATTCCGGTGTAGTCCACACATGCAAAGTTCTTCTTGGGCTTTACCCGAGATATGGCCGAAAAGGTGTGCCAGATGGCCGAAAAGACAAGACACTTCATGGCCGCAACCATAAACACTACCAAGGTGACCTTGTCCATCGCGGTGGAGTTTCTCCATGATAAGGTTGTAGGCAGATGGTAAAAGGCTAACCCTAACATGATGAAAAACCCTACCAGATGGGTCCAAATGTTGCACGTCTCATTATGAACCTTGACCATGGAATAGATGCAGTCCGCATACGTCTTGGAGAACCGGTAGCCCCGGATGATATACGGATTGTCTCGCCACTGCAGTGGGAGTTCATCATAGGTCAACAGACGATCGGCTGCAGATTTCAGAGCTGCCTGAACCCCAATGGCCAGCGTGCCGTCCACAACTTCAAAGCAGCTGGATTCGATATGCGCCAGCTTCTCCTCCAAATATCTCAGCCCGTCAGTGATTGTATTGATGGTCGTGCTGTCCCCATCAATATCCGTGAAACTGTGGTATCGTCGCTCAATTACCTTGAGCATGGTCTCTGCCTTCTTCCAGCCCTCGCCAATAACCTCCTTCCTAACCTCCCGGAGCATGTCATAGGTGTGATGCACATTTTCGTCTACTTGTCCCAGCTTCTGCATCCCAAACTCCTCTAAATCGTCCAGCCTACTTTCTAGTGTATACAAAAATTTATCTATCTTGGCCAGAACGCTATCATCTTTATCTTCAAATTCCCCGTTGGTGCCGTCCGCCTCATTCTTCTTCTCCTCTTGAACAGTCACCCGTTTCCTTATTTCTGTGGTGGTTGACATGGTATAGGTGAAGTATTTCTCAAGAGATCTTTAAAAAAACAAAGTAGAAAAAAATCAACTATATAAGTAAACTACAACCCTTGTCATCCAGATCTAGAGACGTTGCTTATATAAAAAGGTCCGAGTTTTTGTAGATCAGATCCATCTTTTTATTTTTTATTTTTTAATTCGGCCCGGAACATACGAAAATGTAACCGAGAATTCCAGCCTTTGCGCGGCGCGCGTTCCAAAAGGGCAATCTCCCAACCAGCTCACCACACGGCTGTCCGGAAGCCCAAAAAACGTGCCGGATCCGTTTAACGGTATTAACCCACGGTCAAGAGCCCTTTGTAGTGATAAGACACGCAACCACGTCTTATACATCTCTGGATTGTTTGACCCAAATCAATTGCTTCGTAACAGAGCCAGAGGGGACGGAGGTCCATTCTCCCTTGGTCTATATTACGACGGACACTCACTTTAACCGTAGTAGTTTGAGCCCAGCTCTAGTGTGGAACAGCTGATGTACCAATAAGTCTGTGCTTTTGGTTCTTTTCTAGAAAAGAACGCCGCCCGCAGGGCAATTGTATTTAGGGAAGAGTGCCTCCGGCGGCTTCTTTTTTCTCCGAAAAGAAGCAAAAAAGGTAGCTCTGCGAGGCGACATCCGATGATTTCTTGGTTTTTCCTCTCTTAGGACTTGGAGATGCCCCACGTACTTAATTAGATATCATGTTATTGCCTAGCAGTCTACAGATCCTTCTATTTATTAATTTTAATAGACAGAATACCCAATTGTTCTCGAATACATTTTATTGTACATTTCGAAAGTGCTCAGTGACTTGAAATTTTGGTGTGGTAGTTGTGTGGCTGGTGACGGCAGTGCGTCCCAATACAAATGGTTGTTCACAGAAAATAAATATTTCAAGGGTGGAAAGAAGTGCAACCGTAGAATTTACCAGCCAACGTTTGATCTAATAGAGTGACGATGGCGAATAAGAAGAAGAAGGGTAATTCCAAAGCACACTCACAGCCGTCGTCTTCGCAACCGGTAAAAGCTGCTGGTACGACCTCTACCAATGAACAGAACGGATTAACCTCAAATGAATCACACCAGCAGCATCATGATCGAGTAGACCCGGCATCCGCTACGAATGGAGAGGCATCCATGGACGGCCCAAGAGCCAGTTTGAAAATGGATCAAGACAAAGCCGTTTCAAAATTACCCGCAATGAGGGGTGCCAAAGGTTCAAATTTCACCAGGGAACACCCTCAATTAATGGCCAAGGAGGTTTACATGGCTAAGCAGAATGCAGTGTTTAAAGAGTTGAGCGGTTATTCCAGTTGGAAAGAGATGAGCGAAGAAGAAAAGGGTCGGGACCGAGAGGACAGCTATCTTACGAAGATTACAGAATATGTGATTGCTGGGTTAGATGAATCTATTTATAACGAATTTCTCGAGCAGCGATATATCATGGATGAAGTAGAATATGCCGGCATAGAAGCTAATGAGATTGTTTCTGGTGGTCAGAATAACCCAGCTCGACTACAGCGCTTAGTAAGGAATTTTGGCACTCTCAAGGCGCAGGTTTCCCGATTGGAATTGGAATTTGTGAAACTGCGAAAAGCTCGAATTGCTGCGGAGACCGAAGTCACAGAGATTAGAAGCTATTATCAAAAGGAGATGATCAAACGCATCAAGCTCGAGGAATTGTGCCGGTGTCTGAACCGAAAGGTAATGGCTTACGAAACGAAAAAAGCAAAAACACAACCAGCAAAGATTGAAGAGGCCTCTTCTAATGGCGCCGCTCCAGAAAACTTGCCGCCATCAGAATTGGTTCGTCATTGGGAAGCAGCGATTAATCGAATCTTAGCATCCTTATCAAATGACAAGCAGCCAATCAAGGAAAAGACAAAGGAGCTGAGGTCTGCGTTGAAAATGTTCTTTCAACAATACCGGTCCAGGGAGGATTATTTTGTGCAGCGAGCTAGTGTCCACAACTTGGAGAGCCAGGTTTACCTTACTAGAATTGAAAAATACAAACAGGCGGCCGAACGAGAATCCAAGCGTGCGCAGTTGCTAAGTGAACAGGTTGAACTTTCTGCAAAAAACGAGAACGAATTGCGCGAACGAGTCATGTTGTACGAGGAGAAACTTCACGAATCTACCGCTCTGTTTGAGCAATCTACTGACCTCTTTCGGACCGTCAGGGGGCATATTAGGGAACCACATCAGGCCAATCCGCCAAAGAGTCAAACTGATCAGACGGCGTCATCTAAAACGCAGGCAGAGTTGGATGATGAATTAACACAACTGAGGCAGAAATATGCACAATTAAAGAAGGAGCACGCTGAATCAGTCAAAGAGAACGAGCAATTGAAGAAACAGCTTGATAATCCAGTTACACCGGAGCAGGAGTCAAGTTCGAATTCGAAGATTGAGGACCAATTACCTACTAAACCCACAACGCCAAATAGAAGCCAACTCTACAAAGTGAACCAAAAAGTTCAAAGAAGGGGTCTAACCGGTATAGTGGCTGATCCGTCTAAACGGAGTACTCCAGGCGCCCGCATTATCGACATTGCCGACGAAAACGGGGATGCAGTCACAGTGGAAGTGAGCAAGATGACCTACTTAGCTCTCCAAAACTATGTTGGGAAATCTACATCCGCCGAGAAGGGTGACGACGGTGACGTGGATGGTCGTGGTGGTGAGGACGACAACAAGGATGCCCCTGCGCCGGCAGCCAGTAGTAGTGTCCAAAAGAAAGAAGAGGATGATGATGAAGCTACCTGGGACCCGAGATTTACAACTCAATTACTAGAGGGCAGTTTAGACAAGCTTGGTGATGACGACGATATAAAGGATGGGCTCAAAAACTCACGAGAATTTTTTGAAAAGTGCTTTGGCTTTGATATCACAGGCATGTCCTTCGTTGATGTTCTGCAAAAGTTTTCCCACGACGCCTCAGATTGCCATATGGCTGAATGCCCCGTCCACAGGGCCAATTCGTCCTTTAGAGGTCATTGGGACGGATTGATGAAGGAATTTGACAAGAAGCATTCCGCGGGAGGTATTGATGTCATTAATAACAAACCGGTTTATGGTCCCCATAAACCTCCAGAGATGAGTAAGCTAAATAGTAAAAGTTGAAATATTCGTCCACACAATGTCGAACAAGCTTAGGATGAATTGACCCCAATTTATGCCTTGTTAATACAGTCCTCAGAATTTAAGCTTTTAGATATGCCGGCGCTAAGGCCCTTTGCGGTAAAACTTGAATCAATGAGTTTTTCCTGATGGGATAATAATTGGTATTAAACTGTAGCGACGGAGAACTAAACGATTTCTATCTACATTTCTGTTATAAATAACTGTTCTAGTTTGAGTCCTTCTTCCGTCGGGCTTGCGCGAGTGATCAACGCGTATTACTTTCGCTTGACGATTTTCAGTGTGGAGAGATGAAGCCGGGACATAAAAACA
>PPJG02000002.1:373952-394682 GCA_003705695.2 Blastobotrys serpentis | reverse complement strand
TTCAGATAATAGAAAACGCGGAAGAGGTAGACCCCGAAAATATCCCCCTGGAGAGTCGCCAACTGAAAAGAGGAAACAACTCCAGGCCACGGGAATAAAGCGAGGTCGTGGTAGACCCAAAAAATACCCCACCGCGGACGATAACAAGGTGACCAAATCGTCACCAGCCTCTACAGAACCAATTGAACAGAAATTGTATGATGGATTAAATAAATCAGGAATACTGTCTGGAGATGTGCCAGACAAGCCAAAGCGAGGACGTGGAAGACCGCCGAAAAAGGATAAGCCAGAAACCAACCCCAACACGACTGCCAACTCACAACCTTCGTCCTTGCCTTCAATTAATACTAATAATAATAATAATAATAATAATGACGCAAATGGAAATGGTATAGGCACAATTCTCGAAGGCTCAGACAACAACAACTTGGTCACTAACGAGTCCTATGATAACGCGGCCAAATCTGCAACCACAGCCACCGGCGCCACTTCCGCCGCCACAGACAATAACGATAACAATCATTCAACCGCATCGGCATCCCGTGACGATATTTAACGGAAAGAACATTACTGACCAAAAACTGAATATATATATATATATATATATGTAATTTATTATGGGCGATGCGTCGCCCAATGCTCTCGTTGTCTATAGAATGCCTCCGGCGGTTTCTTTTTTCTCCGAAAAGAAACAAAAAAGGTAGCTCTGCGAGGCTGTACTTGTAGTATAAAAGCAAGCCTTGAGGTCACGTGACTCTGACACTTTCTCTCAGCAATGGCTTTCCCTTAATAAAATAATATCAGATTCCACATCCTTGTGTCCCATAGCCGTAGACTACATATACTAAAATTTCCAGGTGTTTCCACACCCCACTTAACATCATATATTCAGCCATAAGAATCGCATCCCCGTTTCTCACTTTGTTTTCCTGCACAGACGTTCAAAGTGACGTGCGGCGGAGTGGGCGCGTCTTTATGGCGCGCAACCAGCCCTAGAGTCAAACGTCCCAATACAGAAATAACAGTCACAAAGAATTTTTCAGTGAGAGTGTTCCGACTACCCAACTAAAAGATTCAAGATAGTAAAGGAACATAACGACGACTTTTTTCACACGTTCGACAAAACACCGACGAGATGGCCATCCACAAGAACTATCCAATCATCAGAAATCACTTCAAGAAGCACTGGCAAGAAAGAGTCAGAAACCACTTTGACCAGCCAGGTAAGAAGGTTTCCAGAAGAACTGCTCGTGCTAAGCGTGCTGCTAAGCTCGCTCCTCGTCCTTTGGACCTCTTGAGACCAGTTGTCAGAGCCCCAACTATCAAGTACAACAGAAAGGTCAGACTTGGTAGAGGTTTCTCTCTCGAAGAAATCAAGGCTGCTGGTATCCCACGTCAATACGCTAGAACTGTCGGTATTGCCGTCGACCACCGTCGTCAAAACAGATCCGTCGAAGGTTTCGAAGCTAACGTCAACAGACTCAAGGAATATCAAGCTAAGCTCATTGTTTTCCCACGTCAAGCCGGCAAGCCAAAGAAGGGTGATGCCTCTGATGCTGATGTCAAGGCTGCTCAACAACAACTTTCTGTCAACGCTTCTTTCCCAATCACTCAAGCTCCAGTTGAAGCTGGTGTCCGTGCCATCACTGCTGAAGACAAGTCTGCCGAAGCTTTCAGAACCTTAAGATTGGCTCGTTCTAACAAGAAGTACCAAGGCAAGAGAGAAAAGCGTGCTAGAGAAAAGGCTGAAGCTGAAGCTGAAAAGAAGAAATAAGCTAGTATATATATACATAATGACATCAACAGATAATGTGTGGCCTGTAATATTTTTTTTGTTTGTTTGTTTCTCCACGAAGTGGAGCTACCTTTTTTGCTTCTTTTCGGAGAAAAAAGAAGCCGCCGGAGGCACAATACATTCAATTCAAACTTACTTAATTCTTAAACTTATCTGTATAAAAGCCCCGGAAATGGTGTGCCTCTCCGGCATTCGAAATGGAGTTTTGATCAACGGCTTCCAGTTCAAAATCAAAAACCTTCAAGCACTCTTCCAATCTAGCCTTTTTGCTAGACGTTGTGATTGGGACCACTCCATTCTGGTGAACCCATCTTAGAAGGATTTGCGACTCAGTCCTATTGTACTTCTTGGCCAACGCCTTAAGCATCAAGGTCAATGGTCCATCTTGGGCTTTGGTAATTGGCGTCAGCTGTCCGTAACCCTCAATCAAGATACCATTCTGCTTGCAGAAATTGACAATTCCTCTGGATTGGTTTTGCAAGTATGGATGGTACTCAATCTGGTTCACAGCCGGCTTGATTTTGGCATCGGGAAGAATCTTTTGGAAATCGTCAACTCTAAAGTTACTCACGCCAATGGACTTGGCTTTACCTTCAGCGTGCAACTGCTCCATCTTCTTCCATGAATCTTCTACCCCTCTAAAGAACGGAGTATGGATAAGGTAGAGATCTACATAATCAACATTGAACTTTTTCAAGGTAGCGTCCAAAGTTTCTACGGGATCTTGACCGCCCCAAACTTTGGCAGTGATCCATAGCTTGTCTCGGGAAACCTTTGTGTTTTTCAAGGCAGCTCCTAGCTCCTCATCAGTTCCGTACACTTCAGCAGTGTCAATATGAGTGAAACCAACTTCAATAGCGTCTTCAATTGACTTGATCAATGTTTCATCAAGTCCGACATCCTTGTCAGTTTTATACCAACGGGTTCCCAGGCCGTATCCAATGGCTGGTATTTCTCTTCCGTCATTCAATGTAAAGCTTTGCATTTTTATATTTGTTTTAATATATTGATTGTGTGAAACAGTCTCTGTTCTTGCCCTTTTATATATCCCCCAGCTTTTTTGGTTGCGATCAAACTTCGCGGCGCGGAAGATCCGGAAGTGATCTGTGAGCACTGGACTAGCAACAAAGCAATAGAATTCTTCTGTACGGAAATGGTCAATTGCGTCACAATTCTTGTCATTTTTTAGAGAAAAAAAAATAGAAATCGCTGCATAGAGCGCTCTAATTAATATATTTACAATTATTATTAATAATCATGCAAAGGGGTTTTGGCATACGAGCCAGAGGCAGAAAGGAAACAACCCATTGACGGCAGGACCTCAACTTGGAAAGGTTCTAATGGATAAGACTCCCCGTCAATTGAGAGATATCCGCCTTCCAATTTAGGGATCAATCTATAGCCTACGATTTTGGAGTATTGGACTTCATCCATGTTGATGTGGTGACCTTTTTCAACGTTCAAAAGCAACTCCAACCCTTTGAACCGGCCGCTAGTAGCATCCCACGAAACGAGATCTAAGGTGCCATCGGTCGGCAAGGTTGCAGGGAACATCAATGCATCAGCGGACATCCACGGTAATTTGCCCACATAAAACATGCCCAGATCAGGTCTGTCATGCTTTTCCCAATCGTCCGGGATAGGGTCGTTTATCGAACCATATGTCAAGGGGGGCAATTCATCTTGCTGTGGCTCTGGAGATTGGTCGATCAATGGACTCTCAGATGATGATGATGCAGTGGTCCTCAAGTGCTGTTTGAAGTGGGTCTTAACCTGAGTCTTATCTTGATGCGAGTATTTGACATAGACTTCACATGGATACTTATTTTGAGCCAGAGTTTTCATGATGGCTCCGACGGTGAATCGTTGACCGCCCATCCAGCGCAGGTGTTCGGTCCCCAAATCACAGTCAGCCACAATGCCATACGTTTGGCTCAAAAAGGTCAAAACACGAGGATGGGATTTTTGTGAAAAGCTCATCAAGTCCACGGGCATTGGCCGCCCTTTAATAATGTCCAAGGCTGCGTGCGTAGGGGAAGGGGATCCGTTTAATGAGACGGCCATGGAATTCCCTGATCCGCAAGGTAATTGACACAAGGGGATCTCCCTCAGGGCCTTTGCACTATCTCCGCCTTCTCGCTGTGCGAACCCATTGATCACTTCATGGGGGATCCCGTCCCCGGAGCAGCAAACGATTGCATCGTATTTGGTCAAATCAAGCTCCTTTGCAATCTCCATTGCATGTTGTCGATGACTTGTTTCAATAACAGTCGGCTCGCATCGGGCTGCCAACAAGAATGGCTCGCAATACTTTGTATAAATAGTCCTTGCATTCCCTTGCCCGCCATGGGGATTGATCAACACCAATAGTCGCTTTCGAGCCTTGCAATTTGGATAGGCCCTCTCGATAATTTCTTGGGCCGATGCTTCCGAATTCACCTGTATCGTTTTATTGTACAATTTATATACGTTGTCTTTGAGATCCCCCTGAGGCCGCACAAAAGAAATCTCAAGTGCTCCTCCCTCTTTTGTCTCTTGTGCCCACAAAACATGCTTATAAGGAATCAGGGTTAGCTCCCCAGCTATGCATAAAATTAGTATGTGTTTGACAGACAAATAAATAAAAAGAATCTTACTCACCCCGTTTTTCTGTCGGAAAGCACGACGTCCGACTATTCTTTTGAACTGCTGAAAATTTTTCCGTCGTCAGTACATGTCCCCAGAAATATCTATTTCATCTTGCTTCTTACGCTTCAACTCCAGTTTGATTCCAGACTCCGTCACTTCGTCCAGTACCATGGATTTCGTTATCGCTAGTTTTTCCTTATTTTACTTTTCACGGCTAATGGGAGGTTTATATATCTCTGCACGCTGCGGCTTTCAAATAAGGTAATTCGATCTGCGGTCTTCCGCATCATATATGCGAGGGTCCCCGCTATCCCCCATTTCCTTGTGAAACGCTTTAAAATTAACGCTCCTGGGAAGGCGCAAAACGGTGATAAATTGTCGGATTTATATTGTGTAACCCTTCATCATGAATCCCTGAGCAAATTTTTCAAGGGATAAATGTTTCATTATTCAGCGAGAAACGTTTAATTTCCAGAAAGTTGGGTCTTTTTAGTCCTGTCTAAAACAATAGTTTGTGGTCACTCGTAGCATAAAACTGAGTGCCTAGAGAAGAAGCTAGATATTTTCTGGAATAGATATATATATATATATCATTATCTCCATCTGAGGAAGGAAGCGATAGGAAGGGGGAAATCTTCGCTTTATATATTGTTATTTTCTATGTGCTAAGCGCTTTTAAACGGAAGAAGTGACGCATCAGTTCATAGACAATAATATTTCCATTTTTAATAGATAAAGTTGGTCATGATCGGCGTTTTCCCTGAAATATTACTTTATTGTTTCAAGATATTTAGGTTTGATTTTTAATTAAGATTGAAAATTACTTGTATCACGTGATGGGTATCAATCTGTCATATATATAGATGTATCTGTACATTGCCAATGCGCTGGTGCCCAAAAAATGACTTTCATGGCAACTATTGTGTGTTGGTGACGAATCTACTAGAGCCATAATTCAATCATGTTCGTCAAAGAATGGTATTGTTCAACAGGGAAAGACCTTGGCCGCCTTGTTATGCTTGTGTGTATAAAACTTAAATAATGCTACAAAATTACATTTGAACGGTGCTGTCTGTCGGTTTGTGGACCAATCGATAAGACATTGAGGTGATCTGGATTTGAGAGGATCCAGGGTCCTTTCTTAGCATAAAGACCGCCGAAAACCCCATGAGGTTCTTCCCCCGCTCGGCACCAAACTTGACTTTGCCTGAAGTATTCAGCATCATTGAAATTGCCCCATTTTGGCTACCACCTGGCAGCGGGTGGACGTTGTAATCGGAAATATCATGTTGGGTCATTGGCATGTCAGCGTACATCTGTAAAAACGCTTCTCCGCCGCCTATTGGATTACCACACCATACTATCGCTGTGTCGGGTCGAAGAAACTGAGCAAGATTTTGTCGATATCCATCTAATGCTTTAAAAAATTGGCTGTAAAAGCTATGAGATTCTTAAAAAGGTTAATAATACTTTGTGGAATAAATATCACTTCAAATAATAGCCGTACCATTTGCAGTAATATTCACTGCCTGTCCAAAATCATTCTGGATTGATTGTTAGTTTGGTCCCCAGTGTATAACAATCCTTGGTTTACTTACGTTCATAGTGCTGGTTAGTAGTATTCTTTAAATTTTTTTTTTTTTTTGATGCCTCTTCCTTGGATCTCTCTCCGAGTTTTGGCTGGGAGTTGTCATGGAGAGAAAAAAAAAAAAAAGATTCATGCGGCTCAAAAGTAACGTCAAAATTAAAATGAACGAATATTAATCCACAACAATAACCAAAATGATTTCAGAAGACTGGTGAGAGCTTGCGATTGTAGAAATTTTACCAGTATATCTTCTATTGTAATTCAGTATTGATACATATGTTCCCGTCCAAATTGAAATGAAATGTTAGTGTCGTCTCCAGAGGCCAAATACATCATTTAGCGTTACATTACACCAATGGAGGAGCCCCCAATTCATTAATTATCCGCACGCTTTCCGACACAATCTCCAGACAAAAGCTTAGTCTTATAATCCTTTTCCGTCCCATTTTGATTGAATTTTTCAATCTGAAAAAACACTGGATCATTAGCTTTTTTTTGATTGGTGATTGTAGAGAGCCTAGTACTAAACCAAATTCCACAATTACTATTGATATTCTAGGCTGCAGAGCCTAAAACCACCATCTGCTGATATGATTTTTCTAGGCCAATAGTTCTTAGCCGTTCAGAACAAAAAACAACCTATCATCAACTTACAGTGGGGGGGGCACATGCATAACCGAGCGCCTAAATCTGAGATAGTAAGACATTTCTGCAGGTCAAGAAAAGCCAATTTCCAAATGTCTAAAAAGTGCCATCATCAACTATTTGCAGTGACTTATTATACATTTTGATAAGTTACTAGAGTATTTAAATCCTATCATATACTTACTATATCTTCGCTTAGGTATAATCAGCATTTCTAGAGTCCGTGGAAACCCTCTCGAGAAAAGGAATATATTTAAGCTTATCCCATTTAGAGGGGTCGATTTTTACCCCACTTTCTTTCAATTCCGCCGGGGATGAAAGCATTTTGAGAAATTGCACTGGAATCAGAATGCAAGTTTTAACGATATATATATATGTGGATCGGCAGTTTCTTGATTAACGCGTGAAAGATGGTCGTAGTAGCTGGAACAGTAACAGACGAGGGAATTCCAATTCCAGGAAGTGTGCATCTGGTAGACATTAACCATGAAGTTGCAGCAACTCATAGTGGAAATAGAGATGTTATTTTGGTTCCTCAACCATCGGCAGATCCAGAAGATCCTTTAAATTGGAGCAAATGGAGAAAGCATTCTACCTTTTTGTGGGCGATTTGGTTTGTCTTTTTTGCAGCCGGTCAGAGCGCTGCTCTATCCTCAGCCTTATTGTCTATGGAAAAGGATATGGGCATCTCTCTCGAAGATTTAAATGCAGGCACGGGATATTTATTTTTGTTCTTTGGGCTTGGTTGTTTGTTCTGGCAACCATTTGCTCTAGCATTTGGCAGAAGATTTACAATTCTCTTTGCCTCAATCTTTGGTGGAATAGTTTGTCAAATTTGGCTCTCTGTTTGCACCTCGAGAGGAAATTATTTCGCAAACAGGATCATCACAGGCTTCGTTTTAGCACCTGTGGAATCTTTGGTAGAAATTATTGTTACAGATCTCTATTTTGCGCATGAAAGAGGTCTCTTCCTTGGTATCTATGTCTTTGCTCTAGGTGGTTCTTCCTTTTTGTGTCCGTTGGCATCCGGGTTCATAAATAATTCCTTAGGCTGGAAATGGATACCTTATTTTGTTTGCATCTTCTTTGGAATTGGCATTATAGGGTCCTTTTTCTTTTTGGAAGAAACCATGTACCGCAGAGAAACTATCGAGACTGATGCAGACAACCAAATGATCGGCCCATCTTCTGAAAAGGATGTCAGTGAACAAAGTGAACAAGAAAGAGACGTGGAACAAGAGGAAGAATTGTATGACCGAAAATCATATTGGCAAAAGCTACATTTGTTCGACACTAAACAGGTCAACAAGGCTGTTTTCTTTCAGTCGATGTTTCGTCCGATATACATTTTATTCAAATTTCCCCCAGTAGTATTGGGTGGATTTATTGTTGCATCCAGTTTAGCTTGGTTCAATGTTCTCTCTGCCACATTAGCAAATGTTCTGACTGAATATTATCAATTTTCCAACACTTCTATTAGCTTGTTTTACATTGGTCCGGCTATAGGAACTGCCATCGTCTCAATGATTGGCGGTAAACTTTCTGATATGTTTTGCTTGATGATGGCCAGGAGAAACCATGGAATTAGAGAACCTGAATATAGACTCTATTTAGGTTTAACTGGTATCATCATTAATCCGCTAGGTCTTTGGTTATATGGAATTGGGGCAGCTAAAGGAATGTCCTGGGTTGGTTTGTGTATCGGATGTGGATTTGTTGGCTATTGTATCAATCTAGGATCAATAGTCCCCTACGGTTATGTCTTGGATGCGTATAAAGAAATGGGTGGAGATGCATTAGTGTCTGTAGTCTTGATTCGAAACCTGTTTGGTTTTGCTTTTGCATATGCAATTACCCCATGGATTAATAGCCAAGGACTCTTAAAGACTTTTGTCGTTGTGGGTATTTTGTCAATGTTATTCTGGATGATGTGCATTCCTTGTATTATATGGGGTAAGAGACTTCGAAAGCAAACTGCCAAGAGGTATCAAGAATATATCCAGAAATATGGTCATCATTAACAATATAATAGTAATATAGTCAATTTTACTTTTGCGTAGATTAATTTGAATAAAATGGACGCATCAAACTGTATAATTCCTGAAACATTTGGCAGCTGCAGCGGATCATCATACAAAAGTTCCAAGTCAAATAGTTTGACGGAAATGTATTTCCAACTAATTGAGCGTGTAGGAAAACCAACTTGTCTTGGGGTATCGGAAGAGTCTCAGGTGATTACTGTAAATATCTACATTATAGCGATGACCTTTAGCTGATCATAATAATAATAATAATAATCAATTTACTCCTGTGTACATAATTTAAATCAAATAGATACATCAAGCAGGATAATTCGTTCATTGGCCCACTCCAGGCTGATCAGACCAAAGCTGAAATAAGGCACAGGACAAAGCCGTATCTGTCGGGGGTATTCCTAGAATGTAGTGTTAACGGCAGTATATATATTGTTATTGCTTTCCGTGTCATTTAAACCAATTTTCTATTGTGGCAGTGCACATAATCGTGTGTGGCGACCTCTGGAATTTTGTGGCTGTGCGCAATTTCATGAATTTTAGGCCTCCCGTGGTGATTTGCCTTAAAATGTGAAAATCAACAAGAGCCCGCGTAGCGTAATGGTTAACGCGTCAGACTTCTAAAACAGTCTCTTTAGGTTGCAATCTGAAGATTCTGGGTTCGACTCCCAGCGTGGGTGCTTCTTTTTTTATTTTGCCCAGCGATGTTGCGGCGTCAATATTACGCAACGACCCGAAGGACGGGCGCCATGAGTGCTCGATATATATCGATATCGATATATATATATATATATATATATATACTATCCTTGTGAAACAATTTGGTGGTATTCAGTTTAAACTGGGAAGGGTGGGCGGTGTCATCTATGCCTCAATTAATATTACAAATTATATAGTCTATCGTATCATATAGTCATATCTATCTGGCCTTGGCCAACTTAGCTTGCTTTTGAGATTCTTCTCTGTTCTTCTTGTAGTTAGGATTGGTACCCATCAAAAGATCCCACCATCTGAAAGAAGAGGCATAATTGCCCAAGAAATAGTGGTGGTGATCGTCGTGATGGTCAGCACCAGCCCAGAATGGCAAAAAGTGGTGCAAAGACCATGGGAATTCGTAACCGGAGTGAGCATCAATCGCTTGGAACAATCTCAAGGCGACCCAGATCAAAACAGTGAACATATGAAGATCTTTGGTCAAGTAAACCCACAAGATTGGCATACCGACAGTACCAACACCCAACAATGCCACTTCAATTGGATGAGCATATTCTGCAGCCACACCGAAAGGAGCAGCGTATCTATGGTGTTGCTTGTGGATGTACTTATAGAAAGATCCGTAATGAAGACCTCTGTGCATCCAGTAATGCCATGTGTCTTCCATAACGAAGAAAACAGCAATATGGAAACAAATGGTCTTCAAGCTTGGGAATGGAACGCCGATTTGAATACCAAAGTAGTCACAGACTGGGTGGAAACCCCAGATCGGAACAGTTTCAACCAAAAAATGGGTCAACAAGACAGTCTTGAAACATTCCCATTGTTCCTTGAAGTTTGGCTTTTTGTTATCTTGGATCTTGTATTTTCTGAAGTATGGGATGGAATCAATAATGAACCATGGTAAACTTCTTCCGAAGTAGAGGATTTCGTGGAAGACAAACAACAGTAATCCTGTAGCGAGGATATCATTTCCCATGTATAAATAATAGGAGGCCCATGCTTTTTCCACGATGTTCAGGTCATTGTGGAACTGGCTGACTTCTCCAAAGGTTTCCATGAAACCTTGTCCAGTTTGGACAACTGTGTTATTGACAACAGAGCTGGTTGACGAGTTAATAATCACAGAAGATCAAGTTATGTGGTGAATCGCTATACTCACGTCATTATGGTATGTTCAAATCTGATTAAATGAAAGAAAAGAGGTTTTTCTGTGTGGAATCAAAAAGAATAAATTTAAAGTGGATCAAGGGGTATTTTTAAATTTTGTGTTGTTGGCGTGGTCCGATTTTTTTTTTTTTTTTTTTTTTTTGTCAGTGTGATTTATTATCGCCATTAATCCCTCGGCTATTCAACAAAAATTTCAGTATAAACGACAGATACGAAAAAAAAAAAACGTACCCTAACCCTGATGTGTTGGAATTCTCCGACTTCCTCTTTAGTTCGTCACGTGATTTTATCTTATCAGTGGCTAATCTTTAGACCAAATTTTACAGGAACTGGCTGAGAGTTAGAGCTGTAGTAGAGCTGAGAAATAGTACTGCAGCGAATTGGAAACTGGATACTCTCGATCTATGTATTTTGACCGACTGCCTGTTCGGTTTAGTTTGATAGAGTTATTTCATGATTATGCAATATCCACAGATATATCAGTGAAATATTGTCACCATATACCAAAACTAAAAAGGGTCTGATCGGCAAAAGTGAGACAAATATGTAAAGCACACTTTTCAAACCAAAGCGCAGATAGAAATAAAATAAACTAGAAAGAAATAAATATAAACGTATATCGGGATATATATACACCTACAATATCATGCCTCATAATCCAGCTCTTCTTCGCCAGAAAGCGGTTCAACTGTTTCAGAAGGGTCAGCCGCATTTGTTGCAGGGAGCGAAGGGGATTGAGCAGGTGGAGATGAAATTGAGGAGGTGCTGTCGTCTTGATGATAGTTATCAAGTGCAGAATCGAGTGCCTTTTTGGAGTTAAAATTGAGGGGCTCATTACGTTTACCGAAGAGTCCATCCAGCGCCCGCCAGATGATTGGCTCAGGCACCTGGAAGAGAACGATTTTCAGAGATTGTATCAATTGCGAGTGTTCCAAACCAGCCTTTTCGGTTGCGATATTCGACAGGGTGGCTATGAGGGAATTAACCGCCGGAGATATCAGTGCTGGTATCTGCCCAGATTCCAGCAAGGTAGCCAATTGAGGGTCACTGGAACCAGAATATTTGGAGACGTAATAATGCGGCGGTGCAAGAATTTTCGAGGAAAGCTCTAGAATGTAATCCAACTGTGATAACTTGGCGGAGACAAAATCCTGCCGTTCATCTTTAGTTGCAATTGCCGATTCTCTGACCCACAGAGAGATGATTCCATCAAAATTATTGATCAGCTCCGGGTCCTCTACACTGAGAATATTCATGGTGCGAAATTTGGATCTCGAATCAACGTAATCACGAATGTTACCCCTAGTCCATTTAGGTTCCATGGTTAGTGGATTTTCCTTGTCCACCCAAACTTCAATAATGCCGCCACATTTTTCTAGTTCGCCGTTGGTGACATCTGGGCATTTTTGAAACGATTGAGAATTGGGTCGCAATTCCTCAAACAGGGCCCAGCATTTCGTCTGAATGTGGAAGTAACCCTTTTGTCGATTGAAGGTCACTTTTTCGAGTCCATCTTGTACAGGAATGATCATCCGTTTGGAACCCTGCTGAACTGTGATGCTCAATCGATCAGGTTCGTTCAATGCACGTTCCTTCTTAGATGCAGGCTGGTGATGGTGATGATGATGATGGTGGTGGTGTTCATCAGATGCTTTGAAATATAATCGGATTCGGGAGTCTCGTTCATTCTTTCGATGCTTTTCTATCGATTCAAACTGACCGACCCGTACTTTAGCAATTCGGAAATCTGAATATACCCTCGGGGGGATTTTGGCTGCTCCACCTGGTGGAGCAGGAGGAATCGGAGGGGGAACTTGGAAATGCTGCGGCGGAGGCGGATAGCGGAACCTTGATGGGGGAGCCGGTGGCATCTGGTTAGGAAAGTCGTGATGATTATTGTAATGGTGTTGCGGATAAGGTGCCGGATAAGGATCCATTCGTGGTCTTTTGTATCGATTCCGTCCGTTGGGCACAACCGCCGCTTCATCTGCTACTGACGATGAATAACTGTCCACATAATACGGAGTAGGTCCATTCCGTTTCCTGCCTGGTTTCAGTGGCGGTGGTGGCATATTGAATTGAATATACGTGTGTAATAGGTGTTATGTGTACGTGTGTAACGGCGTGTTTTTGTGCGGTGCACCGGAAATCCCTCTGACATTTTGGACCCGGTTTCCGCGAAATCCTTTTAAAAAACTCAGCCCCCAAAACTATACCTTATATGCATATCCCTGACTTGCCCATTATCTGCTTTATGGAGAATTATGGGTATATGTAATAAACGGCGTTTGTTGTGGTATTCTTTTTTTTGCAATACATTTTTTCCCGCATCTTTATTTTGGGGATTCACCGAGAACATATACCGACAGCGTGAACATTAAAATTAGCGACTCCGCTATTAAACGGACCTTTTTTCAAGCCTTGAATTTGGCCTCTCTGGGCTTTAATTAGTCAGTGACAATAAATATACGGAGTCGTGTAGGATTGATAAAAGGGACTTTGGTGACTGATATCGCACAAAGCCGTGGAGTAACACCTTTAGATAGAATTAATTCGATTGTCGTACCAATCATCAGTAGAAAGGAGCTTTAGTTTGATCTGAGGGATTCAATCATTATCAAAGCGTCGTAGTAGAACATGGAACCTCCATAATTTAAGCTATTACCCGTTTTTCATAGTGTGCACAGAATAGTTGAAATTGAATATCGCGAGAGGGAATATTCTAATTAGACGACGCTGTGCTAATAATTGTGCATGTGCAAGGTATTTTGAAAGAAACAAAAACAAAAAAGTACAAAAAAAAAAAAAAAATCAAGGCGGATCACCTCATTTTTACCGTTTTGGTTAGGCGAAGCGCTGGCAAAAAAACATTGATGAGTGGTGTGTCTTAGTACTAATATTCACCATTCTCAATGAGCCCCATTGACCTCGTTAAACATGTATATCCTGCTGTCAGTGTCTTTGGCATTGGACCAGAGAGGATTGCGACAATGACATTGGGTATATAGGTCGTTAAACGAACAATTGGATCACACAAACGTCACTGGAGCCGAGAGGGACAATTTCGTATATCTGCAGTATCAACACATACATACATACATACATACATACATATATATATTGATCTTACTGAGGCAGGTTTTCCCAGTTGGAATCAGTATTTTACCCCCGCAATAGAAGTCGAAAATTGGAAAGAATTGCAGCAATTCCACCGATATACAAAAATATATCAACTCATTGAATCAACCTGATGTTTCCAATTTTTGATCAAGGAATAGGGGACTTCATACACGATCTGATCAGAACTCCATTAAAAGACATAGTTATGAAATGATGGAGTTGTACCTCGGCATCACATCGAGTTGTATGATAGACAACCCACGAGGTCTTATGAAGCGGGAAACTGGAGATTGCGGGTAAGACAATAAGTGACAGACAAAATGGTAGACAAAAACTGTGTGTTCTGTGATATTGCGGTTAACAACCCTCCTGGAGAATGCAATTATGGAACAGTGTTCTTATCAACAGCTAAAGTGCTTGGGTTCTTGGATATCCAGCCATTAGTGACTGCGGAGGCACACGTTCTCGTTATTCCCCGAGAACATTATCATACGTTAGATAGGATGAGCAGTGATAGAGAATCGTCGGCAGCCCTTGGAATGAGCTTGCCGATCGTCAGCAAAGCGGTAAAGAAACTTTTTGATGCAGAAGCGTTCAACGTTGTCCAGAACAATGGAGCTTCGGCAGGACAAGTTGTAGACCATGTTCACTTCCACATTGTGATCAGGCCAAGAAGAAAGCCGGATGATGTGAGTGCAAATCTTGCCAAGGGGTTATTAAGCAGCTCCAAGATTGACATTGATTATAAGCGATCATATCATGCTATGGTATTTGGTCGCGGACAGCGTGAAGATTTAGATGAAGAATGGGCGGATGCTATAGTGCCAAAATTGAGAAATGCATTGAAATCGGAAGAAGCAAAGCTATAATATAGAAAGCAAATTGATTGGGGGCGCTTGTATGTAGATATATAGATATATATATATATATGTTACAGTTCCTTTATGGGTGGTCATTCTTGTTGTCGTTGTCAACAGGGGGGAAATCCTTGATATGATCCTTAGCCCATTGACGGGCTATGATAGATGCTTTGAGGAACCGTTTTGATGCATATTTTTTGAAAAAGCCATCATGAACCACGGGAGCAGCCAAATAATCAACCATGATGGAAACAATTGGAATGAGGGATTGTTCGTCACAACCACCGGAATAGTGGACAAGGTTTGCAGTCCATTCATGGTGGTTTAAAATCTTTCTAGCCAGATACATTGCAGCTGCGGCAGTTTCTGAAGGAGTGTATTTCAACAAACGATGGTCGAGAAGCGAAATTTCCAAGAGATACTTGCCAATGGTTCTCGTCTGAATATCATAGTTATCTGCTTTAGAGATTCTTCTCAAAAAATTCATAGGATTTGGATATGAGATTTCAAAACTCAAGACCTGGAGGATGAACCGTTCGGCATTAAGGATATCTTCTTCCTCGTAGCCGCCATCAGAGATATAGGCATAGTTTTGAATTGAAGGGGTGAAGACCTCTTCATATTTGGCAGCAATAAATAATGCGGCGATTCCAACTAACTGGACCTTGTTCAAGGACACCACTCTAATGGACATGAACCGGTCGACAATGTTAATTGCCAAGAACAAAGTTTCTGGCAACAATCTGAATTTACAATGCACTTCAACTAGCCAATCAACCAACACCCCACGCATTTCCCATTCTAAATGTTTTTGGTCATCCATATAATTTGGGTTTGGCATGTATGACTTTTGCAATTCATATAAATAATCAAAGATCTCCACCACATATTCCGACACCATCAACGGATCGTCTGCATCTTCGGTGTCCAAATCATCCCAATCTTGTTGCGGCTTGTGAGTAGTCTTTGGTCTCTTTAATGCACGCATATCTGGTTGCTGATCTAATTTGTGAGTGATCTTAGTTTTATCATGTTGTTGTGGCTGAGGTTGTTGCTTTTCCTCATAAACTGCAATGCTCTTGATATTATTATTATTATTATTAGTTTTCGTCGTCGTCGTCGCGTTATCTTTGTTAGTCTTGTTAACAAGTGGCTTTCTAACTCCACCTAGACCAGTGCGTCTAGTTCTAGCCGCTGCCGCTGCCGCTGCTGTGCTGGTTGTAGTGGCATTGGTACTGGTACTGTTACTACTCATTGAAACCAACTTCCCACCTTTGGCCTGGTCCTTGCTAGCATTGGTACTCAAATCGCCTAAGGCAGCGCGTTTTCTTTGAACATTAGCATTCTCTAACGCTGTTGGCTGGAGTCCACCTGTGGCTGCGGCCTTTGCACGAGTCAATCGGTTCACACCAGCGTTTTCATCTTGACGACTGGCATTAACAGTCGCTGCCGCCCGTGAACGAGTCTGTCTGGTCTAAAACTCGCGCGTTAGTCTCTATATTTATTCAAAAATGTCTGTTTTCCGCACTCACGTTCATTGACTTGATACTTTGTTGTTAGAAAGGAGGTTTTGTTCAACAGCAAACTCTCCAGGACTCCTCACACACAAGAAGGAAAAGAAGGAAAAAAAATCAAATGCGAGTCTTACCACGCGCGTGTCAAAACGCGTAAAATTGGGAAGTTTGTGAAAAAAAGAAAATTAAAGAAAAAAAAAAAAAAATCAATCGCGCGTGTGTCTGACGCGCAAGACTTAACCGTGAAGTAAAGAGGGAAAGTAAATGAGGTAAACACAAATTCGCGTAGAAATAACAAAAAGACTGTCTTTTTCTTCAGAAAAAAAAAAAAAAAGAGATACTTTTCTGAAGATTAATTACCAAAAGGTCCGTCTAAATCAACTTCTACTTTGCAAAAGGAATGTCGTAGCAGCTGGGAATTATTAAAATCCTAATGAATGTGTTTGTTGTGAATGGTCAAAATAGAAAAGGTCTTGGGACTTTTTTATAAGTATTATTCGACTTTGTATATGTTTAACCCAAATAGGCAAGTCCGTAGCAGCCTCACCACAATAAACTGACCTGACTGTGCAGGATTGTTGCAGAGTTGATAGATTTATATGAGAATTCTGAACGGGGAGGTTTTATTTTGACTGCGGCTAGGTGAATTTGGATCTGAAGATATCTGTCTCTGTCATTATATTATATGATGTTTTTCTCTAAGATACTCTATGGACAAAGGGACTTTTGAAGATTCTGTCCAACAACATTTTGGACTTTACGTTCAGCTTCATTTTTGTTGTTGTTGTTGCCATCTATACGAACTGCCGTATTGCAAAGTAAAAAGAGATGTGATTGTCAAGTAGCAATGTCTGTAACATGGACGTGCCCCTTTGTAACAGCATGTTAGCCGCATATCCCACTATACGGCGGAGGTTGAGGGTTGATACCTAGTAAAATCATCCAGATTGCCTCGCAGAGCAACCTTTTTTGCTTCTTTTCGGAGAAAAAAGAAGCCGCCGGAGGCAGTAATACTCCATTAATCACTAACAAAGCCTACATCGTCTTCATCTACAGCCTGATGATCACCCACAGGGAAGAAAGGTTGGTGATGGTGATCCGGAAGAGGGGTGATGGAGTCGGGGTTCTCGGTTAAGAGCATATTGAGATGGTCACGCAATTTGTCAACACCAGTTCCGGAAAAAACACAGAAGACGGCCTGTTGATGCTGGGTGAACTCTGGAGGCGGCGCACGACAGTATTGGGTGAGATCGTGGCGCATGAAGGGAGGCACCCCGGTAAGCGAAAGATGGGTTAGCTTGAGACATGAGTTGACGAGACGCAGAATGGCCAGCAGGGTGATGTTACCGCAATACGACAGATGGATCCTTTCCAGGGTGTTGTAATCGCCGGGCTTGTTTGCCAGCGAGTAGATGGCGTCGTCCGTGATGTTCTGGCACTTGACGAGGCCAATTCGTCGCAATCGCGGGAGGGTGGCCAGGTCTTTGACGGCGGCGTTTGTGAGCTGGGTGCAACAGGCCACGTCGATGTAGAGGATGCGGAGACAGTATCGGATGAGGGTGTTGATTCCGGAGTCGGTGATGTTGGAGCAATGGCCCAAATGAAGGTAATGCAAGGATTTACCCAACCGGGTGAGGGCGTGGATTCCCAGGTCGGTTATGTTTACGCATTTGGCCAGGACCACATTTCGGAGTCTGGGAGCGCAGGTGACCAGACTGTATATGGAATCGTCAGTGATGAGGGAGCATGCAGTTAGATCGATGATTCGTAATTTGTCCATGTTGAGAGTGCTTGGCAGGCTGACGAAGGCCTTGTCGGAGATTTTGAGATGGTTTTGCAGCCGGAGCTCGCGGAGCTGGCGAAGGGTGGACAGCGAGCATGTGACGAGATCGTTGGACACGAGCGAGCAGCCGGAAAGGTCCATCTCAACCAGCAGCGGGCAGTTGTTGACGAGCTCGAAGACGGACTCGTCTGTCAGCTCGCAGCAGCCGTTGAGCTTGATGCGTTTGAGCGACTTGCACCCGCGGGAGAGCGTGGTGATGCTGTAATCGGAGAGAAGTTTGCAGTTGGAAGCGTAGACCCCGCCGAGCTTGCGACAGCCCACCAGCGCCAGGATAGTGTTGTCGGTGATGAGCTCGATGTTGGACAGGTCTATGGATTGGAGCGACGGGTTGTTCTGGATTATGGGCACGATGCCGTCGTCGCTCAGATTGATGCAGTTGGATATCGTCAGCCGTTCCAGATGGTTGACAGATTTGGTTAGCTGTGCGAACGACTCGTTGGTCACGGACGAGCACACATTAGTCAGGTTCAGTCGTCGAATCAACGACCCGTACCCGATCGTCAGATGGTCGAAGGGCCGTCCGACCACCTGTAGGAAGCTGTCTAGCCGCTGTTCCGTATTGATCTGTGGTCGGTACCACACATCGTCTATGCAGGAATTGAAGAAGCTTTTGCAACACATGATGAACGCCCACTGTTCGCGCCGGGAAAATAAATAAGCAAAGATGATGTTCAGCAGCTCAGGAGGAAGCTGCGAAATGGTCGTCTGGATCGCCATGTTCGCTAGTGACGGTACGTCCTCCATCCTGGACTGTTGTTTTATACTCATGTTGTGTGATGATGTTTTCTCTATATGCACATCTACATATCTATCGAATATCTGGGGTCACCCACCATTCCACTTATTTTTTGTTGGGACAAAAACAGAAAAATGGTCGGAATTGCCTCCGGCTCCGAAAAAGAAGCAAAAAAATGTTGTCGACTCTAATATATATATATATGTATATACATGCACATTGTTGCCTTAGTAGTAGTAGTAATAAAATAATAAAAACAATAATAATAAATAAAATCATTCAGTGAAACGACATTGTTCGCGGCCTAAACTTGTTGTGACCCCCTCCCATCTCCAAACTGACGGGATTGCATCCCGGTTCCAATGATAGCCTTCGGGCAAGTGTTTTTGACATGCTACTTGGTAACGATGACGTGTGCGTGTAGTCCTCCGCTTTGCATCTTTCAGAACAGTATAGATTGGCCGCTTCAATTTCCTTATCACACACCGTGCAGAAGTTTAGAAATGCTAATGGTGCTGTCATTGTCGAACACTCGAGTGAAATGTAATGGGATAATATTGGGAAGGGAAACGAAGGAACCAGCGAAAGAAAAAATTGTGGATGTTAATCCCTCAATATTTTCCTGCATTTATATATTTTCTGGTCATGAAGATAACTTATCAAACGCGGGGAATGATGCCATGTACTGATCATCGTCTCATGCCGTTATTGCCGACTGATCCGTCCCAGGAATCCCCTTTAGGGCCCTCAACTTGTCGTTTTCGTTATCTGTATAGATAGGTACTTTTCTCCACAAATCCACCCTGCGAAACACACAAAAAACTAACGCATGCTTTTCGTCTAATCCTCTCGATGGAGATTTTCCTGATATTTCTTATCAATCTTATCTCTGCCCGTTATCTCTCTCTCTCCTTCTTTCTGCCCCTATAGGATCTCTCCCCCTCCGCTTTCCCCCGCCAATCTCCCAACTCACACACACACTCCCTCAGATCATTTTCCGCTGCCGATCAAACTTTCCAACATTTTTTTTTTTTTTTTTTTTCGCTATATAATCCCTCGTCACGTGATCTCTTTTTTAATTTTTTTAAACATCTTGTCAACACAGGAATATTTTTTGAGGTGCAGGATGCGGTCCCAAAATGATGACTTTTTATTATTTTGTCTTGGCGGGGAGAGGGGAGGGAAACTTTTTTGTGGGGTGTCAAGTAACCAGCGGCCCACGAGGGCTATTTTTTTTTTTTTACGTCATGCAAATGCCAAACTGCCTAACGAATTAAAGTGCAGCATTGTGTGATAGATCCACGAGCCGTAAAACTAATAATTATTCTATTAGGAACTCGTCTCCCGTATAGAAAACTGTATAAACCTGATTTTGACCATTTCGAATGTGACTAACTTCCCTCTAGACTGATTTTTTTTTTCTTTTTCTTTTTCTTTATTTCCAATCAATGGGGAAAAAAAGAGTCAGCCCAGCTTTTGCGCGACTGCTTAGGCTTCATCCATCAGATCACGTTTTCTACTGCGGGTTCCTGAGACATGGCTCGCTGAAAAAAAAAAAAAAAAAAAACAACGGTTCGCCAGAACCAAATTAATGAACTGCTGCTGCTACACATAACAACGGATCGGATAAAACAAAATTCCTTTGAACCACCCATCATTGCCCCCAATTGCGCTGACACACCAAGGCTTAGTCGAACCCGCATGAACCGAATCCAATGCACAATTCATGCGCCTAAAATCCTCGAATCGACATTACCCGGAACCTTAATGGCGCAGTTAGTTGTTCACAACTGTCTTTGCGTGGTGAGAAAAAAAAAACAAAAAACAAAAAAAAAACACGCGCTCAAAACGCGGGATAAATT
This sequence comes from Blastobotrys serpentis, assembly GCA_003705695.2. Taxonomy (NCBI): domain Eukaryota; kingdom Fungi; phylum Ascomycota; class Dipodascomycetes; order Dipodascales; family Trichomonascaceae; genus Blastobotrys; species Blastobotrys serpentis. The sequence goes on along the minus strand of PPJG02000002.1, from coordinate 374,174 downwards.
TCGTCGCTAGCGCTTGGAAAGAAACATAAAACCACCTGTTCTATAGAAAGATATAAATATAAATAAATAAATATATATATATATATATATGCGTAAACAAAAAACCTATCAATCTTTTAAACGCCCAATAAAACGAGTCACGTGCTACAAAACTTTATATAGACTTTTTAATTATTTAAATACTGTTCAAATTCCAATTTTCTGTCAAAAAAAAAAAAAAAA
>PPJG02000002.1:363508-373852 GCA_003705695.2 Blastobotrys serpentis | reverse complement strand
CTGTGGCACGAACGATCTCAATCTCCTCCTTCTATCCCATTCCCCTCAACAAATTCAAACCCTCCGCCAAATACTGGGGCCGTCAGAGCTCGGTCAAGAGCTGGCACTCTACCTTCACGCCTGTCGCCAGGATTGAAAATACCAGCTACTACTCCGCCTCCTTCATCGAGCTCCACCTTGGGATCGTTGGCATTGTTATCCCCGGATAAACCGAATCCAATAGGCTCGCCAAGCGTGGTAAATGAGGCAACCATCCAATCAAGACTAAGATCTGGCTCGTTGAATGTGTTGTCCGAACCCCAACAGCCACCAAAGTTCTCGCCATTTGGTCCGTCAATTTGGGCTTCCAGTAATGAAACCAAAGAACATCCGGAACAAGAACAACCTCAGCCTCAGCCGGATCCAATGCAACCCTTCTTAAACGAACTCTCCCTCAAAACCGATGTAAATAGACTGAGATCATACACTGTAAATACTCTGCCATACGGCGACGATGCACAACTCCCGTCGGTAGTCCAACATATCCAACCACAACCGGCAAATCAACAACCACAACACCAACAGCAGCAACATCAACAACAACAACAGCAACAACCACAACAGCAACAGCGATATCCTCAAATCTACGATCACTTATTATCTGTCCCCCAAAATCGTCCAAGAGCCCAAACTGCCTCTGCTGCGTTTGATCCTCATTTCCTGCAAAATTCAACCGCCTCTTCCGCCTCTTCATCTTCTCGCTCATTGTCCTACAAATCTTCGGCCTCTCGTCTCCAACATGAAGATGAAGTCCCACCTTCAAGATCGTTGTGGCTAGGCAATATCCCATCCTCAACAACTTCATATTCCCTCCAAGCAATCTTCTCCGCATACGGTCCAATCGAATCGGCCAGAGTATTAACTCACAAGAGCTGCGGCTTCATCGATTTCTTATCAGTTGAATCGGCAATTCATGCAAAGTCAGTCTTGAATGGTAAGGAACTCTTTTCTGGTGCAGGTCCGTGTAGGGTTCGCTTTGCCAAATCATCCCCCGCAAGCGATCGTAACAATAACAATGACAACGACTTGGAATTTGAAAACTCCAACAATGGTTCTGGCAGTGTCGAATATTCTGTTACTGACAAAGAGTCTTCCACTTCAGATATCATACAAACTGAACCAATCAGGGAGCTCTCCGAAATCCAAAATGAAATGTTACAGATCATTCAGGACCTTGGAGCAGATCAGCAGGAGTCCAATTGGACTGCTCAATCAATCCAAAGAGCTCTGGATTTCACTGATTTCAAAGCCGAAATCCCTTTGGTCCCAGAGCCTTCTCCTGATAGAATTTATGATGCTCCAACCTTACGTGAAGTTAGAAAGAAGGTGGACAGTGGCACATGTACACAAGAGGAAGTCGAAGAAATTGCTGTTGACCTTTTAGACGAAATTGCCGAGCTATCCAGCGATTATGTTGGTAACACCGTGGTTCAAAAGCTTTTCGACACCTGTTCAGAGCCAATCAAAGAGCTCATGCTTGATCAAATTGCGCCTTACCTTGCCCAAATCGGTATCCACAAAAATGGTACCTGGGCTGCTCAAAAAATTATTGATGTTGCGGGCACCACAAAGCAGGTCGACTTGATTGCAAAGTCTTTGCGTCCAAACACTGTGCATCTGTTTTTGGATCAATTTGGTAACTACGTCATCCAATGTTGTTTGAAGTATGGGTCTCCTTGGAATGATTTCATCTTTGAAACTATGTTATCCAGATTTTGGGACATTGCTCAAGGCAGATTCGGTGCCAGGGCCATGAGAGCTTGCCTGGAATCTCATTATGCAACAAAGGAGCAACAGAGAATGTTGGCCGCTGCAATCACCCTCCATGCAGTTCAATTAGCAACAAACGCTAATGGTGCTTTGTTGCTGACTTGGTTCCTCGATACATGCACTTTACCAAATCGACACAGCATCTTGGCACCAAAGTTAATCCCTAACTTGGTTCAACTATGTACTCACAAGTTGGCTTGTTTGACTGTCTTGAAGGTCATCAACCACAAGGCGGATCCAGTCGCAAGGAGAGCAATCTTTGATGCCTTATTCACTCCAACTGAAGAGGCTCCTGGTTATATTTTGGAACAAATCTTATCTGACCACATGTATGGACCAACCTTCATTTATAAGGTCATCTCCACTCCATTTTTGGAATATAATGAACGACAGAATGCTGTAGGCAAGATCAGAGCAGTTCTAATTTCCATTAAAGCTCTTCCAAATCAAGGTTATAAGCGTTTGATGGATGAAGTTGGATTGGCTACCAGAACTCCATCCCAGCGAAATGGAAATTCGGCCCCATCGACCAACCCACATTCTCCATATTCAATGAAGTCCCGGGCTAGACCAAATGGTGGTTCTTCTGGTTCTGGTTCTGGTGCTACCACTAGACATTCTCCTACGAAATCATTCCCTCAACTATCTCCTGGTACTCATCAAGCAGTCCCTTCATCATATCACGCTGTCCAACAACAGCCACCACCACCTCCACCTCAGTTGTTTGCCCAGTTTGGCAATCATCAAGCTGGTGGTCCACCACCACCACCACCACCTCCTCCGCCACCACCGTCTCAATATGACATGGGGTTGATGCAACAGCATTTTGATCAAATGGCTTTGAACGATCAAAACCAACAACAATATAGAGCTGCAATGGGATTTAGCAAACCGCCTCAATCTGAGAACGATTTGGTTTACATGAGGATGGCAGAACAACAACATCAGCAACAGCCTCAACATGCAGGAAATCCAGTGTATATGGCAGGACCACCTCCACCAGCGCCAGCAGGATATCAGCAATTTCCTCTTTACGAACAACACGTTCGTAGGGATTGAATTTTGACAAAATCAAATCGATGACGTTTCTCATCAAGCCAACGAAAGATAAATTTTTTTAAAAAAAACAACAGATATAAGCCAAAAGAAACGTAAAGAAAAAGGATATGATAACATTTGAAAATATCTGAGCAAAATTATAAAAGTCCAAAACAAAAAAGAAAAAAAAAAAAAGACAGTCTACTAACAATTTCGTTCGTTTATAGTTGTTATAAAATAGTAACTCTCTGAGGTGAAAATATTTTAAATAGACAATAAATTATATATATATCAGATAAATACACTTAAACTTCACAGACTGGCAAGTTTTGAACTGATTTGATGGCTCTTTCACCTTGTTCCTCAACAAGGGCGATCAGCTCTCGCGCTTTTTCATTCAAAGTTTCTTCAGCCTTATCAGCCATCATTTCAATCCATTCCGCTACCGTCTTGTCTTGCAATGAATCATCGTTTTTAAGAATGTCCACAAAATTTGAGTCCATTTCTCTCAACACATTGAAAACCATTTCAGGATCTGCAGCCTCCCATTTTGGATGATCCGGAGGTGTGACTATCCTGACTTCCTTTGGTGCCGGAGTTTCTTGTAATGCAATAGAGGAGGCTGGTTCTTGAGGTGGCGACTTTTTACTGCTTTGTGGGGTATTCAGGGAAAATGGTTTCCTAACAGTTTCGGGTGAAGAATCATATGAAGTCAGCCTAGTCCAATTTTCACTTTGTGGCGGTTCTGAAATGTGAGAAACTCTTCCTATTTCATCACCAACGTCGTCATCGTCATCGTCTTCATCGAGTAGAGCCATGCCAGAAGATCTTGGATTGGTACTCCGGGAAGATCGTTTCTTTTTTACCGTTTTTGATTTCGGCTTTGATGGTATCAAATCTTCAGTGTCACTGTTCTGGGGATCTTCTATTTGGTCTGGTGTTTTCGCAGAGGGCTCATCTGGGAATGCGCCAGGCATCTTCCGATTAGGAGACTCAATTATCTGGATTTCATCATTATCGACTTCTTCAACCTGAGTCAAGGTGATCTCATTTGCAGTGACCATTTCAGAAATATTGGCCGAATCCAATTCCTCCTCACGTTCTGGTTCTGGTTCTGGGTATGGTTCATTAGCATCTTCGTAAATTTCATCATCAACATCATTATTTATATCGTCATTTTTATCATCATCAGCATTTGGTTCATGAATTTCTTGAGCTTGAGGCTGCGCTTGGTCCTGTGGGCCTTCCTCATAGTCTTCAGATTCAGGCTCGTCGACCACTTCTTTAATCGGGGATTTCACTGGGGCCGGGTTTAAACTTTCGGATACAGCAAATTTATCATCATCATCGGAAAATGCTGATAACCTAGCTTTATTCTTTGGCTTGTTAGATGTCTGCCTCTTCTTTCTTGATTTAGAGCCCCCTCTCGTTACTGAAGTGTCAGATTCGTCTTCACTCATTGCAGAACTTGATCTCTTTATGGTCCTTCCTCTGGTGGAACGCCTACCTCTTTCTGTCGTAGGAGGAGTATCTACTGACTCCGATTCCACAGATGAGTCTCTTGGCTTTGGAGCCACAAAGAATAGACAACTTGGACTTCTCCTTCTGTGTTCTTCAATGGGTTCATCTTTTGGTTCCCACCCATCCAAGGACAAGTCGCAATAAGAACACGAGGCAGTATCGTCACCTGCATTATCAGGATTATAGTAGAAACCGCCTTTGGCCATATTCAGACCTGTTGCATTCCAACCTTTTTTTCTGTTGTGAGGCCAATGCGAAAAAGTATCGAATCGGGCATTGAAAACATCCATAGAATGCGGATTATGGATAGAATTAACAAGGTCGTTTGTAGACACCTTTTTCCACGCCTTGGATCGAACTTTTGTCCATGGGCAGTCAGGCACATGTGCGGTGTGTTCTGTTAGCGGGTCATCACTTGGCTCCCATCCATCAAGCGACTTTAAACACATAAAGCACGTAGTTCTATCTTTCACATCTGAAGTGGGATCGTAGTAGAATCCGGCTGCTGCCATTTTGTCAATAGTAGGTTTTGAATGTGGCCATGACAATAAATTCTTTTTTGACCGTGATCTTGATCCAGCTGGTCGTGCTTCATGGAACGTATTTTCACGAACAACCCGTGCATGCAATTTCGCCTTAGGGGGCATCCTCCAATTAAATGACTTTTCTGGATGTATGCGTTTTTGGATTTCCTGTTCAACAAACTTCGGAGGTTTAATTCTTCGAAGTGTCCTGCGGGAGTAACAAAAACAAACGCGTCGCGCCCTTAAAACATAAACAAAAACAATTCGCGACAACTTTCAACGGTGTTTCAGGGCAGTGGTGATAACTCCACAGCAGCGCGAAAAAAGACACAATGGTATGACAAGTCAAATCCGTCCAGATGATGATACAATGCTAGGTTCTGTTCACAAACTCAAAAGCTTGTTTCCATTACCTCTGCAAAAATAACATTCGATCTGTGTCAGCTGCATTGTCATTTCTTTCCTATCACCTGTAATAATAATAATAATAATCAATTTACTCGTGTGTACATAAATTTAAATGAAATAGATACATCAGGCAGGGTGATTCGATCATTGGCCCACTCCAGGCGTCACACCAAGTTGAAGATTCATTATCACCCGTAAATAATTGACTTAATTTTTGGACTAGAAATGGTAACTCCTAAAAACTAGTCAGCCGAATCAAACGAGAGATGATATATAAATAGTAGTTCAGAGCCGAAGTCGCAATTTCATTGTTGCGAAAGCAACTAAAATCTAAATCAAGTTGTAGCTTGGGGCCCAAACTTACTCAAAATTTAACGACCCGGGCTATATTTTTTACCCATGTCTAACTGCTGCAGAATTTCCTATGTCGAGTACCGTACTGACGTTAGTTTTGGGAGCATCTTCATATACATGGCAAAACTTCAAACAATGCCCAAAGAGTCGACGACTCTCCCTCTTTAATTGATGACTATGTAGAATCATCTTAGCGTATATCGATATAGTACCCAACCCATAAGTGCGAAATACCCTTAAAAGAACTGGAAGTGGGTTCTTCATAATTAGTTGACGATTGATTGTCTTTACCACTTATCTGTTGGTAGTTCCAATTTGAAAAACCGATTCATGATTTCAGATAATAGAACCAATGATGCCCATACTGAACACCACTCACAATCGGGGAAAGAACTAAGATTTCTATTGGCCGAAGGACCCGAAAAAGGATAACTGTAAGAGTACTGCAACGTATCATAAGAGTACTAGAGCCTAAAGGTGGTAATTGCATTACATGCCAATTGACGATGCGCAAACAGATGATAGAGAAAAAGCTTGTGAGCAATCCACAACGTTGGCAAATATCCACTACTTGCTATGTGTTTTAATAATGTAGAATGCATGGGATAGTAATAACAACAATAAATTACATCAAAGTCATAATAATAATAGTAATAGTAAATCATAATTAAAGTCAAATAGGTACTAATACAGAGATCAAAGTCAATAACAACAACATAATAATAATCAAGGTCATATGTAAATATATATGGATAATCAGAGTAGGATTATTTCTGAACATTTGTCAGCTGTGGGCAGTCAGCCATACTAAAAGTTTAAATAACAGCTAGTCCTACTCTCTGTATAATTACCTATTTACATAGGACTTTAATATGATTTATTATTATTATCAAATAACAGCAGGGCTAGATCTCCCTGTAATTGAACGTGTAAGAAAACCAGTTATTTGCCTTTGATTACGCATTATTGCGGGCAGCCGCAATTATATAATTCATTAAACGTGTAAAATGCTAAAAGTGGGCCAATTACTCGATTGGACTTTATATACATGGAAGTAAATGACATTATCCTTCTGCAAAGTTTCGACGATCACTTCCCTTTTGGGATAATTAAATCACGTGATCGGAGAAATATTAAAATTTAAAATTAACCCGATCACGTGATTTTTTAAGTACGGTCATACCTACAGGGCAACACTTTCTCTCGTTCGATCGGATATAGTTAAGCCTGTAAGGGCCATATTCAGTAGCGCGGTCGGAGACGACGCGCGAACGGATGGTACTGTACTTTTTTTGAACAATATTCTGCGGAAGTATATATAAATTATATAGGCGGAATATATATTTATCTATATATACTTCACGATTAACATTGCCGGACTCTGGTAAAGCTCAATTTTGCTAAACTTTTCAGGATATTCAGAGATATATATATATAGACCTGGCTAGCAATTTTTTGTTTTATAATTAAGATTAGTTTAGCTTGGCTAAGACAAATTTATTCAAATGCCTCTCAAATACAAGTACATAGAATACATAGAATCTTCATCATCATTTGAGAAAATTTCAATTTTCAACAAAATCATAAAATTTCAAATTATCTATAGCAGGTAGCTCATTAGAATCTGTTCTGTGAACTTATGCAAAAATTCTACGGATAAGGTTTCACTTCTACCAACATCGGTTAAATGTGTGGATTCCAACGGACTATGAACTGTGCTACTAAATTTGTACGTAAGATCAAGAGACAAAAAAAGGGGCTGATCTTAGGTGTAGCACAAATCCCCAATTGTGTATTGCTTGAAGGACCTGTTTTATTTTTAGTTTGTAAATTGGTCACATCCTTTCACCTTTGGAATATCATCAATTTCTAGTCAGCGTTATTTATAGCAAAATTAACAAGATGGCGAAAGAAATGAATATAAAAGGGCAAAAAATTCTCTAAAACCCAAATTCACATAAACCATTGCCATGAAGATGGAATCTACTGAGAACAGAATGCCTTTAAGGGGCAGTTGGACCAAAATATCCAAGCGCCGAAAATTTTTTCAGTTCCAGCAGTTTATTTATTCCCTCGATTATTTAATGGAGGGAAGAATGGTACCAGAATTCAATGAACAATTGCTTGTGTGGCTATCTAAAAAAAGCAGCATATTGACTTTAATAAACTCGTATGCCATGTTATTTGATAAGACGTCGTATGAAGACCTTTTGACGACCAGTAGATATCTCCATTGGAATTTAAAAGAAGAGATTGAGAAAATAAGTTCGTGCAAATTGAGCTTTGCTATAACCCCATTTTCAAATACCGTTGAACGTTTAAATGCTATTTTAAAAAATGGCACATTTGAAACGAGGGTTCCAGATATTCTATCCGAACTAATAAGCCCAATTTTCAATTCTCTTTTAGAAATTGGAGAGATATACAATTATGAACAAAAGAAAAACACAGGCAGGGTGATCAAAGCATTTGGCGAGATCGCTACTACTGTGATTTCAATTGTGCCACAAGGACAGTGGAAAACAAACAACTCGGCTGCTCCATTAATTTGCAACTTGTTTCTGGCCTATCACCACAATCATGAGAGAAAAAAGCCATTGAAAAAAGTTTACGGCATTCTCACTGATGGAAACAACCTACAATTTTGGACTTATAATGGATCCAAGTTTCAAGCAGAGAAACCAGCCAATATATACATAATTGAAAACGAAAATAACCATGAGATCCTTTATGGGAAGCTTACTGGAATTCTGGTTAAGACTTGGATTCATTCTGCGGAATACTATATCAAAGACAAATCTGACAAGAAAGAAATTTTAAACGGCTACAGGAAACTTAAGAAGAATAACACCAGTGAAATGGGATTTGACTTACTGTCCGACTTATCTTTTCGTGTCAAAAGGTTTTGGATCAGGGAAGGAAAGAAAAAACTAAACCACAAATCCAGAAGCAAAACGCCATAGACAATATAGCATTAGAAAGAATAAGAAAAATTATCAGAGTGGAGATATTTTTAAAACATATGTAGATAGTACGAAACAGGCACTACGTTTACTCGTCATCTTCATCTTCAGATTCCGATTCAGCCTCCTGAAGCCAGTCAATGAAAGGCTTGGCAGCTTTTCTAACCTTCTTGGAGGTTTCCTTGTCAACATACTTCTTACTGGCCTTGGAACCCCACTTGGTGATAACATCCTCGGTCAGCAAATCGTCATCGTAGAACTTGAACAAGATGGTTGGGATTTCCTTGATCTTTTCTGGGTAGGTGAGACCAATGAGACGTTCAATTCCTCCCAAGAGCGCCTTTTCATGGTTCTTGGAAGTGACCAGCTTACCCAACAACCCAGTGTGGGCTGCGACTTCTTTGGCAATGTTTTCGGTGAACAGGGTTTGAGCAAGGACTTGGACAGTGCGGTGCTTTTCGGAAATGCCTAGTTCAACAGCCTTCTTATAAATCTCCACATCAGAGGCTTCCGTGTTGTTAGAGATCCATTCTCCGAGTTCGTTGTAAGCACCCTCATCTTCATCCTCCTCGTCATTCACGTCCAAGACAGCGAGGGATCGCTCAAGTTCCTTTTGACGGGCCTTAACGGCTTCTTCGGAAACGTCGACAGCCCAGTTGTCATCGTCATCATCATAACCACCATCGCCTGGCAAATCAGCAGCTTCCTTGTTGATACGCTTGGTGAGCTCATCATCAGAGTCACCATCAGCATCCTTGTTGGCATCATCGGAACCATTGCCGCTTGCAAAGCCATTGGAGTTGTCGCCTCCACCAACATTGGCAGAAGCAGTAGCAGCCTTCTTCTTACCCTTGGCGGTAGAAGGTGGGTTCTTCAAGATGAAAGAAGACAACTTGTGACGTGGATCAATCAAAGTGCGCTTACCACAGGCCTTGCAATCTCTGGTGATGTTACCATCCTTAAGGATGATGAAATCGGTTTCTGGGTTCTTACAGGAACCGCACAAGACGAACTTGGTGATGAAGCCGTCTAAAAGATCTTGCAATTTTGGTGCGTCATGGGCACCGTTCACAAGATATCTATCGTCTTTCTCATTGACGGTAGTTTGAGCCCCAAGTTCAAAACCAAAGAACTTGATGACATAAGAAGGAGGTCTAGACAAAGCCTTAGCAACGTCAGAAGTGTTGACAACAGCTGTCTTGATACCGTTACCTCTACCTTCGACCTTACAGACGATAGGAGGCATCTTATATCGATAAAACGGATCCTTATTGTCACGACGAATGTTAATTGGAGTGGCCATTTTTAAGGATTTTAACTAGTAAAATTTCGATTCTTTTTTTCTTCTTCTGGTTTTCAAATGAGTAAACGACTACTACCTTTCCCTATGAATGTAGTAGATATATTCCGATGATAAGCTGTTTGAGCACGATACTTGCTTTTCGAAAAAGACCAATGCATAAGAGAGCAGTCGGTGTGAAAATTTAGGCGGGATTTATAAAAAAAACTTTAGAAGATCAAATCAACAATTCCACTTAGCAAACAAGTGAGAATAACCTGAAATCGACTTTGGTATATATATATGGATATTCAGAAGAAGCGTGTTTGTGGTGTTTCTTCCCTGAAAAATAATCTGAGGAAAAACTAGAGATGTGTGCGATTATATATACTCTCACCGAAATGAGGCGTTAACTTACAGGAAAAAAAAAAAAAAAAAAAAAAAAAAA
>PPJG02000002.1:327556-363408 GCA_003705695.2 Blastobotrys serpentis | reverse complement strand
AGTGAGCTCACATTCAAACAGATTTAGAACGTTTATAATGTAGTTTAGATTAAAAATCATATACAGTTTTCATGTACTGTCGTTAAGGCAGGAGTGTAGTAGATTGTATCAGAAGAATCTGTCATATATGGGTTCCAACTGTCTGGACATAAACAAGCTACTTGAATTTCAGAATTGGAAACGTTTCATTTCTACACTGGTTTCTCTCAGCAGAAATCAGCCGGGCATTCTACCTTGAGCTATATACATACTAATAGACTTCTGCTAAAAAATGCTGAAGACAATAACGAATTGATAAGTTTCCTGTCTCTGCGGACAGACCAATTATTCAAACCTGAATCGTCCTGGAAACTTCCCCATTCATATATTAGCCCACACCAAAGTGAACTTGGATTGAAAGTACATTCGCATTAGGATTGACCTCACGTCGCACGCACAGTTCTACATACATTCAGGGGCTTGACCCGTTTATCTCTATCTTCTCCTCTTCGTTTCCAAAATGGAAATTGTGCTCGGCTCGGCTTCAAAAAGAAAAAAGAAAAGCAAAAAAGAGGATGGAAAATTAGAAATGGCTATTGAAGTGGGTCGGGGCTATGGCACCAGTGATTTCAAAACTATATACATTCTCTAATTGCAAATGTTCGCATCTGAAGCTGTAGTGTGTGCATCACGAAACAAAGTCATCCGATCGCGGAATTTTCAAGGAGCTTATTTGAGAGTAAGGAAAACAAAGCTCGGAAAGGCTGCTGCAGGCTCGGAGGTGGTCGGAGGAAGGGTTGAAAAGTTGTGTTCCCCAGGAATATCTGACGAAGTTCCTACATGGCAGAAAATGCTAGAAAAAGATAGAATATACAGAATATAATTAATGAAATGTATTATTAATTTTAAAAAAATGAGTGTTGTTGTGTTGAGGCGGTAAGGTTGCCACACACAGCATTCACAGATCTTCCACAGATGTGTCTGGGTTTTTGAGACAGGCTTTATCCGTCTTAACACCCCACTGGCTTCCCATAAACTTTTTCCTAGTGTACTTTATTGCATTATGGATAGCACAAATGGATCCCGTAGTCGTAGGAAAGTGTCCCGAGTGAACTACGCGGAAGACTCCGCTATTGAGGAAGTGGCAGAGAGTTACGACACTAGTGGTGTAAGCTCAGGCACTGGTACGACCACGGCCAGTACAGGAAAGGCAAAGAATGGGAAAAAGGGGACAAATGATGTTAAACGAGACAGGGATTCCATCACAGACAGTTTCCCCTTGAACTGGCAGCGAAGAATTCCAGCCGGTGAAAAAATATCTGGAACGCTTGATTATACGGACGCAAAGGTCAAGGATGGTGTGCTCCATCTAAAGGATGGCTCTACGTTGAAGAGTGACGGTAAGTTATTTTGATTGTTCACATTTAATCTGTTGCATATCTAACCTGGTTTAGAACATATATATGTACTGGCAGAACCGCCTGGTGAGCCGTATTACATCGGCAGAATCATGGAGTTTGTTCGAAAGGACAAGGACGCAGATTTGGAATATAAAGAGGGCACAGACTCCGTAATCGACCATTATTGGGCCAGGGTGAATTGGCTATATCGACCGAGCGATGTCTCCAAAAAATCGACTGATTCGAGAATGCTTTATTTGACCATGTATAGTGATTTGTGTCCTCTGCAGAGTTTTCGTGGGAAATGTACAGTCCAGCATCTGGACCACATTGAAAACATGCAGAAATACAGAGCAACACCAAATTGCTTTTGGTTCGACAAACTGTACGATAGATATATCACCAGGTTATTCGAAGTGATCCCCACTGAAAAAGTTCTCAATCTCCCCAAACGGATATATGACATGTTAACAGATCGATATCGGTTTATCATTATTGAAGTTGGAAAAGGCAAAGAAATTTGTTCTCAGCCGCAATATTGCCACAAATGCAGCCAATGGTGCTCTCCAGAAGATTCAGTTTCGTGTTTCCATTGCAAAGTGGACTATCATATGCTCTGTGTGGATCCTCCAATCACGAAGCGACCCCCTAGAGGATTTGGCTGGTCCTGTGCAGCCTGTAACGGTGAATTAGAGAGGAAGCTGGAGGAGAGTAAGGGTTTGAAATCAAATCGTCTCTCCGCTAGTAACAGCAATACAACAAAACCAGCAGGAACATCTCAGTCTGCAACCGCCGCAACCTCACAACCAGCATCTTCAGGTGTGACCTCCCCCGTCCCATCAAAGCCTCCATCGTCAACGCATAGCTCAGAATCACCACCTCCAATGTCAAGATACAAGGAATTAGAAATGGCATACGAGCAAAAAATCAGTCCAATAATCACGGCAGAACAAAAGCACCTCTTGAAAATGTGGCCGTTCCGATATTTTGGCATGCATTCCCATATTGAAGATTTACTAGAGATTGATGATTATATATTCCCCCGAGCAGCGTCGAGAGTATCTCCTAAACATCAGGCATCCGTGTCTGACTGGCCGGGGAGACCTGTGGTGTACATTGAACAAGACAAATCAGAGAAAAGAGGACGAAAGAAGATAGCAAATAGGAAAGCAGCTTCTTCTGCTACCCCAGCCACTCCTACCGAATCAGCGCCCTCAAAACCGTTATCAGAGTTGGACCATTTTCAAGCAATGCCCAAGAAGGATCGACCACCGTGGATCCAGGTTAAGCCAGCCGGATACATTGAAAGAGGAAGCGAAAAGACGTCAACTTTAATGTGGAAGACCAATGAGAACAATGCTCCAAACAAGGTCAAGGAGTTTCTGAGAAAGACGGCCCCGTATGCGCAGAAATTGAAAATTGAACCGCATTCTCCAAATTTCGTCGATGCATGTTTGAAGGCATACATGGACAATAATTATGATGAAACGGCTGCGTTAAACTCAATCTCCGCTATTCAACGTAAGACTATCAAAGAACCGACTTTCACTGCTGAGGAGAAGGCACGCTTCGAAGAAGGTGTGAGAAAATATGGAAGTGAATTACATGAAGTATTTAAAGAAGTTCGAACAAAGAAGTCAGCTGACGTGGTACGTTACTATTACTTGTGGAAGAAAACGCCAAAGGGCCATGAAATCTGGGATAATTTTAAGGGCCGTAAATCCAAAAAGAAGCCGGATACCCATAATCATGTTTCACACTCCGGATTGGTTGATGAGGTCGCTGATAACTCGGACGACTCTGCATATGATAATGATAAGGCAAAGACTAAAAAACGAAGTTTTATCTGTAAATTTTGTGAGACGACATCTTCGAGAGCATGGAGACGTGCACCAGGTTATCCAAAATGTGGCAGTGAGAATCCAATTACGGCGTTATGCATTAGATGTGCACGGTTATGGAGGAGATACGCTGTGGTATGGGAGGACCCCGAGGAGGTCATGAAAAAGGTATCTCAAAAAGGAGGATCTAGTGGATGGAGGCGTAAGATTGAGGAAGAATTAGTCGAAGACAGCAAGGCGATATTCGCTGAACGTGACAAGGAAAGAGAACGGGAAAACACCAGAAAAAAGATGAAGCTGGAAAAGCAACAAAAGGAAAAAGGTGCACAAGCTGCCGTTGCGGCAGTTGTTGCTTCAAAGACCAGTAGTTCCAAGACTAATATTAAAGATGAGAATGATGTGGCCATGGATAATGCTGGAGATTCCTCTCAACAACATACACCTACCAAGAATGAACCGACTCCAATTATCCCACCACCACCATCTCAGCAGCAGAAAAAGAACCAACAACAAGCACAACAATTACAGCAACAAGATTCCCAACAACAGCCGGATCAGACTCATTCACAAGTCCAAGGTCAAACACAACCACAGCAGACGCAGCAACAAGGTAGTAACTCGGAAGATCATTCTCTCAAAGTCATTTTACGGCGATGTGCTGTTTGTAACCAGTTTGAACCGGTAGCACAGCATTTGTTCTGCCAGTCATGCGGTTTAAACGTTCATACAAAATGCTATGGGTCTCAAAATCCAATACCGAATGGAAGTTGGTTGTGCGATCCATGCAGTAATGATCTCAAACCCTTGGTTAGTACTCTTTATTCATGCAAGTTATGCCCTATCAGAGAATTGACTGAGACGGCAATTACAGCAGAAACACCTGGGGTGTCGGATGCATTAAAACGAACTGCAGACAACAACTGGGCTCATATTCGTTGTGCTGTTTGGACACCGGAAATCAAATTTGGTGATATCTCTAAGCTTCAACCAATTATGGGAATCAGCAGCATCCCAAAAAACAGATTTCAACAGGAGTGCAGTTTTTGTTTATCAATGTCCGGTGCCTGTGTGAATTGTGGATGCTGCTCGAGAGTTTTCCATATTGGATGTGCGGGTCGTAAGGGGTTTGCCTTTGGATTTACAATAGAGCCCAAAGAAGAAAATGGTGAAAAGGTTGTCACTTTTAGAAACAAAACTGGCAAGATGACCGCAGTTATACTATGTTCCCATCATACCAGTCAGATCAGTGAATTGTTCAGCTTGTATGAGGTTGATCCTGCCACTGGTATGACAGCATTTGAGATGTATTGCCAGGCTTACAAGTCCAATAAAGCAGAGAAAACGGGTGCTATGGGGAGAGCATTGTTGTTTCCATCCAAAAATCTTGGATCCAACGCAGACTCAAATGGCAGCCGAAGCGAGAACGTTACTCTGGTTTTATCTGACTCCGGAAAATATGTTGACGAGGTAGTTTTGAAAGCATCAGTTCATTGTAGCAGATGTAATGCTAACGATGCAGTTTATTGGATTGAGCAGAAGGGTGTTGGTGTTGCATGTCCGAAATGCTTCTGGCTTATGAGCGATCCGGAGAAATATAACGAAGCATATGCATATAAAGGCATCGATGATAAGTTGTCGATCGCTGACCGAGAAGGACTGGAGAAATTCCGTGAAATGGGTGATTATGCCCTACGAACTATAACATCAAAAAGTTTATCTGGATTGAATGAAACAGCTAGAAGCTTACCACCCCAACAACCATACACCCATATTTTACCCCAACCAATGTCTATACCTCCGCCATTTCAACCAGTCCAACCTCCAATATCTGCATCAGGACCAAGGGAGATGCGGACTTCTGTAAATAACCTTCTGAATCCTCTTCCCGAGCCAACTGAACCACAGCCACAACCACCGCCTCAAGTCAATTCCAACGGAAATGCTAATGGTGGTAGTGAAGGTGACGACAAACCTGTGAAGAGAACCGGAACATTAGATGATATCCTAATTTGATTAATCAATCTCTCTCTATATATAATAAAGCTATAAATACAAGTCATTCACTCATTAATAATCTCACATAACACCAGTTCGCAGGGCTTGTTCAATTCTTTCAACTTCTGCTAGACTAGTCGCACTCTTCAATTGTTGGCGAAGCTTTTCCTTTTCTTCGTCTGACAACTGATTATTGGAGTGCTTCGAATTTGCTCCAGATTGAATATTTTTTGACTTAGTGCCTATGATCTGGGATGCTAGTTTAGTAGGTTCATCAATTGATTGTCCAAATAGTTCTCTAGCCTTTGTGCGTTCGGCATCTTTGACTTTGATAAAGTCCAAAACCCTGATATTGGGATTTCTCCACAAGATATACAAACGATAATAGTCCAAATGGACAATTGGGTTATCAAGCAACGACAAATGCGTCAGTTTCGTAAAGCCAGAGATTGGATTGATGTCAGACAATTGGCTCAATGAATTACCAGAGAGGATTAAACATTCAATATTGGGTAATGCCTCACTCAGATTTGGTTGAATATGGATTATTCTGTTTCTAGCTATCAATAAAGATTTCAATTTTGTTAGCCGAGGAAAATTTCCCAAAACTCTTATATCATTATCTGTCAGGTCGATGCTTTCGTTCAGATCTTGTGTGATACCGAGATTCTCTATTATTGGGATTTGGTGTCCTCGAAGCAACAACTCTCGTTGATGCATAGGGTTAATATATGATGGCACCGAGTATAACAGATCAGGTGATAGCTTCATCCTTCCCGCCAGTTATTTGTTATATAAATGTGGATATGATGTTCCGGTGAATAATATTGGCATAAAGTGAGTGATACTGAAAATCATTTTGTATGCGCGCCAAAAACGCGTTGAATCTGAACAAGTTGATATCCAGTGTGCTACACCTGTATCTTCAGGCGTCTGTGGGATTCAGCGTTAATATTTTTTTTTCAACATATATATCAGTTTGCTAAGAGTAAAATTTTATAGAAGAAGAGCTCGAACAGATATTCCTACATGATTCAATTGCCATTGGATAGGTAGTCCAATGATACTTGTTGATAACTTAACCTTACTACTCGGAGCTTATGCTCTCCTGCTACCCTGTCCGTCTGCACTCTGTTGGAAACAAGCGTATGGTTAGTCGTTCTTCTAGAACTCATTCAATTGAATTGATTTAGAATAGAGCCTCCTCTTTGCCTGACCATTGTCATTTTGACAGCATCAAAACTCGAAATTGTCACCTACCACGGATCTCGGTTAAGCATTTAGTTCCCCAACACTTTTCGGTGACCTAGTTCGAGAAAGACAGAAAGAACTCAGTTCAAGATGGGATTTGATAAGAAGAATTTGGATTACAGTGTTTACTTAGTTACCGACAGCCCTATGGTTCCAGAGGGACTGACATTGCAGCATCAAGTTGAGCAATCGGTGAAGAATGGTGCAACTATCGTTCAATTGCGAGAGAAGAAGGCTGATACTCGGGAATTCATTAGGATTGCCGAAGAACTCCACGAAATTACCAGGAAAGCTAATGTCCCATTGATTATTAATGACAGAGTTGATGTAGCTCTGGCAATTGATGCAGAAGGTGTGCATGTTGGACAGGATGATATGGACATTCCTACTTTGAGAAAGTTGTTTCCAGGGGAAGACAAGATTATAGGTGTTAGCGTGAATAACGTTAAAGAGGCCAGACAGGCAATTGCTGATAAAGTGGACTATGTTGGAATTGGCGCTGTTTATGGTACTGCGACTAAGGATGTTAAGAATCCACCTTTTGGGCCTCGTGGGGTTCGAGAAATCTTGACTGTATTGGAAAATGAATGCCCCTATGACATGAAAACTGTTGCGATTGGAGGGATAAAAGACACTAATGCGCAATTGGTCCAATATTTGTCCACTACTCCAGGCGGCAAATCTTTGGATGGTATGGCAGTCGTCTCCTGTATCATTGCCGATGAGGATGCGGGTGGCGCCACAAGAAAGCTTCAAGAGGTACTTCAATCAGATGCACCATGGGATCGTAAAGCCACAATCAAGGGGGAGAAACCGATTTCAAGCTCTGAAGAACTATGCAAGGTCGCGCCACACCTTGCTAGAAAGGTTGCCGAAATTTCACCCCTTCTTCACCATATCACTAATGGTGTCGTCAAGAACATTTCTGCAAACATGAGCATTGCAATTGGAGCCAGCCCAGCTATGTCTGAAGTTACTGAGGAGTTTGAGGAATTTTCTCAAGTTCCGAATGCTGCTTTGTTGGTTAATATGGGCACCGCCAGCCCTGAAGGGATCGAAATCTTTAAGAAGGCTATCACTCATTATAACACCCAGGGAAGAAGCATTGTCTTTGATCCCGTTGGTGGTGGAGCTACATCCCACAGAAGAAGTGCTGTTCAAACCTTGCTCAACACGGGTGTGTTTGATGTAATCAAGGGAAATGAAGGCGAAATTTTCTCAGCAGCCCAAATCCAAGGTACGAAGATGCAGGGCGTCGATAGTCGTGGATCGAGTGAGTTGGACGCTTGCCTAAAAGCTTGCAAGAAGTTGGCCCAGGACCACCACACGACTGTTTTGATGACCGGTGAAAGAGACATCTTAGTTGAAGGTGACTTTCCCCACAGAGCCGCCGTCTTTAAGAACGGCCATGACTACATGGGTAAGATCACTGGATCAGGCTGTATGCTCGGTTCGTTAGTTTCGGCCTTCAGTACTGTCCATCAACAGGACGCCTTCGCAGCAGCAGCAAGTGCGCTTTTAGTTTATACCTTGGCCGCGGAAAGAGCTGTGAAGAATACTGATGTTGTTGGTCCGGGAAGTTTCATGCCAGCCTTGATTGATGCGGTATACCAGATTTCGCAAGAGTCTCAAAGCGGAAAATCTGACTGGACTAAGGATGCTGTAGTTGAATTTATGTAATAACATAATCCATCAGGTATCATCATATTCATTCATTATCAATTGTTAGGTACGTGTTTGGGTACTTCACTTCTTTACTTAGTACGATTGCTCAATGTGACGTCAAATAAAACAAACCACAAACGAAGATATTGTTTCTCATATATGCGCTTTATTTATGAGTAGCTGCATTCTCTTTCTGGTCTCATCGTTTCATGCATGCTATACGGCTATTGGATTGATACCAGTTGCGCTAACAACTATATCCTGAAACATAACGGTCCCCTGAATTATAATACAAGTTTATATATATAATCGTATTTACACTTACCAACCTTCTGTGGAGAATTTGGATTCATCATCACGCTCATCCTTTCTTGATTCTTGAACAGCCTTCTTAATGTCAGCTTCATCTTGTTCCGTCAAGGCATCATAACGATAATAAGGTTCAATGAACCCAACTCTACCATAACTAAAATCCTTGTCAGAAACTCTTTCAAATACATAAAGCTGGGTTCTGATGTAATGGACCATCTGCTCCAAATGAGACATGTTAACTTCCTTTGGTTGACCGAACAGGTTTCGCCACAAAGCAGCAGCCAGAGCAGCATCCGAGGTGTAGAAAGCTTCGTCATAGGAGAAAATTGCGCCTCGAAGCTGATCGTGGAATTGTTTTTTGTAAGTATTAATGGCCCTGTCGGAAGGAACCTTCACATCTTGACGAAGTCGATATCCAATTTCCTCGAACACAGAATTGACCATCTTGCGTTGATATTCTCTACAATATTTTCTAGGCATTGCCCTGAGACGTACATAAATCATCCACATATGAAGCGCATCAACTTGGAACCATTGTTGAAAACTTTGTGGAAGGCCCAATGTGTTGTAGTAAAAGTTAGCTCTTGGTGACAATTCCGCACCTTCAGTGTAAAATGCTTGTTCCTTGCAAAGATCCCTGAAAACCCGACCACCAACTGGACCAGATCTCACCTTATCCATATCGATACCGAATGTCTTGATGACATTCTCACCAAACATTTTTTGCCATGTTGGTAGTTCAACATCAAAATGTGGTGTCGAGTTAGTATATTGATCTATGATAAACTTCTTCAGATCCCCCTTTGGGAAGGATGAGTTATACCGAACTCCCCGCAATATCGAAGACGTTATTGGTCTTTTGGCTGATTGAAATAGCATTAATGTGGAAATTTGTATTTTAAAGGGTTGAAATTGAAAATTTCGTTTTGTGCCGATCCAAAGCGAAACAAATCTCTGGGAATGAACGGGGGAACGAACTGGGACTTTTTGTCTACCTTTCTCCATTATCATAACCACGCTACAATGAGTACTGAACTTGAACGATTACAACAGTCTCAAAAGACTGGTAGTTATTTCAGTGCTACTCCCGAGGAGCTCCATGATCTTTACAAATTGTCCAACCGTTATTTATCAAAATCGTCATCTTCGTCAGATGAAGCTACATTGTACCTTCTACTCCAGCAACATTTCCATTTGTGTCTACTGACTGGCGATGACACGGGAGCTAAAGTCGCATTAGAAAGATTAACCGACAGATTTGGTGGGTCATCTTCAGTAATTGGTGTTTTGAAAGCACAGTATTTAGAGCTCACCGTATCGGCGCAGGAGGCCCAAAAATTCCTTTCGTCAAGAGAGGAAAATGATTTCAGTGCATTCAAACGAAAAGTCATTCTTCTAAAACCAGCGGGTGATTATAAGCGTTATGTCGAAGAGCTACTAAAGTACCTTGATATTTGTCCTACAGATACAGAAACTTGGGCTGAAACGGCCGAGGCTTACGTTTATTTGAAATTATATCCTCAGGCAATCCATTGTCTTCAAGAAGTCATCGTTCAGATTCCACAAGCATATAATGTGTTTGCACGAATGGGTGAAATCACCCACATTGGTGGCACCGTGGCACCGAATCCAGTGGAACAAATCGCACAGCTAAAAGACGCCGTAAAGCTCTTTTTGAGATCAGTTGAATTGTGTCCGGTTTATGTCCGAGGCTGGTCTGGTGTTTATGTTGTTTGCAACAAGCTGCTCAACTACCCCAAGCTTCCTGCCGCTGACAAGAAAACTTATACCGACCTCAAACAAGTTGCTAAAACCCAATTGGAATCAATTGTTGAAAAGAGTCAAGCCACCCCTAAGAATCTTGAAGCTGCTAGAGCCATTTTGAAGATAGACTAATAATAATATATCTGCACGACATAACTATTGGAATTGATTGATCAATTTCATGATCTTCTTCAGTCTATCCGATTCTTCAACATAGTGGTTGTACTATGTTGGGCGATATTTTCATGAAATGGTCCGCAAAAGTTGAAAAAAAAAAAAAAAATAGTATCCCCTGTAACAAAGCATCTAAGTGATATATAATGCAGTGCTCAATTGTAGGAATTTTTTCTCTGATCAAAAATAATACCAATCGAATAAGGAATCTTCACTTCTCGCCCTACATCTCTATTGACATCGAAAATTCTAAAGACTGATATTTGTGGAGACTCAAAGTACATCTCTGCTAGTTTAGCAGATAAATATCTCTTTGACTAAACAGATTCCAATCCTTTAAGTAGTAACCAACTTTTACTCAATCATCATGCGTTGAAGAAACATACAATCTGGATCGTCATCGGCTCAATGAATCTTAGAGAAGGTCTACTTTAATTTCTTCACAGAATTGTATGATTCGTTGCAACTTGCGTTCAAAATTTTCATAAAAGGACAACTGACATATAGCTGTTAGTCGTACGGTTATTATTTCACCTAAATCACCCATCCGAGCTCGTTGAAACTTATCAGCCCACAAATGTACTTTCACAATGGAACCGGATGTTCATGGGTTTAGAAACACAACTAAAGAACAAAAGTAATTAGTCACAAAGACAGAACCGAAAGCTTTTTATCTTGGTTTGACAACTAACCATACGAGTGGCATATATAAATACATAAGATTGGGAACAGAATTCTACCAATATTTAGCTAACAAAATAACAATTATGTGGATCCACCACAAGGGAGCATATAAATGCAGCTAATCTGAACTGACCGCTAATATTTATAACGTGTCAATCTCATTTGTAAGCTTTTGAACTGGCATGCAATTGTTCACCCAATTGACATCTCGCAAATACTGGCCAAAGTCAACTGCACTAGAGGGTACTTTGTTCTTGATTGTGGCATATTTTTCCTCCTTCTCTTGATATTCCCGTATGATCTTGCAATCGTCAAACTCGACAAAGACCCGTGTGTCCCTAATTCTAAACAAAACGTCGTCAACACGCAGGAACAGACGACAGAGTAACAAGAGCCGTTCCTCCATGACTCGCACCTTGACATTCAAGGTCACAATTCCATTATCGCCTAATTCGTCTTCATAGAGTGAAACATCGGCAAAAAACAGAATCGGATCCGGCTGTTTTAATTTTTCAAACGGGATCGCCACGTTTGAATCCTCTTGAAAGTTACACCCATCTCCTGTGCCAACATATTTAGTGCTATATGTCCAATCGTATGGCTTGATGAATTGTACTTGGTGCCCATCGCTCGTCTTAGTGCCCTGCCGGGTCTTGAGCCATTCCTTCGAATGAGCCACCTGAACTAACCCATCTCGATCGCCAGTCTTGTCCACCAAGTCCAACGCAGTCAATGCATCAAATTTCAAACTCCAGCCACTCTCATGCTCAATTCCAACTTCATTGTTGCCAAAGATCATTTCCGGCATAGGGATTCCGATGGTTTCGGTGGCTCTATCAATTTCATCACTATTCAAAATCGGCCCCTTCTTCGTGTAAACGGTCCAACCCTTCCCTTTCCATTCCTCTCGTTTAGGCTGGAATTTTGTGCTTATTTTGGGGCTATTTCCGGCACTCATTGTGGAAAGTTGTGTGGGTGATACGTTGTGTCGTGATCCTAACGTGTGTTGCTTGAATACGTTATATGTCAATTTTTGCGGCACATCGTCGTTATGCCCCTTGATCAATTGACTTTGCCCGTAAAAAGAAAAAAGAAAAAAAATATTTTTTCAAATTGTGCATGTGCGGCTCACAATTAGTTGACTTTCGATCTGACCGTTGGGGGAAGGGCTGATTATGAAGATGCATAATTCCCTCAGAAAGATTATCTCGAAGATATAATAATTTATACAAAAATATACATTGGATACACATATAAGTAGACTGTGGATTGAAAAGACTTTTTCTTTTCTTTTTCCAGAGGTTCGTCGTCCCCTTGTACCGTATTTCATGTCGCATCGCCGAAAGCCATCTCTGAAAATAAACATGGGCTCTGGTACAAGGATTCGAACAAACTGCAATTCGTTCTTGTTCCATGAGAATAGACACAAACGGAAAAGCTAGGTAATTGGACGTTTGTGCTGTTAGATTCCTTTTGATAATTAGAAGTCCTTCACAATCACGGTCCCACATGCAGAGGGGCATTCTAGCATTCCCTGATTATATATCCAATCTTCCATGCAGGCCACATGAAGCTTATGTCCACATTCCAAGATCCACAGAGCTCTACCTTTGACAGGCTCCGAACAGAGTGAGCAGGGGTCCAAAAGTTTCTCGCATCTTTTGCAATACCAATATGCAGCTGCCGACGCCCCGTTGACTTCACTTAGAGAACTCATGCATCTGTGACAGACAGTCTCTAATGCGGTCTCGGTCAGACTCAGTTCTCTGATGGATTCAAAGTTTGTCACCTTGCTGACTTCTGCTGCCGCAGTGAACAAGCCGGAACGTTTGAGCAGTTGGATGTAGGATTGTACCCATTCTTCCACCACCGTCTTGGATGGAAACGCTTTAGTATACACATCCATAAACATTGTACCAATCACCGCACAAAATTGAATATTCCCCTGTTCTAATTCAAATTCAGTTGCTTTCTGTAAGAGCCTTTCTGTACGCCATGGGTGTGTCAAGGTATCCAAATACTCTCGATACAGCATCTGCTCTTTTGCATTATCCTCTTCTTTTCTCGCATTTGGTTGGTCATCGGGATTGCTTATTCCAAGCCCATAACCTTGTTTAGGCTTTTCGGGGATATCCTCTGTCGTTGTCGGCGGTACTTCCTTAGAATGCTCTCTTTTGGTTGAAACTGTCCAATTGTTAGTAGTGGCAGATCCATTTGATGAGAGGGATTTAGCCATAGATAATTGAGTGTAATTATTGTTGGCACTGTCGTAGGAGCCAAAAACTGCCCCACCTTCATCATCCATGCTGACACCCTTGCCGCCTTCTAGTGAGCTACCACTGGTATCGTCATATAGGCCTTCATGACCAATTTTCGTGGGCACTGGAACAGGTGCAACACCAGAAGCAACACTCGAATCCGAATCTTCTTCTTGAGTGGGGCCCAAACTGGCGCTCTTCACGAAGGGCGATGACGTTGCTTTGGGATCTGACATCAGAGGTGATGAGGTGCTCGTCATTTTTAAGCTTTCGGCAATTTTTGAAGTAATGGGTCCATGGAGTTGATTATGTTTTTGTAGCCCTGACGACGACGCCGTTCGTGAAATCGGGTCCACTAGGTGGGCGTGGACTGGCTGTTCACTTAACCTTGTTTCACTTCTCTGCTTCTTATATTCTTCAAATCGCCGCTTTTCCTGCGTGATTGAGGACCGGAGAATCTTCCAGATCTGACTAGTTCTATACTTCCCTACCTGAAGCGCAACTTGTTCATTTTTTTCGCATAATTCCTCAAGAGTTTGGCCCTTAGACGGAAAGACAGTATAGTTTGCAGCAAAATACTCAAACATATCTAATTCCAACCCTTGGAACACCGCACCACAGATAGCCTGGTTGAACTCGACATCTTGTATCGGGTGACTACTCGATCTATAGTTCGACGAGCTTCCAGTCTTTCGATTCATGCTCCCCGAACGTCTAGAATTTGTTATGGTATTAGCCAATGTGTTATTAATATCGTCATTTCCAGTCGAATTAGCATCATTATTATTATCATCATCATTGTCTTCGTTAACTTCATTATTCATTTTTACATGGCTCATAGAGCCAAACTGGTCGCGGTACTTGTCTTGAACGACGAACGACAGCTCATTGGAGGGCGTCCATGCAAATGCACTCGACGATAAATTATCAACCATCATTGGTTCCACTGTCAAGTCATGTTGTTGGAAATATCGATCTCTCGCAGACGTCCATAAGAGTTTGTCTGATTTCCAATAAATCTCCGAAATGGTGTCATCATGACTTTCAATTACATTTGTAGGGATGTAGGGCCTTCGAGGATTCCATATATACGTCGAAAAATCACTTTTGCCACGTCCACAGCTGGCAATTGCCGTGTTAAGAACCCCACAAGCAGCCCCCCTGCTGCACGGACCAATATCAATTTGCCAACGTACTTTAGCAACTGCACTTGGTGTGAATATGGTACAATCAGGATGTCGCGTTTCCATTGTCATGTTCCATATTTGTATTTGTTGGTCTCTTCCACCCGTGACAATATAATCATATTCAGGATGCCAGTCCAAACACAGTCCAACTCCTGAATGTGCATGAATACGTCTATCAAATGACTTTGGATTCCGCAAATCCCATCTTTGAACAACCCCCGAATCGTAGATTACCGCCAGTTTTTTGGAATTGAAAGGACTGCTTTGAACCTCTCTTGCGCTATCTCCGCCCTTTGCCAGCGTTAAAGATGGACGTCTGTTATTTACTCTCATGTCCCATACTTTGACGCTGCCGTCTCCTGCTCCTGAAAACAAAACATGCCCCGCTGATGGATTAAACGCTAAGCTGTTAACTGCTCTATTACCATCGTTCAATTCCAAAACAGGTTTTGCCCTTGCAGTCTCCTTTCCTAAGTCATTGATCATGATATAGCCACCGGAGGTAGATAGTGCTACGTATTGGTTGTACTCTTTTCAGTCTTCGTGTTAGTATGCTATGAAGCAATGTAAATCTGGACACTTACGTTGATATCCCCATTTGATACTTGTCACAGCAGACATTCTATCAACTTCCCGTTGTTTTCTAGATCCTCTTAAATCATGGAGACTATTGATTTCATTACCAACTTTAATGACTTGGAAAAAGTCTCGTCCAGCGATAACTGCTTGGGTTTTATCTACATTCTGGCCCATTGCCATAATCCCACTTTTCGCTTTGAACTGTAAACTTCTATTCCTCTGTTCACCTTTTGAATACATTGTAGAGCCCATGCTAGAGCTGCTTCCTCCACTGCTTTCTCGTGTGCTTCCATAGAGCACTTTTCCAAATCTGGCTAATCCTGACGCCTTGAGAGCCGAAGCAGCTCGATTGGCGTAGGTCTGTTGTCCAACACCACTGCTGGCAGATGGTGACAGTCGACTATCACCACCCCCTCCTTCTGAATTGAAACCGCCAGGAGATGACATCCGTCTTGCCAGTCTTATCGAAGCTCAGTGATGCTGGTCCCTTTCTCCAGCTTTTCTGTCTAGTACCGCTAAAATGGTGTGGTGGGTAACCACTTGAAATCGGCAGCCACAAAACTGATAAAAGTTGGAAATTCAGAATTATCCAGCATACTAGTATTTAATTGTGAGTTAGCATTTTTATTTATACTCAATTGAAATTATGATTAAGTCAAGTTTCCTCAAACGAGTTGGTGTATATTAACCGAGTGCTTCCAAAAGAAAAAGAAAGTTTTTCGTCTACATCACACCGGCCAAAATGTTCAGCGGCTGCATGTCGTTCAGAGATTGTTCACATAATCATTATACTACTTCTACATCTCCTAGTTGAATGTGCTTCGCAACCGCACTGTACCGTAGGACCAAAACACTCCCCTTCTCCAATTCGATAGTTTCATCACCAATTATGGCTGGTTCAGTGTCATTGAGCACTCTAATAAATACAGCTTTATCAAGATCAGGTTCCTCGATCATTGAAATGCCCCCAGAGGTGTCGTCTAATCGCTGAAGGTTTGGGGGAATTGCGCTTAAAAATTGATTTTTGTACAGTTCCTTTAAAATGTCAAAATGTCTACAGCTTTGTGTTAGTCACTCGCAAAATTAAAACCCAGTCGTTAGATTTCTCACCTTTCCATATATACAACTTCCTTCGAGGATAATTTCTGCAATTGATCTTCATTCTGTTTTATGTAAGGCGTATATTTGTCAATCTTGGCTAATCGACTTCTTAAATATCCACGGACTAGAAATTTGATCCGTTCCAACTCCGACTCCACTATTAACAGCTTCACTTTAATATCTTTCTCTGGAGGGAGGTCCAGCGTATTTTCCTCGATATATTCCATCTGTTCCACCCATGTTAACACCTGTACAATACATATAACACAATTACAAACTCACCTGAAGCCGGACTCTTGTCATGATTCGGTCTAGTAAATCTTCTTCAAAATCTAGCAATTCTGGACATGTGCGTTCTTTGATCCACGCCTGTTTTAACTGTTGGGCATCTTCCACATTAATATCATCTGAAGATTCTTTTTTCACCTTTTTATCATCTTGAAGATTATTTATAATATCGTCAATATCCATATGATCTGCCATCGTTGAATTTTTGGTCCTTTCTTCTATATATGATGATGTTCGCGTTGGGAAAGGTCATTACAAAACCTCCCCCTGGAAATTTGTTTATTATGGAGGATAGACAAAAGGAAATCCAAGCCAAACGGGCTAAGATTGCCGAATTAAGGCGACAGCGTGAAGAAAAACTTTCGAAAAAGACATCTGGTGAAAATGCAAACCCAAATCCGGCCCAGGATCGTGAAAGCATCGATCAATTAGTTGAAAGCCTGGTTGGCCCAGCTGCCAGTGCGACAACATCTTCTCGTTCTGGTTCGACGACGCGTCAATCCAGTAGGGAAAGCAAACCTGACGATATTTCAAATACTTCAAAACCCTCGGCTGTTAAGATCATTCCAATTTTTGATATTCCGTCGCGGAAAGTAGAAGCGACAACAAGTTCTGTGGAAACCTATTCGAAGGAGGTTCAAACAGATGATACGTATACTGAACCTTTAGAGCACTTCGAAGACGAAGAAACCATTCGTGAGAAAATTGAACGAGATCTCCGACTTGAGTTTGAAGAAAAATATAGCAAACAACCGGCAGCAGATGTAAATCCCCAAAGTAAAACAACCACGAAGAGTTTTGAAAAACCAGCCATTCGGCCTTTAAACGACGAGGAATTAGAAGATAGGTTGGAAAAGTTCTTATCTCAGTCAACAAAGGTGATTGGGAGAGCAATCGACGATGATTACGATATTATGATCAATTATGCGGAAAAGTCAGCAAAAGTAGACCAAAAGGATCAACTATTAGAAGATAATATCTTATCTGAATACTGCCAATTCACATCGTCCTTTTCACAAGGTCGAGCAATTACTGGGTTGGACTGGTCAGTCAAATTCCCTGAATTACTAGCATCTTCATACACCGAAAAGGCCTCAGACCCTCATGCGCCAAAGGGGCTTATTCAAATATGGAACACACACTTCAAGAACCGCCCAGAATATACATTCCATTCGCAAAGTGATATATTGAATGTCAAATTCTCACCATTCGAACCAAACCTCATCTTCGGAACTGCATACAATGGTCAAGTGTTATCCTGGGATATCAGAAGTGGGCCTCATCCGGTCCTTCGTTCACCCTTAACGGGTGGTGGCCATACTCATCCTGTTTATACACTTCAAATCAGTGGAACCCAAAACGCTAATAATCTCATGACCTCTAGTACTGACGGAACAGTTTGTACGTGGACTTCCGACCTCCTGGCAAAGCCACAGGATAGATTGTTCCTTATAAACCCGGCAATGGCTAGGAATGACGAAGTTTCGCCAACTGCATTCTCAGGTCTCCCTCGAGATGCCGGGAGATTTGTTGTGGGAACCGAGGAGGGAGTTATTTATCAGTGCAACAGGTTCGACGAGGCAGGTTCTCGAGCTGGCTTGGATCCTCGTGGTTGCTATAAGGGCCATTTGGCGCCAATTACATCTTTAGATTTCCACCATTCCCGTGGCCCCGTTGACATGGGTGATTATTTCATTTCTTCTTCAATGGACTGGACAGTTAATCTGTGGAGAGCTCGACAATTTACAACCACATCATCCACACCAGCAGCAACTCCGGTGAAATCCGGATCTAATGCCTTTGCCGACGTCATCTCCCCATTGATTACGTTCAATCGCAATGACATGGTTTATGATGTTGCATGGTCGCCATCCTCTCCTGGTGTCTTTGCGGACGTTGAAGGGTCCGGTAATTTAGAATTATGGGATTTGAACAGGGATATTGAAGCGCCACTTACTAGGGCCAAGCCATCATCTCAAAATGATGCTTATCTTAACAGGCCATTGAACAAGTTAGCTTGGAGGAAACCTGATGGTTCCCGAATTGCTGTAGGCGGCCTCGACGGAGTTGTAACTGTGTTCGAAGTTTCTCTACCTCCAAGTGAAAAGGAGCATTGGACAAATCTCAAGCGAGTATTTAGTCAATTAGAAGATAGTTAATCTCACTACAAAAAAGAACTATTCTCTCCAATTATGCTATTTGGAACTCAGAAAAGAATAATAATATTAACTACATAAATAATACAAGAGTCGTAAAGTCCTTAAACCATAAACATTTGGTCATAAAGTTTGTCCTTTGAGGAAATAGTGATATCACCATATTCCGTTGGCTGATTAACACTGATAGCGTCCTTGGTGGAAAGAACCAAGAGTTCAAAGAACATCTTAACCTTATCCGAACGGTTGACATCAGAAACCAAGTGGTTGAATGAAGTCGTTTCATCACCGACTGGCATTTCCTTTCGTAATAACTCGGCAGCTTTGAGTGTATTTTGAGAAATGTCACGGTTGTTAGTACTCATAGAGGCGTCTTGTTCCTCATCTCTTGCAGCAAAAAGTTGACTTTGCGGTTGTTCATTATGCTCTTCTTCTTCTTCAAACCGGAAGCCAGCATCTTGGTCACCCAAATCTAACCCACCAGTATAATCATCTTCATATATATGCTCACCTTCAACTGGTTGATCTTCTTCGGTTCGGAGGCTCTTTGGAGATCTTTCAGCGTTTTCGTCAACTTCTTCTAGTGCCTTTTGCTGTTCCAACTCCTTTTCTCTTCTCTGTTGCATAGCGAGTCTGATGGCGTCAGGATCTAGCAAGGAAGCGACACCTTTAGGCATTCCAACTGGCGGCTGATAAATAAACTTAGTGTAAGCTTCTGGCGAGGCGTAAGCCTGTCTTAAAAGAGAAACCCCGTAGGATTCATGGGGGATTCTAGAAACTTGGTGTTCAAACTGCTGTTCTTGACTAGCTTCTTCTTGAATAGCATAGTCTATAGTTGTTTGTTCATCGAATTGAGTAGCTCTCTTTTTAGGACCTTTTGGTGCTTGTTTTTTTGTTTGCTGCTGTTCTTGTTGTTGCTGCTCTTGATCAATTTGAGGTTCTTCATTGTTGAATCCAATGTCATCATCCAAATTAGCCAAATGGACAGAATCCTCTAAATCATTCCCACCACCCGGAGTGGTTGGGCCAATTGGGCTGCCCATGTCCAAGGGAGGTTCAAATTCATCAAAATCCTCTGGACCACCCTTTCCAGCTCCAAAAATATCTTCACCATCGTCTAAAACAAGTCCAGCCTCTTCGTCTCTATTTGGCATTGCCTCACGGCCGACTTCTATGCTTTCATCATTATCACCCAAATCCAAACCCAAATCTTCTTCATCACCAATGAAAGGTTCTTCGTTGTTGTTATTGTCCTCATTACCACGACCCAATTCAATAGATTGGTCCTCTGCAAACTCAACATCTCCGCCAGCTCCATATTTATTATCATCTCCAGAGGGCACAAATGCACTTATGTCTTGCGAAGCCGTGATAAGGTCATCTCCAGCCTCGTCCAAATCCATGGACATATCATCATCCAACATCAATGGAGGTGGAGCCACATCGTCCAATTCTGGTGGTAAATCTGGGACTACATCTGCTGCTTCAGCGACTTGGTTACTCATCGTAAGAGTTTGTTCGCGTCCGGTTAGAGTTGTAGTGGCATCTACGTTGCCAGGCTTGTTTGTCCTTAAACGAAGAATAAATTCTGAACAATCATCATACAGGTATTGAGCTTTCTTCTGATAGACAGTCGTAACACCCAGTAACAACTGACCAGAAAGTCTCAGAGCCTTTGGTCCCGTTGTGGGATTACTAATGGCTGCGACAGAAGTTGTAATATCAAGCCCAAGATACTCGTTCTTTGTAACCTTCTTCTCCATAGTGGAAGCAAGCCAAACTTGGGCCAGCGGCCCATGGTTCAAAAGAAGCTGTTCCGAAAAAAACATTTAACAAAAAAACGCGTTCTTCGATGTCTTTTGAAAAATCAATCAAATATCAAAAGGATAATAACAAAATGTGTGAAGATTATGCTGATAAAAATATCAGGAGTGGCTAGTTTACGCGTCTAATTCTCGCGTCTCGAAAGTGTTACAAATTGGGAAGGATCGGCGCCAACCCCGAAATTTCACTTCAAAAAAGATACTGTTGGACTTATCCATCTATTATATATATATATGCTATCTTCTGTTATTCAGGTATTCGTTCCCATGATCGGTAATTGGGCTGGGTCCATTTTGGATTCGCCCCTGCCCTTTTTGTACATATAATAGAAATTTGTTTGATTAAACTTTGTGACATATCGGAGTAATGGCACAATCACTTAAAAATAAATAGATCTATGATATTATTACAAGGTTACACTGCGAGGCCGTGACCGCCTCTGTTCCATCTGTAAAGTGACAGAACGTACTGACGCCTTTTCCTGACTTCATCCTTTTCTGCTTTAGATATTGCTGGGATACTGTTAGTGTCCAAAGGATTTGCTGGTGAGACCACCCCTGCCGGAGACTTGTCAGAAGTGGCAGATAGTAGACTCATGGTTCCTCTCATTACTCGTCTGAAATTCCTTTGGTATTCTGTGTCCAAAGTAGCGATGCATACTTCATGAGCATGAACAACGGTTTCACAAGCAGTCACCACTTCTGCGGAGGCATCGTTTTCCGCCTGGTCAGCAACTGTAAGAAGAACAAAGCTACCTTGTAGGAGATATATCCCAAAAAAGAATGGCATCAGTCTTAGGTCAGGATCATTTGTAAAGATTCGCTGGATCGCTTTTGCTCCAGAAATTGCATGATTAAGGATCTTATTGTAGTCCGGGTTCATGGTTAGGTTTTGCGGGTTTTCGATCAACTCGGTTGGATCCCACGAAACACTTGATAAAACATACAGTACATGAGAGAGATGCCAAGCATAATCCCTCCATGAATTTTCATAGCTCTTTTGGCATGAGGTGTAGTTCCAATTGCTCAAAGAAGTCATATAATAATCGAGATATTGTTGAACGGTCAAACGTAGCTGGTCATTGATTTCTCTAAAGGCAGGAAGCAAAGTGTTTTGCTGAGTATGGTGATAGTCAATCAACGCACCTAAAATAGACATGAGGGGTAGGAAGTATCCAAAAATACCTTGTCCGGTTACCATAAAATTAATCCCCGTTTGTCGAGTCTGATCCATTTCGGCTGGGGTTAGAGTCACAGACGATTGCCAGATCTCCTCGTCAACTGGTTGATATAAATCTGCGCATTCCGGATCTAAGATAATCAATTGTCTGTTATAGCACAACCCCAAATGTCGGTCGACCATATACAGGAGCCACCAGGTTCGTCTCCGCTCCTCTCGAGTTTCCTCCGGCAAAGACTCTACTTCATGGTTTAGTTTGAGTTCCTTTGCAAGCGCAATCACCGTAGACCACCACCTCAATGACGAGCCCTTGTATTCTGAGGCAGATACAACAGTTCCAAGTTGGATATAGGCAATGACTTCATCCAGGGAGCCGGACGCTGTGGTCGTTCGTGAGGTCGTGAGGTGGCTTATGGTAAGGTCCGTCAGGCGAGAAATGAAGGACGGTCTACTGGCTGGTGTTCCAGCAATTGTTGGATGGTCTGTGTGATGGGCAGCGACAAGCAGCATTGCGAAAATTAGCACAGGCTCTGTCTTCCTTGGATTGGTTTCGGACAGTACAGAGCTCTCTCTTATCAAATAGGCCAAAACATGGGTAGAATGAGAAAAATATGTTTCTAGTAGTTCATATGCAAGATTCAATGTAATGTTTTCTTGCAGTAGAGTATCAATCACTGGGCGCAACACCGGGTACTTCACTGGATTGTACTTTTGCTGCTGGCCCTGTTGACTAGATACTCCACTATCCGGAGACGACCTTGCTCCGTCAAAATCTGGAGTCTGAGTTTGTAAGTAATCCGGTAAGGGATTTGGCTGTTGGCGGAAAAAACTGGGCGAGGTATGGTTGTTGTTATTAACGTCCCGATCATGGTTCTGATTATTAGTATTATGATGGCTCACGCTTGCGGACCGGAACCATGGGCCAGTGGAGACCGCTTTTGAAGGATCGAAGAAAGCGGACGGTGAATTTGAATCCAAGAGCGGTGAGAATATACCAATAGAAGAGGGGTCCGGATTTGGGTTCCTAAATGGCGTTGCCATGTCTATCGGAGTTTGAAGGTTCTCTGCCTCCTTGACACCACTTCCTTGAGTGGCTGGGACTGCAGTTACCGTAGGATATGTTGTGTAATGTGTAAATGAGGGCAGTGGACTGGTGCCACTTAGACTTCGAGCAGTGTTCGACGCATCTGTGGCGGACGGGATAACTCGCACGGGGATAGCAGGCGCAACTTCCGAAGAATGGCCATAATCATTGTTAGTATTACTTTTCGCCTTTTCCTTGGCTCGTTTAGTCCCTTCGAGATATGTTTGAGAAGCTTTCCCTCTCTTTTGCGGGACTCTGAGATATACACAATCCAAGTTCAAGCTCAAACAATGGGCACACGGCTTGAGTCCATCACACTTAGTCCGCAGTTGGTTACATTGGTCACAAGCTCTGCTCGTACGCTTTCGAACCTTTCCGGACTCGGGCTTTTTCTTTGTCGTCGTCGTCGTCGTCGTGTTTGTGTTAGTTGTAGATTTGGAAGGATCAGAGGAATTCGATGTTCCCTCTTCTGACTGAGTAGTAGATTTGTCTGTCATGACGGCGACATTATTCACAGCTGGGTGAGATATGGTGAATTGAATTAAACTTGATCGTTCCTGTATTTATCAAAAAAAGCAAACGGCTTTTTCTAGTTCTGAGGGGTCTGGGATTCAATGACGATGCTTTCCCGCCCAAACGCTCCGATTTTGAAAAAAGCAAAAAACTTGAAATTTCACCTAACCCTGAAAAATGACTAAGAGTCAGAAAAAAGAATCTGGCATGTCTATGTAGACAGAAGCTGGCAATTCGATGTATAGGTCAATACAAAGGTTTATTAACGCCTATGTCGTTGCTATTTTGATAAAATGAAAATATTTGGCGCTGGAAATAGAATTGTACTGCCACTGAATGGGCTTTCTTCCGGAGTGGCTCATCCGAAGTGGCATCGCTCGGGATTGTGGGGGAATCTTATTAACTGGGTTATGAATTTCCGATCCATCTCGGGGAAATGCGAGGTTCTTCTGATAGATTTCGATTGAAATAGAAAGGAACATGGCACAAATTGTAAATCCTCGTTCCAATTTTAAACGCAGAGTCGAGTGGTTAGAGCTAGGACAACATGTGAGATAAATCTCTGGAGAAGAGTTGAATGGATTATATATGTATGATAAAATTTTATCTATTTATATGCGCATGTACAATAACTTAAAGCTTGGAGCTGGCAGAAGGCTTCAAGACGTTGCGAGGAGTAGAATTCAAGATTTCAGCGGTTTCACGTTCCAATCTGGCAACAAGGTCCTTGCAGGTTGGAACATCCTTGATAACACCTTGAACTTGACCACAGGACCATATTCCGGCATCAACGTCACCAGTTTCGTAGACCTTGACACCACGCTTGCCGGACATCAAATGCATGACATCTTGAAACTTGTAATCGGTACCCTTCTTCTTCTCAATTTCTTCGACTTCGATGGAGGTAGCGTTTCTATAACATCTGACAGAATTGTTGAGAGGCTTGAGTAATAAACTGGTGTCAATTTCAGAACCCTTGACAATTGCCTGCTTGACATTTTCGTGGATTGGAGATTCAACGGTACACATGAATCTGGTACCCATGTTGACAGCCTGAGCACCAAGGGCGAATGCAGCAGCTGCACCTCTACCGTCGGCGAAACCTCCAGAAGCAATGTATGGGATTTTGAGTTCTTGGGCGCATCTGGTCAAGAGGATCAAACTGGAAATGTCTTGCTCACCTGGGTGTCCAGCACATTCAAATCCATCAATGGAAATGGCGTCAACACCGAGTCCTTCGGCCTTTTTGGCATGCTTGAGTTGGACGCACTTGTGGATAATAACTGACTTGACGGAACGCAAAATAGGGATAATTGGCTTAGGATTACCGGAGGTTTCAAAGATTCTGATGCCCTCATCAACCGCAACTTGAGCAAAAGCAGCATAGTCTGGTGGGTTGATAGCAGGTAACAGGGTGAAGTTAACACCGAATGGTTGATTGGTAGCAGCCTTGACCTTTCTGATTTCATTTCTCAGTGCTTCTGGACTTGGTTGAGTGAAAGCAGTAAGGAATGCCAATGCACCAGCGTTGGCAACAGCAGAAACCAGTTCTGCTCGGCCAACCCATTGCATACCACCTTGGATGAATGGAGCCTTAACTCCAGTGGCTCTGGTAAGCCATGTGTCGAATAATCCTACAGCTGACATGATTATAATTTATAGTAGTTGGAATGGAACAGTAGATGTTATATTTTCACTTTCCACACAGAAGATGTATATATATTGAAGATTCCGGCACTAATGAGATATAAATAAGCTCGATCAACCCCACAAAGTGAAAATGGAACAATGCCTCGGCCCTCGGTTTCTTTGTGGCTGTCATCCAGAGCCCTCACAAATTCATGCATGCCGGCATTCCGAAAACCCTGCCGAACGAAACTCCGTTTCCCGGAAACCCGATGGTCTGGAAACGGTAGAGGACTATCAGGCCAGAGCTTAGGAAAAGCAAGCCATAACATATAGAAAGTGTCCCGGAGAGTTATATTTGCCTTCTGGACTACCAAAATATACCATATAGAAATAATAATAAGGCTGTAATTTCTTTATGGAATGAG
Source organism: Blastobotrys serpentis (assembly GCA_003705695.2). Taxonomy (NCBI): domain Eukaryota; kingdom Fungi; phylum Ascomycota; class Dipodascomycetes; order Dipodascales; family Trichomonascaceae; genus Blastobotrys; species Blastobotrys serpentis. The sequence continues at coordinate 338,120 of PPJG02000002.1, read as the reverse complement.
ATAGATGGCAAAAACGGTGCGTCCTGCGTTCAACTATCTGTCTCCTTTCTCATTATTAGTAGTGGCGTGCTCTCCGCGGAACAACCATTTCGAGCATTTCTGGTTCACTCACCACGAATCAACTAGTAGTTTGCATTTCATTCTACCGGATCATGGTTCTCTTGAGACATGCCAATTAGAAGTAGGTCTCTTTATAACATAATGGTGATTGACTGCCCTATTGGATTCATCCAGTGCTTATGGACGATACACACAACTATGTGTTCCACAATTGCTTCATATAGGCCGTTCTGGTTCCCGAAGTGTCTACATAACCGTTTCCTTGCTTGATACCTGCTTAGCACATTTTGATATGTTTGAATGAAACAATGGTTATTGCTTTGAAGACTTAGGCGTTAGCAGTTGAGTGTCGTCATTCAAGTACAAAGCTGAGCTTCGTCGAGCTTCATTCTAAAAAATTTCAACTCTGAATTGTCCATAGGTGATTTATACCAGGGACGATGATCTCTACCCTGAGTATTCGTGGGGGTGATTGTTAATAGTTGGTTTTTGATTGGTCGGATCACAAAATAGGTCATGGGCTCAATTGAAGCTTAAACAACCAGGCAATTGATACCTTCCTCATTCTCAAGCACAGGATTGTCGGAAGATATCCTGAAGTAATGCTAGTATAGTCACTCAGTTCCGCCAGCTATCTTTGGAGTTACGGAACTCGGCCCAAGATACCCCGAAATTTTTGGCTGCACCCCACACTTTTCAAGTGCGGGACAGACTACAAAAGCCACCACATTTTGTTTTCTCTCGCAGTTATACCTCATCATATACGTATAAAATGTCTGATTTCTTACCATTCCGTCATCTTTCAACTAAAGATGCTGAAGGAAAACCGATTCTCAAGCGATACTCTCACACAATCACCTCGTCACGAGAGTTCCCCGCAGCGGAATCCATGCTCTATGGAGCTGGTGTGAAGAACCAAGAAGATATGTATGGGAAACCTCATGTAGGTATTAGTTCAATCTGGTGGGAAGGCAACCCATGCAACACCCATCTTTTGGAATTTGGCAAAACTGTAAAGGAAGGGGTTGAAAAGGAGGGGATGATTGGATGGCAGTTTAATACTTCTGGTGTCTCCGATGCAATTACCATGGGCAACCAAGGTATGAGATTCTCTTTACAATCTAGAGATCTTATTGCCGATGCAATTGAAACGACCACATGTGCCCAATGGCACGATGCCAATATCTCCATCCCAGGGTGCGATAAGAATATGCCGGCAACCCTGATGGCAATGGCCCGATTTAATAGGCCATCCATTATGATCTATGGTGGTACGATCAAGCCGGGGCATTCAACCACTTTGGATCAACCAATTCTCGTATCCCATTGTTTCGAAATGCATGGTGCTTATGTTGCCGGTGAAACTGATAAGGATACGCTTGACGAAGTCGTGAGACATGCTTGTCCTGGACCTGGTGCATGTGGTGGTCAATACACCGCTAACACAATGTCTACAGCAGCAGAGGCCATGGGTATGAGTTTGCCAGGGTCATCTTCTATTCCAGCTGAATCTCCAGCCAAAATGAGAGAATGCTTAAGCGCCGGAAAGTACATCAAGATTTTGATGGAAAAGGATATCAAGCCAAGGGATATCATGACCAAGGAAGCATTTGAGAATGCCATTGTCATGACAATGGCCCTGGGTGGTTCAACCAATGCTTGTCTTCATTTGTTGGCAATCGCTCATTCCGCTGAAGTTGATCTTAAACTGGATGATATCCAACGAGTCAGCGAAAGAGTCCCATATATTGCCGACTTGAAGCCAAGTGGTAAATATGTTATGGAAGACTTATATAACATTGGCGGTGTTCCTGCTGTGATGAAGCTTCTTCATGCTGCCGGCTTCCTCAACGGCGATATTTTGACTGTGACTGGTAAGACCCTTGCGGAGAACCTTCAAAAGGCTCCTTCCCTTCCCCAAGACCAAACAATCATCAGACCCCTAGATAATCCTATCAAGGAGACTGGTCATATCAGAATTCTGAAGGGCAATTTAGCACCTAACGGAGCTGTGGCCAAAATCACCGGTAAGGAGGGAAACACATTTACTGGAAAGGCAAAGGTTTTCAATTCTGAAGATGAATGCATCGATGCACTGATGAAGAATGAGCTCAAGCCAGGCCAGAACCTTGTAATTGTTATCCGTTACGAAGGTCCCAAGGGTGGACCTGGTATGCCGGAGATGTTAAAGGCCACTGGTATGTTGATGGGAACTGAATTGGGCAAATCAGTAGCCCTTATTACCGATGGAAGATTTTCGGGAGCTTCCCATGGTTTCATTATTGGTCACGTTTGTCCAGAAGCACAAGAGGGTGGTACCATTGCACTTGTTGAAAATGACGATATTATCACAATTGACGCAATTAACAACACTATCAAGGTTGAGGTTGCTGATGAAGTCCTTGATAATCGCCGACAACAGTGGAAGCAGCCTCCATTGCGTGTCAAGCGAGGGACCTTGGCTAAATATGCTGCCCTAGTTTCAGACGCTTCCCACGGCTGTGTCACTGATAACTTTTAAGATATACAAATATGTATTGTAGCTAAGTAAATCAAACCAAGAAGACGCTGAACAAATTTGCTGAAACTGAAGAATCCTGGAAACTTGATTCGTCACTATATCCAAATATATATATTTATTTATAAATTTGAGGCATTTCAAATGTGATATGTCAAGTTCATATGCATGGATTTTCAAAATATTATGATACAGGCCACATAATATTTCAACACTAAAAAACAATATATAAACCCCCCAATATCCCACATAATTTTTAGGTTTAAACTTCAGCGGGAAAATGTCTTCGATTGTTCAGTGGTTTACAAGCTTCCCATACATGCAGTATGGAATGGGCTTTCTGCAAGAGTTCATGGTCCGCATTTTGCGCACTGGACCAGTTCCAAAACATGTGGCATTTATCATGGATGGAAACCGTCGTTTTGCTAAGAAAAATAGCTTGGAAATTAAGGAGGGTCATGTTGCCGGATTTGAAAGCTTGACGCATATCCTGGAATTCAGCTATCAACTTGGAATTGAAGCCGTCACGATCTATGCTTTTTCGATTGAAAACTTCAACCGCCCCAAACATGAGGTTGATGCATTGCTTGGAATTTTGAGGTCTAAGATTATTCTTATAACTGATGAAGACAAGTTTGCAAAGGAATTGAATCTTAGGATTCGGGTACTGGGAGATAGAAACTTGATCCCTGATGATATCTTGGAGGCCGTCACTCGTGGTGAGGAGGCTACCAAAGATAATACGGGATTGTTGCTTAATATTTGTTTCCCTTACACTTCCAGAGATGACATCACTCAGGCCATTCGGGAAGTATCAAGAAAAGTGGAAGCCCGAGAGCTCTCCGTGGAAGATATTACAACAGAAACTTTCCGAAAGGAATTGTACACCTCCGGCTGTCCACCTCTTGATATTCTAATCAGAACTAGTGGGGCTACTAGGCTTTCTGATTTTATGTTGTGGGAAAGTAATATCGATTGTCGTGTGGAATTTGTTTCGTCCCTTTGGCCAGAATTCACTATATGGGACATGTATCGAGTCTGCATCAAGTGGAGCTACGACCGAACCAAGGAGTTGACGTGAGTGAGCGATATTCTATTGGCGTTGCTACTATAAATATGATGCTAATATTTTTATTTCCTTGTAGGGATTTGGAGACCATGCAGGTCAAACGTTTGCCGCCTCCTCCCCCAACTGTCTCTGTCACTGATGTTGATAAGAGTAGATCCGTTTCCGCTAAATAATGAATAATTCATTAGACGAATAGGAAAATATATTATTATGCATTGCTGAAAAAAATGTCGTGCTCTGTTATGCCAGGGCACAAAAAACACCCGTTTCTGGAGGGGCGGAAAATAGAACGTTTTACTTTCTCTTCCTCAGATTCGAATTATCCTTTTCTGTCATATCTTGTCCCGTTATCATCGCCATCGTGTCCGCAGTCGTTTTCCCGCTAGAAAACTCGTACGACGATATGACACTTCTCTTCTCTTGTTTCTTTCTCTCAACCTGTTTGGCATCGTCAACTTTCACCTTATAGCGGCTGTAAATGAAAACTTCGGCAATCAAAACAACCAATGCACCAAACATTGAAAGCAAGGTTCGAGCAGCCAGCGACATGTTTCCCATCGAACTACCGGTCCAATACCACAGGGCCCATCCAACAGACAATACGGACAACAGTACGTTGGCCACAGCTGACAGCTGTTCCTTCACAATCTTCGTTTCTTGTGCAGGCGAAATATACTCCTCGTCCGCTTTTTCATCGTTATCTAACGGCTTGTTGTGAATCAGGGCTTGATATTCCTTCTCTTGAAGATTCTTCCGAAGCCTGTCCATATAATCCAAATACTCCTGAGATTTCTTTTCAGGTTCAGGTTTGCTCGGAATATACACTTGTGATCCCGTTAAGAACATCTTTAGGTTTTCTTCAATAGCCCCATGCTGTTTCAAAGTCTTGTAAATAGCTACCACAGCCTGGTGGCTAATTTTATTTTCATCATAGCCACTCTCTACTCCTTCGGCGAGGCCCAAGGTTTGGTACGTTTCAATAGCCTTTTCCAGCTTGGCTGTGACTTTCAGGTATACCATAATCTTCAACTAATGGATGGTGAAATCGAGTTTCATTTTGTCCCCCCAGCCCTAGCAATCATCAATCCAAACAGATATAAACCCTAACCCTGAGAATTGATTTGAATAAAGATTAACAATTGAAAGGATATATAACTACGCGATACAGAGTCGAGATGTGAAATACTAAAGTTCACTGTAACATGTTCGGGGGATTGATGAACGGCTTAGTTTTTAGGGTCTCGAGCCGTATGCCGCAGTAAGAAGCGAAGAAAGAAAACGTTTGGAACATGTTTCTAGGAAAAAAAAAAAAATAATAAAAAGAGAGAGAGAGGCACTCCTTTTGAAAAATGTAGACAATGAAATATGAAACTAGTCCCCACACGTCGTGCAGTTGGAATTAACTTTGGCAGTACAACTTTCGGCTACAATGCCACCAGATATGTGGGATGACGTTTTTCTATAATCAAAAAGATTGGGACCAGCCATCGAATTAAATGAATGCATTAGCTCAATGATTATAACCTTTTTGTTTGTTTATTTGTTTTTTGTGTTCTCTCTCCTTACATAACGATTCCAATAGGTTTATCTTTTATGCCATAAGCGGGACAGATCCATGTAAAAATAATGGTGGATGTAAATTAGCCGGGGGGGAAGAAAAACCCGGATCTCTGGACTCCAAACCCTCGTATCTAAAACTCGTCAATTTTCAAGTACGAAGAAGTCCAATATCCGATACTTTCCCCCCAAGCAAAGTTTCAAAGGGTACGCCTGAAATTATGTCTCTGACCAAGACCCGTCGTTCCCAGATCCGATCTTGTTCCGTTATTTCGTTCAGGGTGATAAACAGTAATAATAATATTTTGCGGCGCAATTATTATGGCCATTTTGACAACTTTCTGAATGATCAAGTTTAGTGCGGCGTTGAAGATTTTCAGGGGGATCGACAAGATCTGTCACGGAAGAAAAAAAAAGAATCTAAATTGGCTCAAAGTTCACACCATAAATAGGTTGGCTGAGCTAGTGGCAGAGGAATAAGAAGAAAAATAGATATACAAGTTACGGTGGGTGAAGAGTAAATATAGAAGTTTTAAGGGCTGTTCGGATAAATCCTATATGGTATGAGGGCCTGCAGACAAAAATGGTTGGCCCATGAGAATGAGAGAAAGGGAAAAAATGAGACGGTGGAAGGTTGTAAAACATAACATCATACCAACACCGCCTTTCGATTTTTTATTATTATTATCCCCATTGGAAATATTATCTTGTTTGCATGACTTTGGAACGGTCTTGTGTCTGAAAGGTGTGAAACAATATTCTGTGGGTTTTGCTGAAGCAGAAAACAGAAACCTTATTTGTTCACGAAAGTTTATATGGGTTTAGGAGTTTTAAATATTTCGAGTAATTGTCCAAAGATACTCATCATTTTCTCTCCCCTTTTTTAGAATTCAGCTTTACCCTTTATATAGCGGAGTGTCCAGGGTTTTTTTGAACTGTAGCAAAACATAAGGCATCCAAAGACAAGGAGATAACAAGGGCACAGGAAAATAATATTATTAATCATAATAATAATACAGAGAAAATAAAGCGAAGGAAAGTTAATTCTAGAGTGATCCATTCCCTCGTTGTCTTTCATAAATATTGTTCATTTTCTTATTTTTTTCAAAACAAAATATAAACAAAAAACAATAATAATACCGACAAAACTCCCCTATAAAAAAAAAGAGCTCACAATCATTATATTTTCACGCTAATTCACCATCCACAATATCTTCGGTATTCAACACATCACAGGGATCTGAGGACGATCCCGAGGTTCAGACAGGGCCGATATTGGCTTCAGATCATTACTTGATATTAGACAATCAGCATTACTTATCCCCTCAGCAACTGTACTCAAACAACCATAGCAATAATAACAGCAGCAGCAGCAATAACAACAACAACTACAACAATCCGGTTTATCCCGCTTCGCATTTTTACCAACAGCATAGTGACGATGGCTTTTTGGACTTCAATCACTGCCCCTCCGAATCCTACAACTCATATAACTATCGATCCTCGCCTCGAGTGTATCCCCCAGATTTCGACCTGAGTAATATCCAACAACATCAACAGGATTTTTCCTCAGAGAGTGTTCAATCGTCCTCTTTAGGCTTCGACTTTTCGCCGCCGACTAATGAGCTGTTTGACAGTGCATCGATACTACCACAGGGGCCATTCATCAAACGGCAATCGGACGACCAGCCACTCCTCCAACCACTTGCTGCACCTCCACCCCCCCCTCCGCCCCCGTTATCACGAATACCACAGCCGGGTGAAAACATTAACGACTCAAAACGGAAGTATAATGACCAACTTCCTGCCTCCCCACATCCCTATAAACGCCTAAAATTAGAACCGACCTACGAACAAAGAGCAACTGCACACATTACCACGTCCAAGCGCTCAACCGCCTGGACAAAGAGTGAGGAGACCAAGCTACAACAGCTGGTGAACACTGGCGTGAAATGGCACGACATTACGCGAGAGTTTCCTAATAGGTCCGCCGGTGCTATTAAGAAGCATTATTATGCTGACATGAAAAACGTTCCGTGGAGCGAAGAGGAAGACAACCTGCTGCAACAAATATTCAAGGAACACGAGTCGTGGAAATGGAAAGAGATTGGCGAAAAAATCGGAAAGCCAGCTGGTGCATGTAGAAAAAGAATGAAGATCCTTCAAAAAAAATCATCGATGGGATACAGCAGTCAAGAAAATGGGGACAAGAATGGAATTGAAGAATACTAATATACCGCCTCTTCCTGCTGTTGACCATGTTTTATTTTAGTTTTATCTTGTTTTTTATATATATCCTGTCCACCCCTTAATTCGCAATGATATATATATATATATATGCATTTGAGTAATATGTATATATCCCGTCCGCATTTTCATTTAATATATTATTAATTTGTGACGCTCAAAAGGAAAACGCACCCGATTCCAACAACAAACAACTCTCTCGGTTAATAAGTTCTGAACATATATATTTATATATCCATGTATATATATAGATAGAGGTAGATTCATCTATTCGTTTGGCAGATGACTAAATATTGTTTTAGGTTTTCTATTTCGCGGATCAAGTAACTAGACAAATTGAAAGTAACCATCTGCCCTATCCTGTTCTCGATGCAAGGAAAATAAATGTTTGAGAATACTGTTGGAGCTTTACGGCATGCATACACTAACAAAATAACAAGCTTCAGAACTGCAAATTCCAAATAGAGAACAAAACGTTTTACAGTACGCCGCTCACGGAGTTGCGTACACATACCCCTGACGATCATGGCAGTCACATCATAGAAGTGTCAATCCTTAACGATTCCGGAATATCGGCAATCCCGAAGGTTTTATAGGGAAAATTTAGATAACCGAAAGAACCCAATACAGACAGAGATTCCTTTTTTATTATTATTAATTTTTTGTGCATTTTTGTGCTGTTATTTATGCACTCAAAATTGGCCCTTTCATGCTGGTATTTTCGACTCCTTACATATATGGCTTGATTTATTATTTTTGCACATTCATCAACGAAGAATTCAAGACATTGAATAACCCTCTAGGGGAGCACAGGTACGAATCTGGTAGGACCGATAAACATAAAAATAACGAGGATGAGTTCTCTGAGGCAAAGCTGTCAGCCAATTTACAGTTTAAGAATGCAAAGATAGAGTTGAGCATTCTAGATTAACTTATTCTAATCTGTACATTACATTCTTCAGAATAATATCTTGGTCAAAGGGGCCTGAATATTGTCATAAGAATAATTTTGATGAGTGATTATCACAGCAATGTGTAGAGCTCAAACCAAGTCGCCATGAGATTACCGATTGGACACCTGAAGTGCTATCCTGATCTGCACTATGTTTTTACCGGATATCAACCTGTGTTTATAATAAATATATCATGTATACAAGTTAAAATATGATTGTACGGTCTCTAATTTGTTTAGTAAACAACTAATCATTATCAAACAACCGGCACATAAAACTGGAGGAAAAGGCAGCAACAGAAGAGAAAACAAAATATAAATGTCGATTTTGGAAAGATTCAGATTTCTAGACCTGCATTCACGTGTTTTCTGATGCTCTATATTTTTTTGTGTGTTTTCTTTTTCACAGAATCAACAATCTGTATGCCGCCCCCACCAAACTCATCTGATTCTTGCATTGTTCTTGTATGGCGGATTCCTGTCAAAATGTATAACGGTCGTGGAATATGGAATCACCAAAAAAAAAAAAAAAAAAAAACGGTTATCAATTAGCATGATGTATTGTATTCTCTGGCAGCTAAACAGCCAAAATAAATCTTACAAAACACATCCCACATAAACCTTATCCCTCGCCCTTACAAGAAATTGTTTTGTCGTATTTATTTTTCCTTCTTTTTTCTTTTTCAAATTACTTTTTCCCGAAACAGATAAAACAATTGTCTTAAAATTTAAGCTTGGATTTACTTTTTATCCCTTCACTGGGCCACTCCTTTACAAACTGTGGTTTCTTTCCTTAAGCGCTTGTTCCGGCAACTGTGCATTAGAATCGGTAGTATTTTTGCCCTGTTTGCCCCTTTCCCATCTGAGTGTTTATATAGGATTAATTTCCTGCGCACCATCCTCTTGAGAATAATAAAATATTAGATCAAAGCTTGACAATGGATCTCAAGAGTATTTTGAATAAAGAAGATAATTCTGTCGAAGAACCTGTTTCGAGGAGTTCTAGTAATGTCTCTGTCAGCACCATCAACTCGCTCTCGTCCCCAACGTACTCTTCGTCCTCTCCTTCATCCAACCATTCGTCTCCTCGAATTCCGGCTATAAAGCCACTACTACAAGAGATTTCAAAGACGGCTTCAGTTGCATCTATTAATACTGCGACTATTAATTTGGACTCCAATAACCTACAGTCATATCACTACCAGCCATCACAACCATCATCATCATCGTCAATTCCAGCTCAGTCACAGAACAACTACTATCACTATCATCACCAGCCGCTGCCAACTTCTCAATATTATGTGACCTCACCAACATTCAATTACACAAGGCCAGTCCAATACTGGACCTCTACGACCACTCCAATCAGGAATAGTGAGGACCCGCAATTGAAACCTTTCAGATGTGGAACATGTTCCAAACGGTTTGCTCGCAAAAGTGATTTAGTGCGACATGAAAGAATACACACCGGCGATAGACCAAACAAATGTCACATTTGTCATAAAGCGTTCATTCAACGCTCAGCCTTAACCGTTCACTCCCGAGTTCACACTGGCGAAAAGCCTCACAAATGTGATACATGCAACAAATCTTTCAGTGATTCCAGTTCATTGGCCCGACACCGTCGCGTCCATACAGGAAGCAGGCCATATGCCTGCAATTTTCCTGGCTGCGGCAAAACTTTTACAAGAAGAACTACCTTAACAAGACACAGCTCCACTCACAATGGCTGGGCGCCTATGGTCCAGATCCCACAAAACTACGTAGCTCGGGCCCCACCTTTCGCAAAGAGCTCAGCTCATTCCACAGACAACAATTCTTGGTTGATCACTTCGGCAAACTCTTCTACTCCTACCCGAGACTCCTTTCCCCGAAGGATGCCAAACCATCACCCTCTTCCGGCAATCAGCTCGGTGAAACAATTTGGGTCGGCAAACCCGAAGTCCAATCTGTCAACAATCGGATCCCTATGCATTAAAGAGATGGAATGAGTTCGGACTCTATTATTATTTTTTAAATGAAGAATAGTTAGAATATATATATATATATAGCTATATGTTATGTGTTATGAATCTAAAAGACCTTTTTATTATCCAAATCTCAACCCCCAAAAAAAAAAAAAAAAAAAAGGATTCTTACCCCAGATACCAAGACAACTTTC
>PPJG02000002.1:193258-311821 GCA_003705695.2 Blastobotrys serpentis | reverse complement strand
TCCTTGAAACATTTTTATATTCCTAACTACACTTGTTTTTGAAAGGTCATTCATTCTACTATGACAGAACCGGTTGAATTGGATTCGGCAGGGTCTAATTCGACGGACAAAGTGCTGCTCAATGAGGTTTTTGTTGCATCGAAACCCAAAAAGAAGATCAACAAAGCGTTGAGATCGTTCAACAAGAGAGTATCAACGTTTGCCACCGGTATGGTTGATAAAGAGGTGAGCGATTCAGAGGTAGAAATAGATGATAAGTTGCCGCAGGTATCTGAGTATTTCTACGGAGAAGACGGCGAACCTAAATACGATTCCGAGTTCCGGATCATTCACGACACCCTTGTTGCGGGACAGGATTCGGATGACGAAAAGCTGTTCAACGCCGGTGGGGCAAATTACATAGATCAAGCCGATGCTGAGAAGGAGCGACGAATTCAGCGACAAGAAATTCAGTTGCGAAATCAGGCTCATCAGTTACAGCAGCAATTCCAGGTTTATCATCAGAATCAGTATCAACAGCAGAGGAGAAACCGAACCCCGAAGCAGCACCAACCACAACATCAGCATTATCCCTCACCTTATAACTTCAACTATGGGGGTGATTATGACGAGAGTCACTATCCGACGAGACGGCGACGCTCGCCGGCCAAACGAGTAGGAGGTATGGTCCCAGAGGGACCAAATTTAAGTTCCTTCTCGTATATGGATGATGTTTATAGACAGCAACAACGACAGCTGGCTCAGCAAGAACAGGAAGAGCTTAGCAGACAACAATGGATGAAGTTTATCGACACGGATCATGACCAGCAGGTGGATGAGAAGAAGCCATTGATGGTGGATCATTCAACCAACGTAAGCCATGCTCCGACCCCGCGGCCAGTGACGCCTCAGAGGATAAAGCAACAGCCCATAACGCCAATTCCAGAGACTCCAGCGTCCATGGTGACAGCAAATAATACAAATGCGTCGTCATCGCCCCGGAGCTCGGCTGGTCGTCGTAGTGTCGCTGCGGCCACTCCATCATCGATTACCTCTGCGGTTACAGCCCCAGAAGAGGAAGGAGATATGCATGACGATCCCAACAACAAATTTCAAACCCCGACTCCATCGTCGATTTCGGGTGCTCACAGTACTAATAATAAAGCAGCAGCCGGCTCAGCACATTCTGGACTTGAACCGTCACCTGTTGTTGATTCCCGTCCTCGATCCAGGGGGTTCGTCATGTCGTTTGTAGACGATTCCCCAGAAAACCAATCCAAATATTCCGCCAAAGCATTATTCAGCAAATGGAAGAAAAGCAAAGCCCAGGAACACCCATTGAATGATCCAAACTTGGTGGTTACTACGCCCTCGATTGCAAACCATTCTCCACCGGCCAGTTATAGAGCCGGAAGCGCTCGCCCACATTCTGTTGCCTATCCTCCCTCCGCAGCTGCTCCCAGATCAACTCGTCCCAGTGTCGCCAAATCGCATTCCACTGGAATCAGGTCCCATCGAGGAAGTGAAATCACCGTCAAGAAGATGAGACCACCCACCCCTCCAGAACAACAGCAACAACCTCCTCCTTCTCAAGCACCTTCTCAAGCTCAGTCGCAACAACAAGATCCCGGCTTAGAACTTTACAATTATTGGCTGTCTGCCAAAAACGCAGTTGGTACTCTTGTCGGAGGCTTCTTCACAGTCGACAAGGATGCCATGAATAATAACAGCAATAATGCTGCTGCTGCTCCGGAAGAATCACAGCAAATGAGATCGGTGTCAGGAAATCATAAGGTCACCGATGAGTTTGAAGAGGACTATAGTGCAAGATCGGTAATGGACTTGACTCCTCCGTCTTCTCCAAAAGTCATCCCGGCCTCACCGCCTCGTTCTGCCAATAGATCCATGATGGCTGATTCAAAGACCAGCAGTCAAAGGAAGTTCAAAAAAACTATGGGATTCTTTTTCCAAAAGCCTGTCAGGGAGCATAGCAAACTTTATGCCCATGGCGAAGCATCTCCAAGTTTGAAGCACAAAAGTTCCTTTGAATCCACTAGAACCCATACAATCGCACCAACAATCAGATCGCGGGCTTCTGACCCTGAATTGAATGGCTCCGACAATAACTCAAGTATGTTCCAGCCGGTCATCAGCCAATTCGTATTAATGGCCAGACAATGTGCTCGATTGTCCTTTGTTCTAAGACCTTTAGACGCCGTCATTGATGCTGCTCCATCCCTACAAAATGTAGTGGTAGTGGTCGAACTGCTCTTGTTAATGTGGATCCTGTATCAAGTTTCCATCATTATCGAAACTGTTGCGACTGCCGTCAAGACAATTTGTATGCCAGTCATTTTGATATCTCGACTTTTGGGTGTCACATCGTCTGGTTCATCAAGTAGTACTACAAAGTAATTATTATTGCATATTCCTGTATAAATTTATAGAAAAAAATTACTAATTTTAAGCCTTAAGTTGGAAAAATTCACTGTGCTCACCGCCGACTTGACCAAAAGTGAAACCTCCCAGTTCACTACGGACACTCACCTTCACACAACAAGGAAGCATGACGACTACATTTCTTCCAGGAGAGCCTAATTCTGGGCTCAACTGTGTCGATTCGACCCAATGGGATAATTTTCGATTAGTCGTAAGTGCTGGGGTTTAGTGTAACTGGATTTGTCGAGTCCTGGCTGACATAACAATATTTCCTCTAGGTCTATTGCTCCGGTAACAATCTAATCATCCTCGAGGATACTTCAACTCTGCTGCAAACTATTTATTTAAAAGGAGACGGAAAAGCAGTCAAGATTGACCCTTCATCCGGTCGAATAGCTGTCTCCTTTGGCTCCGGCATTCTGGTTCTACAGCCAGTTCTGATATACGATAAACCATTGAAATGGGAAGAACTGTGTCTCATCTCTGAAAATTCAGATCATGTATCCACACTTGGCTGGAGTTCTAAGGATGAGCTTGTATCTGGTTCTGAACAATTGACTCTGTGGAACATATCAACGCAAAAGTCTATTTGGAGAAAGAAACTAGCCGGACCGATTCACCAGCTTCAAGTTTCGCCTGATTCTACTTTAATAGCTACAATTGGAGAAAATGATCGATTAGTAAAAGTGTGGAGAAGAACCTCTTTTGACACAGAGTACACACAGTTTGATTTTATTTATTTATCACATCCTAGATCGGTTGAAAAGTTGGAATGGCGGTCGAAACCCAGCAGAAACGGCACTGGCCAGGACAATTTGCTTTACACAATTGCCAAAGATGACATTATGCGAATTTGGATGCCTTATGGTTCTATGGATGGCGGCAATTTAAGATTATGGGGCAGTGTCCCAGTAAATCATGAGAATGCCTTTATTGTGGATAACATGGTAATTTCAAGGTCCCTTGAAAGCGTTGTAAAGAAAGTTGGCTCTGCACAAAGTCATCCAGCAGTCTCAGAAGCAATAAAGCTCGGTCAGAGGCAGTTAGATTTCTGCGTTACTATTTCAGACAAAATTGTCTCTATTTATGCAATAGACAATGTGGGTGGAGTTGATTCGAAACATCATAAACGACTCTCCAATGTGACGAAGGTTATGGATAGGCCTGCGTTGGTGAATGATTATTCCGAAAATCTTCATTTCATTTCTTATCCCCCCAACCCTACTCAGAACGAAAATGGCCAGCCTGACCTGTCGATATTGGTCCACGATAGGGTGGGTCGTACTATATACCACTATGCCTTGGATGTCAAAAAGTTGTTTACCCGAGGTAGGGATAAAGCATGGACTCTCAGAACTATTCTCACGGGTCATAATAAATCTGTCCAGAGCATTGGAAGAGGTAATGATGGGCAATCTCTATTGTCAAAATCACGATTTGACGAAAATTATGTTTGGAAACCTAAGACTCTGGCCAAGGGAATCACGCTAAAAAGAAGTAGCTTGATTCAGGGAGAAATTCTGTGTGGGACATTAATCGAAGAAGGTAACTTTGTGGTAACACTAATGAAAAATTCATTCGAGCTTATCTTGTGGGATTGTAGGCGGCCAGAAGCGGAGATAATCTACAGGCTATCAACCAGAGAGGAGCAAAAGCCATTGTGTTTTTTCCTACCACCCGAGGAACTTGTCTCGACTTCAGATCGTTGTTACCATTTAATCGCAGTTTACAGCTTCAAAAACATTCGAGCATGGAGAATATGTCCATGTGCCAAGAAAAATGATGGAAAATTTCTGGTAGACATGGGAAAATTTGGAATTAACACTGTGCCTGAGGAGGAGGAACTGGTGATTGCGGAGCCTGTTGATCCAGTTGGCTGGAGTGCTAAGATTGATTTGGATTTCTTTGACCCGTATCAGCGAGATGTTCTTGCCACAATCTCCAAGTCTGGTACGATTAGAACGTGGACTGCTCAGATTCGTGACTATGACAGTAACGAAAGTGGAACTTTAGAATGGCTTGAGACCGGTAAAATTGAAACAGGAATCGAATCAATTAAGCGAGCAGAAGTGTCATCCACCAGAAAAGTGGCCACTACAAACTGCGAAGGTACAAAACTTTGTATCTGGGATGCCCGATACAGATTGTTAGAATTCGAACAAACTTTTGACGATAAGGTGTCGGATTTGGATTGGACAAGCGCACCAGGCGGGCAATCAGTACTGGGAGTGGGTTTCGCAAGTCGAAAAGTCGTTTTGTATTGCCAACTTCGATTTGATTACACGAATGAGGTTCCTGCATGGGC
This sequence comes from Blastobotrys serpentis, assembly GCA_003705695.2. Classification (NCBI taxonomy): domain Eukaryota; kingdom Fungi; phylum Ascomycota; class Dipodascomycetes; order Dipodascales; family Trichomonascaceae; genus Blastobotrys; species Blastobotrys serpentis. The sequence continues at coordinate 307,098 of PPJG02000002.1, read as the reverse complement.
ACCATTCAAGCGTGTAGATATTTCGCCCTTTACGAATCATCCAATTGGAGATTCTATTTGGTTAAAGGATGGCGCATTTGTAGTCGGATCCGGAAATCAGCTATTTATCCAAGACAATAAGATTGATCCGAATGACAGTGTCACAAGTCAAATTCTCGATTCTAGACTGTCTAGTGATATTAAAGGGGGTACTATTTTCGATGCTTGTGCAATTTTAAATGGCCCATTGCCATTGTACCATCCTCAGCTGCTCATTCAAAGCATTTTTGCTGGTAAGATGGACATTGTGAAAAAGATTTTGGTGAGCTTGTTGAAGCAGTTGAAATTTTCTCCTGAAATAACTTCTGATTTGGATATTCCCAATGTTTTTAACGACACAAACAATGGTAGCTCTTTGAATGAAAAGCAAAGACTGTTTAGACGAAACAGTTTTGCTGATCACATGGATGATTTCAATGAACCGGTAGCTGAACAATTATGCGAATGGATGCAGAAAGTTTCTTTACCCTATCTGACTAGGCACCAGCAGATCACCCTTGTTAGTGTTATTGAAGCCTTGGCGCAAACAGACATTCATAGGAGATCACTGGATGAAAACGGTGTCAGATTCTTAGTCGGTTTTAAGCTGTACAAAGTTCATCCACGACAGAATTCCATGACCATCCGGGATTTCAATTGGGCGCTGCATTCAGAATCTCAGGACATTCTTGTACAATTGATTGAGAAGAGTGCTAATGGACCCATGTTATGGCCTGCCATGAGGGACGTTGGATATGCCTACTGGCTGAGGTCGGAAAAATTGACTGAGCAATTTGAGATTGTTGCACGGAATACTTTTAATCATGAAGCGAAAAGGGACCCTACGGCTTGTACGTTATATTATTTAGCATTGCGGAAAAAGCAGATTTTGATTGGTTTGTGGAGAACTGCATCCTGGCATAGAGAACAGGGCAAAACGATGAAGTTGTTATCTAATGATTTCACACAATCGCGATGGAGATCAGCAGCTTTGAAAAATGCATTTGCTTTGTTAGGGAAACATCGGTTTGAATATGCTGCTGCATTTTTCCTTCTCGGGGACTCGCTTAAAGACTGCGTCAACGTTATCATTAAGAACATTAAAGACATTCCTCTGGCTATCGCAGTAGCAAGAGTATATGATCGAGATGATGAAAAGGGAGTACTGCGTGATATCATCCTGAACCATATATACCCTAAGGCGAAGGAAGAAGGCGATCGTTGGACCATGAGTTGGTCGCAATGGATCATTGGAGAAAAGTCGCAGGCTATCCAGAATTTGGCGTTTGGTCAACGACAACAGCCTTCCCAAAACCTCCTATCGAAGAAACAAGCCAAGTTGTTTTTGGTAGACGACCCGGTTTTGGTTGTGTTGTACAGATATTTAAGGGACCGAAGCTTGAAAACAACTGACTCTGGAGGCACAGGGAATTACGAGGGGTTGGATATTGGAAATGAGTTTGATTTTCTTATCAAGACAACATATATATATGCACAAATGGGATGCGAAGTATTGGCGTTAGATCTGGTTAAAAATTGGAAGTTTATCAAACAGTCCACAAAGACGGAACCTCCTGCTCCAACGGAAGAGTACAATCCGTTGAAACGTCGCCCAACTTTGGTCTCAATAGACAGCACATTGAGCAAGGAGAGTTTTAGTGACGAAAAGAAGGAAGACGGGTTTATGAAAAATTTAAAACCAGTGTCTGCCCAAGCATTCCAGGAACCAGACATGAGCGCATTTGATTTTGGATTCTAGGATATTTGTCTACTATTATTCTGCAATTGATTTTTTTTACTAGCATTTTTGATGTATGATGTATGATAATTTATTTCTTCAAGAAGTTGATACTGTCAACAAAACACTGATATAGAACATTATGATCCCGATAAGCAAACAACTAATCCTTCTATGGAAATAGGAAATGTAGTACTGGCGACCGAGGTGGGAAGGGAAGTTCCTGTAATTTATAAATACGTCCAATTTTCACGCAATCAGCACAAGAATCTTCGAGCCTTCTGAGTTACGAAATTTCAGGCAAAAAATGCTTACGAAAATCTAACAATTGATAATTCAGTTGTCTATTTCATGTTTCTATATAATTGACGTTTCCACTCCCATCGGCCAATTTGTGCCTCGCCTCACTCACCCTTTGTGATGATGTTGAGAGGCTTCAGTGGTGTACTTGTCCAGACGCGCTTTTTCCTAACTACACGCGCGCAATTTTAGGAGGATAAAACATACCAAATCACCAATATCGAGAATCATACAGCCACAAAGGAGGTAATACTAGATATCTAGAGAGGTCCTCTATAACTTGAAATCGGACTGAACAACTTTGCGTGTAAAAGTTTGATAATTTATTTTGCTCCAGTGTGTTTTGGATATATTCTGTTGAATCTAGCCGATTTGATCATTAGCAAGCCAATATCTGGATCTCATGGATTACTCACCTCGACGAAACTCCAGCTTTTCAGGTTCTGGACACGGTAGTAGAAACAGCACAGGTAGCATTTCATACTATTCTACGATTCCTGAAGAGGAATACCAGCCTCCATCATCTGCACATAAAAGACAATCGTCTTCAGGTTTGAGAAATATGGTCCATCCAGATCAACAGCATCTGCTTCAACAACAGCAACAACAACAGCAGCAGCAGCAACAACAACAAATGGCACATCATGCCAGCGCAGCTCATGGACATCCCGCAGCTATCCAGCCTCCACAGCCACAACCATATTACTATTCTAGCCCGCAACAACAACAGACATATCAGGGCGCGAGCAGCGGGGGGCATCAACGATATCCTAGTGGATCGGGTGCGTATTTGCCATATTCTCCTATGGGTAGTCCATCTACGCCGAAATCCATGTCTGCGGCAATATCGCAGAACCCGTGGGCAAACCACCCTTCCTCACCTAGCGCGAAGCATTTGTCTTCGCCGTTACCAGCCCGATCACCTGGGAATCTCAGTGGAGGGATTTTGCCAAATCCTGTGTCATCGTCCAAACCGCCTGCACCAAGTACAATTGAAGCGCCTAGCTTCCGTCGCATTCGATCGAAATCAGAACTAACCCCAGTGTGCCATTCCCAACCTCGACATCGACGAGCCATGCCCGAAGGTGGATTCATGAGCCCGTTGTCTGGGTTGACCTTGCATCTTTCTGCCACATATTCGATTTGCAACCCGCAGTTCAGTTATCAATCGTCCAAGAACCCGCGAAGAGTATTGACCAAATCGAGTGAAGCAAAGCTGAATAATGGCTATGATAATGCCGACAGCGATTATATTCTCTATGTCAATGATGTTTTAGGTACCGACGAACAGCGTCGATACTTGGTTTTAGACATTTTAGGCCAAGGTACCTTTGGTCAGGTGGTCAAATGTCAAAATATGTTGACAAAGGAGATTGTGGCAGTCAAGGTCATCAAGAACAAGCCTGCATATTTAAACCAATCCATGATGGAAGTGTCCATTCTGGACCACTTGAACAATCATGTCGACCGATCTGACGAGCACAACCTGTTACGATTAAAAGATAAGTTTATGCATAAGGAGCATTTGTGTCTATGCTTTGAGTTATTAAGCAGTAACCTTTATGAGTTGATTAAACAGAATCAATTCCGTGGGCTGAGCACAAACTTGGTCAGAGTGTTCACCCAACAGCTGTTGGACTCATTGATTGTCTTAAAGGAGGCACGACTCATTCATTGCGATTTAAAGCCAGAAAATATTTTATTAAAGTCTCTAGACTCGCCTATTATCAAGGTTATCGATTTCGGTTCCGCTTGCCACGAGCGTCAGACCGTCTATACATACATTCAGTCCCGGTTCTACCGGTCTCCAGAGGTCCTATTAGGCTTGCCATACACAACGTCGATTGACATGTGGTCGTTGGGTTGCATAGTGGCCGAATTATTCCTGGGGCTGCCAATCTTCCCTGGGACTTCAGAATACAACCAACTATCGAGGATCACCGAAACATTAGGAATGCCACCAAATTGGATGGTTGAGATGGGAAAGAATGCCGGTCAATTTATGGAAAAATACACTGACGAGTTTGGCCGCAAGCAATATCGCCTGAAGTCGCGGGAACGGTACTCGCGAGAACACAATACAGATGAAAAGGTATCTAAACAATATTTCCCCTCTACTGACCTTCGTGAAATCATCATGAGTTACCCGCTTCCTAGAAAGGGTATGAAAAAGGCCGATATTGATAGAGAAATGGCAAACCGAGTGTCATTTGTGGATTTTGTCTCTGGCCTGCTCAACCTCAACCCGTTTGAGCGATGGACCCCGCAACAGGCTGCCATGCATCCATTTGTTACTGAGCAGAAATTTGTTGGTCCGTTTGTTCCTAATAAACACTCTGTTCAGCACCAGCAACAGTCTTCTCCGGTCATCAGAACCCAGCCACAGCCACAGCCGCAACCCCAGCCACAACCGAACCCGGCGTCTCAACAACAACAACAGCGACTGCGATTCCAGCAGCAGCACCAGCAGCCACACCAGGCACCATCTGCACATTCCAGTTATTACAATCCACATCTTCAGGCCCAGGCCCAGGCTCAAGCCCAAGCTCAGGCGCACGCACAAGCACAGGCTCAGGCACAGGCACAGGCTCAAGCCCAAGCACAAGCACAAGCCCAAGCGCAGGTTGCTCAGGCTCAAGCTTATCAACAGCACCACCAACAACAACAGCAACAGCAACAACCTACATCATCTAGAAGACCAAGAGCATCGACAATTGGCAACTTGGACTGGATTCCCGGACCAATTCAACGAGCTACTGCAATGGTCAACCCCGACGAATCAATTAGATCACAGCCTTCTCCAGCCTACATCCCACCTCCGGACCTCTATGCTCAGAACAATTCTCGAGAACAGAAACAAGGCGGTGAAGTGGTGCGCAATTTGGAAGACGGCCTATCATATATGTCTTAAGAATGTATAAAATAAAACTAAAGCTAACATTCATTATTATTATAATTATAATGTGTTTAATTACGATTCCATTGGATCAAGTTAACTACGATAGCTGCATAGCATAGCCGAGTATTTTTTACATCTGGACCGCGGTCCAGGATTTAAACGGGGGTTGGGAAGAACAACAGGAACAAAAACATATGTACTGGCGCTTATCAGTTTGAACTTTCTGTAAATAAACATGGTACATAAGAGTAAGTGAGAGCTAAACTCTAGTTTGGAACCTTCTTTTTTTTATGTGTGTTTGTGTTCGTAGCTAATTGAATCATGATAGTTTTATATAGTTTGATAGCGGAAGGCGGCGATATCATTGCTGATTGTGACGGCGGTGACGTAAAGGCTGACGATAGACAACTCGTTGGCTTGATATTGGAGAAGCTGGATCCGTACGAAGACAGAAAACAATCGTTCATGCACCAGGATAAGACTGTTCATTGTTTGACCAAGAATGGGATTAGCTACATAGCAGTTTGCTTTGGCGACGTTGAGAGAAAGACGCCGTTTATGTATTTGTTGAAGCTACAACGGGAAGTGGTAGATATGCTGGACGATCAGGAAGGATTGAAACAGCGAATGAAAGCGCTTATTCAACAGGTTGAACAAGGGGACGACCCTGTGAGTGAGCTGGATAAGGAGCTCGATCAGGTTCGAAGCGTCATGGTGGAGAATGTTGAAAGGCTGTTAGAACGTGGCGAGCGGATCAATCTGCTTGTATCTAAGACTGACCAGATGAACAACAATTCGCTGCAGTTCAGACGAAAGACAGTAACAATCAAACGACAGTTCTGGTGGAAAAATGTCAAGCTATTGGTATTACTGATTGTGCTAGTACTAATTACAATCTACTTGATTTCAGGTGAGTATTTTTCTTTTTTGGTTTCAATATCCAACCAGCAAATTGTGCGGATAACTAATAACAAACACTTTAGGCTTCTTGTGCGGATTGCCGTTTTTCGATAAGTGTTTCTAACGCGAGTGTCCAACGCGTACCCTTGCGACGACACTGCGAAACCTTTCTTTTCGTATAGTATACCCACACGACGACTTGATATATTTGATATGCCGCCAAAGGGCTGGAAGAAATATCCTGATGGGTTTAAGCCTGTAAACTCAACGGGGACTCCGGTTAAGGAGAAAGAAAAGTTCAAGTTGGATGTGAGTAATAGTGGGAACTGTTTAGGAGAGATGTGGAGACTGACAGTATGATTAGGATCTGCTACTTCCCAAGGCCACCATCCACAAACTGGCGATGGAGGTGCTTCCGGAGGGTTCACAAATGCCCAGTGAAGGATCATTGGCATTGCGACGAAGTACAGCCGTGTTCATTTCGTACTTGGCTGCAGAGTGAGTGTGGACTATGATAAAAAGCGCAGAATGTGAGCCAGTCGCTAACAGAATAATATGCAGAGCCAACAACATCGCCCAAGGAGCTGGTCGTAAGACCATTCAACCTGGTGATGTTACAAAAGCATTGGAGAGCTTGCAATTTGGAGGTTTCCTGCCAGAAGTCCGACAGCAATTGGAGCGTAAGTTGAGATTGCACAGTTGTATGTGCGTGTATATGCTAATTGGCTGTGTGTAGATTATGAAAAGTTCATGGCCGATAAGAAGAAGGCCAAGGAAGCAAAGTCTGAAGTTGCACCCGAAGAGGACCATGCAATTTCAGACGATGAAGAAAAGAATCTAGAGCAAGAAGAGGCTTCGAATCAGCCTGTCAAAAAGACAAAGGTGGACGAAGCTGCTGCTGGTGCTGCAGAAGCTTGATATGTACTTTATTTATTTTATTTTAAGTAGCCGGTCAAAGTATATTACGATTTGGAAGAGCTTTGGTGGATTCTTTGGGTTGAGAGGGCCTCCGGCGGCCTCTTTTTTCTCCGAAAAGAAGCAAAAAAGGTAGCTCCACTTCGTGGAGAATAACCAACATTGAATCTTTTATATTCATAGGGGCCTCGCAGAGCTACCTTTTTTGCTTCTTTTCGGAGAAAAAAGAAGCCGCCGGAGGCACTCTCAACTCAATTGGAACCAAAAGCATTTGAAATTTGGCAATGGAACTTCGGAAATGGACTCTGCGTAGTGTCTCTAAAACCATATGCCGTATATTTATTAATCCGCTTACATAAGTTGTGGTCCGGGCAGCCGAACTAAAGTGCGGATTTAATCTTACAATGACCGACTGCCATTATAAATGGACATCAACAAGTCCGCACTCAACGGATTTAATTTCTGATTGCCCAAATATAAAAGGAACAATAATTGCTTTCTAATTCTTAAGTAAAATATAATCATTTACTATTATCTTTCTCACCAATATTTATATCTGCCATGTCAACTAAAGTTACATATCCATCCTATCCAAACAAGGACATCACCATTGCCGCTCTATTGTTTACTCCTGCTGATTTTGACAAGAGCAAGAAGTACCCCGCCATCATTGTAAATCACCCAGCTGGTGGCTGCAAGGAACAAACTTCCAGTATCTATGCTGAGAGATTGGCTGGATTAGGTTATGTTGCTCTAGCTCCAGATGCCTCTTACCAAGGAGAGAGCGGTGGAGAGCCAAACGCCATTGAATACGCCCCACAGCGTGTTCAGGACATTAGTTGCGCTGTTGACTATTTAGTTACACAGGAATTCATCGATGAGGACAGAATTGGCGTTCTTGGTATTTGTGCTGGCGGTGGTTACACTATCAATGCAGCCATGGGAGACAGACGTCTTAAAGCGGTAGGCATCACCTCTGGTGTTAACTTTGGAAGATTTCAAAGGGAGACTGCCCTTAATATGGGTGGTATTGTTGAATCGCTTGAAGCATTGTCTAAACTGAGGACAGCCGAGGCTCGTGGAGAAAAGACAGCAATGATCCCACTTATCCCAGAAAGCCCGGAAGCTTTGAAGAATTCTCCCCTCGCAGGAAATAAGGACGTTCAAGAGGCGGTTGATTTCTACAAGACCCCAAGATGTCAGCATGAAAGATCAACTGGTATATTTGTTCAATCCAGTTTTGCTTCCCTCTTCACTTTTGACGCCTTCCATTTGGCAGACAAGCTCCTGACACAACCTTTGGAAATTGTTGTCGGATCAGACGTAGGCTTCTTCGGTTCTTATAGAGATGGCTATGCCCTCTATAATTTAGCTGCCTCCAAGAACAAGTCAATTCACGAGCTTCCAAATGTTAACCACTTTGACTTGTATGACCGTCCTCATGCGGTTGACCAAGCTATGGAACACTTCAAGGAATTTTATGCTAAGCATTTATAAATGTGAAATAAATAGTTAACTATTAGTGCTGTTCAAAAATCATGGCAGCAGTTGCCAACTTCTTAGTTCTAGACTGATGCAAGTTTCAAATATTGACTGTCGTCAAACATTGATCAGGCCATTGTCTTACCTTCCCAGTCTCGTGTTGGTTCTCAGGTTCCCGTGTGTGAAATAGTGTGGACCTGTGGCATATATCTGCGACCTCTATTTCTCCGAAAAGAACCAAAAGTCAGCTCTGTGAAGCCTTCAAGTGTGGTCCGCAAACCTCTCCAGATCTCATAGCAACCGCTACTTTTGACACTTGTGAGATGATGTCCGAAGACTGTGGCTGGAGTGTGCTTGTAGCGGAGATTCAGAGACCCAGAGGAGCTGCTGCTCGGGGCACCATTCTGAGGTAGGAATTGGACCTCCTTTTATAGTTCAAATTAGACGCCAGGATTTGATTGTTTCGAAAAGTTTATTACTAAGAGCCCGTCACGTGGATGGAGAACTGAATAAAAGAGTGCCTCCGGCGGCTTCTTTTTTCTCCGAAAAGAAGCAAAAAAGGTAGCTCTGCGAGGCCAGTGCTTTTGGTTCTTTTCTAGAAAAGAACGCCGCCCGCAGGGCACTACAAAGTTATCGCTAAAATACAACTATAACGGCTAACCCAAACATCATCCTCTAAAACAACTCATTTCTACCGTCATTGCATAATACCTTAAAAAATGTGCGGCGCCAACAAAGTTGCACGGTATTAATGCTGTCTGAATGTAAACAATATGACCATTGTTTCCGTTTGTAGCAAGTTATGCATAAACCTGTAGTAGATCCATGTCTGTCATACATGCATAGAGCCTATTATTGGACGATCCACACAGAACCCTAGTCCTACGCAGAATGCAAATTTTTTCACTTTTTAAATGCCTCATGTATCCTCATACTCAAAGCCTTTGCAGAGGATTGCTTGAACACAAGTATTTATGTTTTATGTTGACAGCTTTGGTTAAATTTCCGCTACCCAAATCCCGGGACCTGCAAGCTGTGGAAGCTTGCCAGTCGTGAAACCGCGTCCGCGTTCCTATTTTTTTTTTTTTTTTTTTTGGTGATGGAAAAATATGACGTAATCTATGATGTGTGTATATACGGGTTTAAATAAAGCCTGTCGGCTTACATAATCCGCATCAGACGTATTAACAGTATTATAGGCCTTTTTCCCTAACACCACCAACACCTTTTGATCATCATCATAAATAATACCGCCCAAAGGGTTTAGGGGGGAAAAACAAGACTTGACATTTTTAAATAGAACGTACCAGGTACATATACACGCCAGACAATTATAGACGGTGGACATATTGATGGGACTATATAGGAGATGCCTGTTTTTGAGGTGAGTTTGGCACGAGAAGGAGGATGAAAAAAGGAGCTTTGCTAACATGATTGCTGTAGAACTTGAAGAACTTTATCCGACACGGAAAACAGGCTTACACCAGCCAAGAGACGCCAGCTGCGTCGTCTAAAGAGGCCCATGATAGAAAAGATGCGTATAACAATGCCGTCAAACAGATTGTTGCAGAAGAAAACGAGCAACGAACAAAGCTACCGCGATACCAAGGCTTGCGGGAGGACCGATTCAAACTCCAAGAGAAGATTGGGGACGGTGCGTTCAGCGTAGTATACAAGGCACTTGATGTGTCCACGGGACAACAGGTGGCCGTCAAGGTCATTTCTAAGCAGGATCTGACTTCTTCACAGGTAAGTTCAATCTTTTGCAGTTTTCCCCTCAGAAGCAAAAATGAAGAAATGCATAGTGTAACACGGGTTTTAGAAACATTTGGGCCGTTCAGCCCGACAAGAGCAAGACACTGTGCAGGTATGGTGGTTTTTAGAGAGATTATTTTGCATACTAACAAAAGTTTTGTAGAAATCAAGCATTCTCAAGGAGGTTGCTATTATGCGACAGCTGCGTCATGAAAATATCGTCGAACTCATTGAATTCTCCGAATCTGCTGACTACTACTTCATCGTCCTGGAGTTGATTCCTGGCGGGGAACTCTTCCATCAAATCGTCCGATTAACCTACTTCTCGGAGGACCTTTCGCGTCACGTCATTTTGCAGGTGGCCCATGCCATCCGCTATCTCCACGAAGAGGCCGGGGTGGTCCATCGAGATATTAAGCCAGAAAACCTGCTGTTCTATCCAAGTCGATTTATCCCGTCAAAGGTAAAGACGGTTCGAAAGGGGGAGGATTTGGAATCTAAGGAGGATGAAGGGGAGTTTGTGCCTGGCGTTGGCTCTGGTGGAATTGGCCAAATCAAACTGGCCGATTTCGGTCTCTCCAAGATCATCTGGGACTCAAAGACAATGACTCCCTGTGGAACCGTCGGCTATACGGCTCCAGAAATTGTAAAAGACGAGCGCTATTCCAAATCTGTAGATATGTGGGCGTTGGGTTGTGTCCTTTATACAGTGCTGTGTGGATTCCCGCCGTTCTACGACGAATCAATCGAAGTTTTGACTGAGAAGGTCGCCAAAGGACAATACACGTTCCTGTCGCCATGGTGGGATGACATTTCCAAATCAGCCAAAGACCTCGTTTCCCATTTATTAACAGTTGACCCGGAAAAGCGATACACAATCGACGAATTCCTTGCACATCCCTGGATCACCCAAACCACAGAGCCTACCGCCCCAGCTTACGACGCTCCAGCCCGCAAAGTGGTGCCTGCCCAGGTCTCAAACTCTAATGCCAAAACCTTTGTCCCTCGATCCAGTGCCGACCCAGCTAAGGCCGGTGAGTTTGAGTTGGTTGACAACAATGGCGCCGTCCTTTCTCCGGCCGCTGTGACGCTGAAGGAAGTGTTTGATGTTTCCAATGCCGTCCACAGAATGGAAGAAGAAAACTCTCGATCGGCCCGTTATGGTAATGCAAACTTTGCAAATAAACGGAAAGGTGTCGTGCTGGATAATGTACAAGAAGAAGAGCCTGCCATCGACGGTGTACAACGATCATTGGAAAAGTGCGACATGAAGGAAAATAAAATTAACGATGGTAATTTATTCGAATTGCATTTAGAGGGGGCTACGCTTTTGGAACGCAGGCGCAAAAATGTAGCTTCTTAATGCCCTCCATATAACTCTTTATGATAATAACATTAATTTATGAATTGTGAATATACTTGTTTTTTTGTGCTTTTGGTTCTTTCCCACTCGTCACCCTCCGCAACTTTCTCTTCTCTTTCCGAAATAGAGCAAAAAAGTAGTCCTCGGAGGATAATGAGAGCATCCTTTTTATTTATACATAAAATTTTTGATGAAGTGGAACACGTGACTCTGAATATGAGTAAGTTTTCAGTAAGAGTAACACAAAAGTTTCTCTTCATGTGGGTTTTGTCCTGGAAGTCCTAGATCTCTACCTCACTATACTATCCGTTAAGGCTTTCCCACATGCTCATCAATCATTGACGGGAATCCTGCGTCATCGCTATAAATACGGATCTTCAACTTGTCCTATAACGCCTGAGGTCGGCCGATGAATGAATTATCCTGTTTCATGTATCTATCTATCTTTATTTAAATTTATGCACACAGGGGTAAATTGATCATAATAATAACTATAATAATAATAATACAAATGTTGCCTCTGGCGATTTCGACTACTTGTATTCTGCAGTATTAAGGAGAACATCAGCAAAAATCTTTCCCCCCTTTCTGTCAGAGTTTTTTCAACCAAAATAATAGTAACTACTAAAAATACAACCTCTATAAACACAGCCACGGCTATTACACAATAAATTAAGCTCCCTTCATTATATTTTAGGAAAAAGTCACGTGCAGTGTACCATCGCAAATATCAAACATAACAATGCTTCTTGTTCTTTTCTAGAAAAAGAAAGACCCGTGCTTCGGCACAGCTTTTCTCATGATCCACCACATGAAACCCACGCCCCTACCAACCCCCGCCGCATTCCTGCTATAGTTTTCCGTCGCGGGCTGTCATTCATACACATCCACGGGCCGAAAGGACAAAAAGGGCGATGGTGGGGTGCTGCAGGGGAACGCAACAAGACGCAATGAGGGTCGTGGAAAGTGCCCGAGGTGTATAAAAAATTTTTCAATTGTTCCGGAGATACGGATAAAGATGTCTCTGATAACGGCCAAAGCCCTAATGCGGCATATCGGAACGTCGATCCCAAAGAAAAATTTTCACAATGATGCCAAAGGAGGAAAATTTGGTTACCTACCCCTCAAAAAGGGATCTGAGGCTGAGACGGGGTTCGAATCCGGTAATAAGCGAAGAAAAATTTTCAACGCCGCAAAATGGCTAAAATGATAAATTTGATTGGGAGAAAACGAAAAATTTTCTGTTTTTGGGCTGGACGCGGCGCGCCGCGCGAGTGTTTGTGAAAAATTTTCATTTAATTTCTTTTTGTGAAATTTTTATCGGGTACAATAGTTGTACGCCCCCTGATTGGTATAAATATTTGTGATTCCCATCAGAAAATTTTTTTTTTTTTCTTCTTTACAACTAACGTTTGTTTAAAAAACACAACTTGTACACAAGTTTTATTCTAACCGAATTTTTTATTTATTTGTACAAGGTTTTTTAGAATGTCAGCTGAACAGGAAAACTCTCAGTCTGTTCAAGTTTTGAACGAGCTCTTTTCCAAGCTCATGGTCGCTGAAAACCAAGACGACCGAACCAGTGCTGCTCACTCTGTCGCTCAGTTCATCAACGGTCCTATTGAAGAACACGATGTCCCAGTCAAGTTCTTTGAAGACTTGAAGAAGGCTTTCGGTGACAAGAAGAACGTCGCTGGTCGTTTGAACGCTTTGGAAGCTTTCGCTTCTATTGCTGGTGCCAGTGAAATCGCCCCAGGTGTCGAACCTTTGTTGGTTGCTCAAGCCGGCGAAGTTTTGGCTCTTGCTGGTGATAAGCAAAAGGAAGTTCAAGTCGCTTCCACTGACGCCATCAAGGTCTTGGCCAAGAACATCACTCCAAAGGCCGTCAAGTCCATCCTTCCTCATCTTACTAACTCTATTGCTAACTCCAACAAGTGGACTGAAAAGGTTGCTGCTTTGGAAGCTGTCACCCTTTTGGTTGACTCTGCTAGAGACCAAATTGCTCTTCGTATGCCAGAATTGATTCCAGTCCTTTCTGAAGCTATGTGGGATACTAAGAAGGAAGTCAAGAGCGCTGCTCACGCCACCATGACCAAGGCCACCGATACTATTGACAACAAGGATATTGAAAAGTTCATTCCTCTTTTGATCAACTGTATCGCTGATCCTAAGCAAGTCCCAGAAACCGTTGAAAAGCTCGGTGCCACCACCTTCGTTTCCGAAGTCACCATGGCTACCTTGTCCATCATGGTTCCTGTTCTTTCTAGAGGTCTTGCTGAAAGAGACACCACCAAGAAGAGAAAATCTGCTGTCATTGTTGATAACATGTGTAAGCTTGTCGATGATCCAACCATCATTGCTCCTTTCTTGGGCAAGCTTTACCCAGCTCTTAAGACCAACCACGCTAACATTGCCGACCCAGAAGCTCGTGATGTTACCTTGAGAGCCATCAACACTTTGAAGAGAGTTGGTAACATTGGTGAAGACGACAAGATTCCAGAAATCTCCCACGCCGGTGATATTTCTGTCAACCTTGCCATCATCAAGGAACTTCTCAAGACCGCTCGTCCAGATGGTGTCCCAGCCAGATACGATACCGTCCTCGAATACTGTGCTTCCATCTCCGGTGATTTGATTGATGAACGTCTTACCCACGAAGGTGACTGGGCTGAATCTGTTCGTCCATTCATGGTCGTCCTTCTCCACGACAAGGAAGCTCGTACCTTGATCGAAGAATTGAGAAAGAAGGCTGTCGCCAACATTCCAGGTGGTCCAAGCTTCGACGAAGAAGATGACGAAGGTGAAGATCTCTGTAACTGTGAGTTCTCTTTGGCTTATGGTGCTAAGATTCTTTTGAACAGAACCCAACTTCGTCTTAAGAAGAACCGTCGTTATGGTCTCTGTGGTCCAAACGGTGCTGGTAAGTCTACTCTTATGAGAGCCATCGCTGAAGGTCAAGTCGAAGGTTTCCCAACTCAAGAAGAGTGTAAGACTGTCTACGTCGAACACGACATTGACGGTACCCACGCTGACACCAACGTCTGTGACTACGTCATTGCCACCACTGGTGCTGAAGTTGTTGGTTCTAAGGAAGATGTTGCCAAGCAACTTAACGAGTTCGGCTTCACTGATGAAATGATTGCCTCTCCTATTACCTCCCTTTCTGGTGGTTGGAAGATGAAGCTTGCTTTGGCTACTGCTGTCTTGAGAAAGGCTGATATCTTGTTGTTGGACGAACCTACTAACCATTTGGATACTCTTAACGTCCAATGGTTGGTCGACTACCTCACCACCTGTGGTATCACCTCCATCATTGTCTCCCACGACTCTGGTTTCTTGGACAAGGTCTGTCAATACATCATCCACTACGAGAAGTTCAAGCTTAGAAAGTACAAGGGTAACCTTTCTGAATTCGTTAAGAAGGTTCCAGCTGCTCAATCTTACTACGAATTGGGAGCCTCCGAAGTCTCCTTCAAGTTCCCAGAACCAGGTTTCTTGGAAGGTGTTAAGACTAAGCAAAAGGCTATTGTCAAGGTTAACAACATGACCTTCCAATATCCAGGTACTACTAAGCCACAACTTACTGACATCACTTTCCAATGTTCCTTGTCTTCTCGTATTGCTGTCATTGGTCCAAATGGTGCTGGTAAGTCCACTTTGATTAACGTCTTGACTGGTGAATTGCTTCCAACCACTGGTGATGTCTATGTCCACGAAAACTGTCGTATCGCTTACATCAAGCAACACGCTTTCGCCCACATTGATAACCACCTTGACAAGACTCCTTCTGAATATATTCAATGGCGTTTCCAAACCGGTGAAGATAGAGAAACCATGGACCGTGCCAACAGACAAATTACCGATGATGATGAAAAGAACATGAACAAGATCTACAAGATTGAAGGTACTCCAAGAAGAGTTAAGGAAATTCTCTCCAGAAGAAAGTTCAAGAACTCTTACGAATACGAATGTTCTTTCTACCTCGGTGACAACGTCGGTATGAAGAACGAAAAGTGGACTCCAATGATGTCTGTTGATAACGCTTGGTTGCCAAGATCCGAACTTATCGAATCTCACCCTAAGTTGGTTGCTGAAGTTGATATGAAGGAAGCTTTGGCTTCTGGTCAATTCCGTCCATTGACTAGAAAGGAAATCGAAGCCCACTGTGCTGAATTGGGTCTCGAAGCTGAATTGGTCACACACTCTAGAATCAGAGGTCTCTCTGGTGGTCAAAAGGTTAAGCTTGTCTTGGCTGCTTGTACTTGGCAACGACCACACTTGATTGTTCTTGACGAACCTACCAACTATTTGGACAGAGACTCTCTTGGTGCTTTGTCCACTGCTCTTAAGTCCTTCGAAGGTGGTGTTGTTTTGATTACCCACTCCAGAGAATTCACCGAAGAACTTACCAACGAAGTCTGGACTGTCAACAACGGTACCATGACTCCATCTGGTCACAACTGGGTTACTGGTCAAGGTTCCGGTCCAAGAATCGATCAAAAGGGTGATGATGAAGAAGACAAGTTCGATGCTCTTGGTAACAAGATTGAAACCAAGAAGAAGGTTAAGAAGCTTACTGCTGCTGAATTGAGAAAGAAGAAGAAGGAAAGAATGAAGAAGAAGAAGGAACTTGGTGACGCTTATGTCTCTTCTGATGAAGAACTCTAAAAAGATCATTAATATAATTACTATGTTTATTATAGGTATAGAATAAAAAACATTTTCAAATAATTTTTAAATTTTTCCCTATATTTTTTCAATTTTACCCTTTTTTATTTACCTTTAATATCTTAAGTATCTAGAGATCGCTTTCTCTCATAGTAAAATTTTGCTTTTGGGGGAAACGGTCCACTTCAGTCCGCCCGGTAGACTGCAGTCCACTCCACTTTGAATTTCACTCCAGATACATTTCCACTACATAAGGGTACCTCTTACATAATACATTTCACTTATACAGGTTTTTATTATTAATCCTATGGAGCAGACATATCATGATTTGAAAGACAGGCTACTAGCCCTCCACAGAACCAGGCCTAACGACCGGATAGTCATTGGAATTGCTGGAGGGCCTGGGAGTGGGAAAACCACCCTGGCACATGCTGTAGCGGATTTAGTTGAAAAAGAATGTCCGCAAGAAAATAAGTCTGCCAAAGTAATCAGAGTTGTTCCGATGGATGGGTTTCACTATACTAGACAGGAGCTTGATCGGATGGAGAATCCAGAGGAAGCGCATTTGCGTCGTGGAGCACCATTTACATTTGATGCACAAAAGGTGGTGCAATTAGCGAAACGATTGAAGGAACAAAAGAAGGACGAAGTTGTCAGTGTTCCCACGTTTGATCATGAGCTCAAGGATCCGGTAGAGGATGGTTTGCAAGTCGACGGTAATACCCCGATTGTGATTATTGAGGGCTTATATTTATTGCTACAAGATGAACCTTGGACTGGAATTAGTAAATATTTAGACGAGACATGGTACGTTCAAGTTGATGCGGATGCAGCTCGGATGAGGGTTGCGAAACGTCATGTTGCTGCCGGGATTGAGCCTACACTTGAAGCTGGATTAGCTCGAGTAGATGCCAACGACAGTAAAAATGGGGAGATGATTAACGATAGATCGAAAAAGGCTGATGTGACCGTATGTAGTGTAGATGTTTGATATTAATCAAAATACTGGTCGTCATGATATCCCCGGACTAATGCACTTGTAACTCTGATGTAATCCCACTTTGCCCAAAGCGGAGCCAGGGGAGAAACCGGGAACCAATAATTCAGGCTCACTGAGAGATCTCCATCATCCACGATCTCCACTTGGTGATACCATAGAGACGGAATGTAGAGCATGTCTCCTGGGTCCAAAATGACCTCGTATACCTTGCAATGGCCCTTATAAACGCTGTTATGGGTAGCGGGATCTGCTGGGTTGACGGTAGGGAACATGATTCTTGGTTTGGTGTATTCAGCTGATAGAATTTCGAGAAGCTCTTTAGATGCATTTCCCGGGAGAATCATTGGGTCTTCGTCTTCCCCATCAATTCTGATGCTAAAGTTCAAAGGATCTTGGGGATCATAGACATAAGTGGCATCGATCAGGAACTTTTCGTCCAATCCATAGGCATCTCCTGGAGGGATCAAATATATTTTCTTTCTTCCTCGCACTTGGACGTATATGTTCTCATAGTTGTCGTTGTGCAAGCGGGAAGTTGTCTGGCCCTTGCCGAGCCATAGATTCACGGCTTCTGGAGGGCTCTGCAACACATTTTCAGCCCACGGAATTGACAATGTAGCGTCAGCGACTAGAGGTTTGAATTCGGATTCGAAATTGTCATCTTGACTTTGCATGTACCGAATAATGGGATCACTTTTTTTGTCGGAATTTACCAAGAGATCAATTAGTTGTGATCCGGGCATTGTGCGGATATGCGGTTTGACAAATAGAATATTGTGAAGCGGAGAATCAGCATTTCCAAAAGGAGTTTCGGCCACTTTGATATCACTCTCAGTAAGTTTTTCCCTCAAATATTCCGTTGACCAGCTGTTCACTGCGGTCCAATTAGCGGCAGCTTGCTTGAATATTGCCGGGAAATTGTCATGAACTAGTCTTGAAAATTCCAGTTCGCTCGGTACTTCTGAAAACACAGGTATCCTACCAGGATACATAGCATTCTGTATATCCATTTGCCTCAAAAGACCGTATTCAACTCTTTCTTTATCTATACTCATTATAATATATGTCCGGTGGAATGATCTCTCTGCACGCAATATATTATGAAGTCGAACTTTCACAGTAATTTGTGACGGTGGGTAACATTTTCTACGCAAGGGAGTTCTGTCAACAAAGTATATATTTTGGCAATCATATATAACCGAATATTGCAATAGCTACTCTATTTATCCTTTTAGGATGCTTCAGCGCAGGAGTTCAGTTAACTTTTGCATCTCTATGCGGAGAAAAATTGCAAACAGCTCTCCGCGAAGCGGAGCAACCTTTTTTGCTTCTTTTCGGAGAAAAAAGAAGCCGCCGGAGGCAAAGCTCCATAATCTAAGTACAAAAGAAACTCCCGAGAGATCATTTTCCCAGTAAATATCCCCCAGCGTCGTTGAAATCAATTGCAGAAAAAGGGTAGAGGGGTTAAATTCCAGAACGGCTAAACCACCTTATTGGTGGTGGTGGGGCACTCTCCGAGGAGCAGACACTCTCACACACACTGCTTTAATATTTTCAACATGTTTGCTTAAAACAAACCACAACTATCTAGTAGTAGTATTCCCGAAATCCATTGAAAACATATTCTCCACTTTTCAATTGACAAGTCTCCAGAGAAAAAGAGAACTGTTCAAATTGAAATCGCAGTTGGTCGCCTACCGCGGCTAGAATCACCGAGCCCGAGCCGAGCCCGATATTCCTCCGACTCATCTCCACACAGGTTTGCATCACTTATAATAGAGTCAACACCAACATATAGGCCCGCACAGACTCGAAATGCTCTCGACAATATTATTAAGACAAACCCGACGCACATTCAGCCGAACGGTTCGAGGATTGTCCACGTTAACAGTAGTTGAACACAGCGGAGCTGCTCCATCAGCTGGAACCTTGAGTACAATCACCGCGGCACAAAAGCTCGGTTCAGGAAACAGCATCACTGCGTTGATTGCAGGATCCAATGCAAAGGAAGTCGCTGAGAAAGTAGCAAAGGTTGCTGGAGTGTCCAAGGTTATCACCGCTACTAATGCCAACTATGATCGTAACCTCCCAGAGAACTTGGCCAGTTTAGTTGCCGAGAATGTCAAGCAGGGAGGATTCAGCCATGTGTTGGTTCCTGCTTCAGGTTTCGGTAAGAACGTTCTTCCAAGAGCCGGTGCTCTTTTAGATGTGCAACCTTTGTCCGATGTTACAGCCATCGAATCTGAAGATACCTTCGTGCGACCAATCTATGCTGGCAATGCCATTGCTACTACCAAATCCAACGACGCCATCAAGATGGCCAGTATCCGATCCACCTCCTTCGAGCAAGCTGCCTTAGACTCTCAAGCAGCTGCCCCAATTGAAGATGCCGTTGATCCAGATGCCCCAGCTTTGTCCCAATGGGTTTCTGAAGAACTCACCAAGTCCGAGCGTCCAGATCTTGGAACGGCCCCAAGAGTCGTTTCCGGTGGCCGTGGTCTCAAGGATAAGGAGAACTTCGATAAGATTATTTATCCATTTGCTGACTCCATTGGCGCTGCCGTCGGTGCCTCCCGTGCTGCCGTCGATTCTGGCTTTGCTGACAACTCTCTTCAAGTCGGTCAAACCGGTAAGGTTGTTGCCCCAGAACTCTATGTTGCAGTTGGTATTTCCGGTGCCATTCAACATTTGGCTGGTATGAAGGACTCCAAGACCATTGTCGCCATCAACAAGGATCCAGAAGCCCCAATTTTCCAAGTCGCCGATTTGGGATTGGTTCAAGATCTTTTCACTGCCGTCCCAGAATTGACCGAAAAGCTGAAATAGAGTTTGTATTTCAAATGTAACTATAACGTGGTAAATTAAGATGTAGTTGCCCACATTCGCGATCGTATATACTACTACATGCACGTACCAATTTGTCTTATTTTGTTCGTCAGTATCCGCAGTCCTCACAACGAACATGAAACTTATAAATAGCTACTAATTCCCTAAGATTTAGATAATATACGAGCTCTTTGCATTACAATTAGGTTGGCACACGGCGTTTCAAAGGCCACTTCGGTACAAGATTTATACTTAAGTCCCGCGGCTCGCTCCCAACTCCTCCACACATTATCTCTCACACAAGGATTTGCCAAATTATATATATATTATGAGAGAATGAGCACCCCTGGATCACCATCTTCTTCCAAAAAGGCGTCCCCGTCTCCATCTAAAGCAGATGAACGAACTAGGCTGAACCCTCGTTCGAGGCCTACTTACCTGCGCCAGCTTTCAAATATCGAAGCTAACAACAATAGCGATAGTGGGAGTATGATATCAGTCTCTCAACAGTTAGAGACTATGGAGATCCCGGAACGTGGCTATGTAAGGCCCACTGGGAAATCATATTGGGCATATTACATTCCAGCTTTGTCGTGGATCCCGGAATACAACTTTTCTTATTTCTTCGGCGACCTCTGTGCCGGGCTGACAATTGCCAGTTATCAGATCCCTATCTCCATCGCCTACGCTTCTTCATTGGCACATGTTCCAACAGTCTCTGGGCTCTACGGCTTGGTAGTCCCGCCATTTGTTTATTCGATTTTTGGATCAGTGCCGCAGATGGTTGTGGGACCAGAGGGTCCGATCTCCCTAGTAGTCGGACAGGCGGTCACGCCATATATCCATCGTCATGGCCATGGACTGGAATCTGATCTATCTCCTTCCCAAGTCACTGGTATCATTGCAGGTACCTCTGGAGCTGTCTTGTTAGGGGCTGGGTTGCTACGGTTCGGGTTCTTGGATTCAGTTCTATCCAAGGCTCTCTTACGTGGATTCATAAGTGCTGTCGGGCTGGTTATGGTCCTGGATCAAATCCCACCTTTGCTGGGATTGGAAGACTTAATGCATAAGGTTACCGGGACCCATCCCAGCTCATTTGGCAAGTTAATATTCCTTGCACGACACTGCACAGAAGCGCACCCGTTGACTGCTAAACTTGGCATATCAGCATTATCTGTCATCTTGGGAATGCGAATCATGAAGCATCGATATTCTGGAAAGCACAAGTTCTTGGTGTTTGTCCCAGAAATCCTATTGGTTGTCATTCTTTTCACCATCATTTGCGATTACTTTGACCTTGATCAGCAGGGAATCAGTGTCATTGGGGCAATCAAGCCGGGGAACGTTCAAATCGAGTTTCCATTCACGCCAGCCAAGTTCCCTGATTTTAAGGTCAACTTTAGCGCCGCTTTCTTCGCAGCTATTCTAGGCTTTTTTGAGTCTACGGTCGCGGCAAAGGCTCTAGGATCTGCTTTTGACGTCAACGTTAGTACCAATAGAGAATTGGTCGCTCTCGGACTTGTCAATTTGTCTGGTTGTTTAGTATCCGCCCTCCCTTCCTTTGGTGGATATGCCAGGAGCAAAGTAAATGCATTATCAGGTGCCAAAACACAGATGTCGGGTATCGTCCTGTCGGTCGTAACTATGCTCTGCATTATGTTTGCCATGTCATATTTTTACTATTTGCCAAACACTGTGTTATCTGCTGTCACTACTACCATCGGGTTGTCTCTGTTAGAAGAAGCCCCTAACGATATCAAGTTCTACTGGAGAATTGGTGGATATGAGGACTTGTTTACACTCTTTATCACATTGGTGTCCACGGTCTTTTGGTCCGTTCAAACCGGTATTGCCATTGGGGTTGGGTTTTCACTCATTCGAGTTATCCACCACGCTACCCGGCCCAGAATCCAAATCTTGGGCAGAATCCCTGGCACCAACACCTTTAGAAATGCAGATGAATTTCCCGATTCATTAGAAGCTATCCCGGGCTGTCTCATTATTAAGATCCCTGAACCACTCACTTTTGCAAATACCGGAGATCTGAGGAACCGTCTTCGCCGTTTTGAACTCTATGGATCGATGAAGATCCACCCTGGGTTCCCTCGTTTGTTGCATGAAGTAATGAGCCGTTATATTATTTTGGATGTGAGGGGAATGACTAAATGCGATTCCTCTGCGGTACAAATTTTGCATGAACTAGTACAAAGCTATATTCGACGACAAATTGTCATTATGTTTGTTCGAATGCCCCCAGTCGAGAGCATCCGGAATATGTTTGAACGTTCTGGCATCAACGAAATGGTGATGAACCAGAATATTAACAGTCCGGCCTATTTTGACTCAATTGAGGAAGCCCTCTCTTTTATAGACTCTGACGCATAATTGTGTAATACTAATATACAAGACTTTTGCCGAATTTTTTTAAAAAAAAATTCATTTAAATGCCTATATCCTATACAAAATTTATTTAAACAACGACATGGAATCCTTCTCTACCCTTTTCAAGACCCTTCTTTACAATCTTGGAGATTTCGTCGGCATCCTTGGTGATCTTAGTGAAGTTTTCGAACCCGTCCTTGGTGACCAATACATCATCTTCGATTCTGACACCACCAACGGTCCAGTATCTTTCTAAAACTTCGGTGTCGATGAACTTGGCATGCTTAGAATCCTTCAACAAAGGATCGATCAAGAAATGGTTGAAATAAATACCTGGTTCGACAGTGACCATCATATTTTCCTTGAGCGCTCTTCTAATACGCAAGTATCTCAACATGATATCAGGGTCTTCGTAGTTTGCCTTACCGGCGGTGTCATGGGTATCCATACCCAAAGTGTGACCCAATCCGTGAGGATAGAATCCAGTGGAAGTTCTAGCCTCCATGATTTCGTCCACGGTTCCGTTCTTGAAGATTCCAAGCTTCAAGAAGTGCTCAACCAAGATTCTGTGGGAAAGAATGTGGAGATCCTCCCAGTTAACACCTGGCTTGACGGCCTCCATGGTTTGCTTTTGCATGTCGAAGACGGCGTCGTAGATTTCTCTGCTCTCCTTGGTCCATTCACCGTTGATTGGGAAAACTCTGGTAACGTCGGAGGCATAGGTTTGCCATTCGGCACCAGCATCAATCAAGACTAGGAGCTTGTTGTCCAAATCCTGATCGTTCTTGACATAATGCAAAGTGCCACAGTCGCTACCAGCGCAACAGATTGGGTCGTAGGCAGTGAACTTGGAGCCTTGTCTCATGTTGTGGTAGACAAACTCGGCGTGAATGTGCCCCTCGTTCTTTTCAATTGGCAAAGCGGACATGACAGCCATATGAGAGTTGTCGGTAATCTCGGAAGCCTTTCTCATCAGGTTCAATTCAAAGTCATCCTTGATCAATCTGGTTTCGTCTAGGGCTTCCAAAACGGTGGCAGATTGTTGAACGAATTCAAACTTCTTGCTTGGCTCAATAGAGAAAACTTTCTTTCCGGAAACATCCGATTCAATTTCCTTTTCATATTTCACATCATCGACATCGTACTTTTCCTTGGCCTCGTCAATGGACATTGGCATTCCGCTCCACATGACATCTTCTTCGTCGATAGGTGGAAGATACAAAGTGAGATGGTCTTTCTTGATATCGTAAACGACATGGCAGCCAGGAACATCAAAAGCACCACTGAGGTAATTAAAGTAACGGTTTTGTCTGAATGGCACAGTTTGGTCACTGTATGGCCAGTTGACAAGCTCTGGGGCGGCCAAGTACAAAAGACCATCTTCAACTTGCTCTGGAGTGACATCGCTTCCAGAAACTCTGGAAAGTTCCTTCAAAGTAGTAGCGGTACGTTTGGCATGTGATTTGGCAGGATACAGTTGTTTAGCAGTCATTTTGCAAAGTTTTTACAATAACAGATGATTGATGCCGTATATTGTGAATACTATGGTGTTGCAACGTTCCATCGAGACGAAAGATTTTGCGGAGGAGATTCCGCGTACGGCGCGTTTGTGGCGGAAATGTGTTCAGTCCAGCGGATAACTGTCGGTGATTTTGCCGAAAAAGCCACTAAGACGGAAGGTGTTTCATCGGGGTTCGGTAGAATTATTATTAGTTACATTTAAGTACATATATATATATATATATATATTGTGTGTGTATATACTTATGTATGAAGAGGTTGACAGGTTCTCAATTGAGTTGAGAGGTCGGGAGCCGGGACTTGTTGGATCAAGAAAACTCGGTTCAACCACCGGATGAGCTCGAAACTGTGCAATGAATTGGATAATATTAACAGCAGTCCTTCATTAATTAATAATGTTTATGCAAACTTTGGAAGTTCTTTTTTAGTATATTTTTTTGCAGAAGTACAAAACTAATACTATCTACATCTTTTCTAAAAGCACAATCAGAAGAAACTTGTCAGACAACCTAACACGCCCGCCCAATACAAATCTTCCGAGGAAGCGCATGTAGAGGGCAGAGATCATCGCTCCTTTCGACGATGCCATAACGAATCAAGACTAATCTGTCCCTATAGATAATCGATCTGCTCTACCACACAAGATGATAAAAGCAGGTGTCGAAGATCGTAACAAACAATCATTGACTCAACATCAAAAAGAAAGGCATATAAAAGATGAACGAGCTAACAAGAGCCACGATCAAACAATTAAAATTCTCACTCTAGGGCATGCAGGTACATATCTCATCAACCAAGTTGGATTCTGTGGCTCTTATGAAGAGACCAAAGAAGGACGTTAACTATAGAAATGATCCTATGAAGTACGTCACTTGAAGAAAAAAAAACTTTTAATTGGGAATTTCATGTTTCTTTTATACTTCTCGGTGGTGCACGGCTGTGTAGGATTACCCTGACAATGACCGAAAATTTTTTAAAAAATGTTTCACCAAATCCCCTACTTTTCACCGGCTTTCTAGGGCAAAGCCCTAGCAGACAAGATGAGGCTTGGAATGAACTAATCTATTATATCTAGAATACCTCGTAGAGCCGGGGAAGCCTCAAAATGTCATTTTCAGGAATTGGTGCTAACCCCGTGGTACAGAGAACACAAGTACATAAGCTAGTAGATACAATTGAAATCTCCTCGTCAGCATTCGTCACTATCTCGTCATTGGGCTGATATTTCTCTTTGACAGATCGCAGCACCAGTATCCAGCCCTCAAGAAGGGTGATCAGATAGTCGAGAATCAATTCAATCATAGTGTAGTCGCATTAGGGATGAGTCTGGGTCATGCTTATGTTAAATATGTCACAGAATGTTTGTTTATTACGGAATTTATCCGCATATCTTAAAAACCAATGCAATGCCCCTGACCGGGGCCAGATCCATTGTCAGCCGCATACAGATTTGGTGAATCGAGTTACTCCGATTTTAGGAAATTACATATTTTTCTGGCTGCTAGGTTCGGCTCATTGGCCGTAAGTAATCCCTCTTCTCTCTTTTAACAGTTGTTTCAATATACACTCTATGTATACCCATGTCATGCTCATGGCACCATCCGCCTCTTGATTGGAGGAAATCGCCAAGAGCCAAGCCCAAGTCTGGAAGAATCGCCTTCCCCGCCTTTGAAGCAGATTGTGAATTGACGAGTGGATAGTTCGAATGAATAAACCCTGTAGTTTTAATAGGCATGACTTTGACAGATGTATGCGCATTTTTCAAGCGAGCTTATTTTTTCCCTATTATAATAGTGAATTTTACTACTCTCGCTAAGTTTGCATATCCTGTCACACGGCGATTTGCATAATGCGGCTGATGATCCTAATTGGATGGCCATTTTAGGCAAAGAGCGACGGGAACGGCTGCAATATAGTATATATAGAGCGAGAGCATCCATTTAAAACTTCCCAGGCATCCACTCAAATGCAAAAGCTTCTCTGTTGGTTTATTTTTGTGGTTACCAATACATTGGTGGCCTGTGATACCAGTTATCGCAAAGTTGACAAGTTCTATGATCCCGAAATCATCTTGAGAGAGCAAGACATTGGAGAGATAATCGAATCCCGAGAGGTTCCCGGCAGAATCTATTTCGTCGAAGGTGATGACTATCCGACGTCGACACATTTGATCGGGAAACTGGACTATTACGATAAAGCATACCATTTAAAATTTAAATCCATTGATAGCAAAGGTTCAGGTATTGCGGCAATCACAACTGTAATAACGCCTAAAACTGGTAAGGTGGACAAAATTGTATCCTTATCCACCGAATCCACTGCCACAAATTATATGAATTGTTCTCAATCGTACCTGCTGTGGACCAATAACCGCGAAGGACAACGCACATACTTTTATGGACTGGACGGACGTATACCTGCCATGTTAGAGAAAGGATGGACCGTGGTTATTTCAGACACGTATGGGTTGGATTCCGCATTTGGGGCTGATATAAGGGGTGCTCATGTTCTTCTAGATGCTGTTAGAGCCACTCTAGCGCACAAGCCTCTCAAGGCTGATAAGAACGCTAGGGTGGTGCTGTGGGGAACTCAGGTAACTTCTAAGGTGTCTGCGTTCGCTGCCGAACTCCAGCCATCATATGCCCCTGAGATCAACCTAGTTGGAGTTGCCCTTGGATCTGTAATAACCAGCACATACGAAATGATGAATCGGGCAAATGGGCATGATTACGCTGGACTTGTAATGGCAAGCTTGATTGGACTCAGTAGGGAGTATCATGGTTTGGAATCTGACTTTACAACCTTTAATAAAAGTGCCCCTGAGTGGGGAATTATCACCAGAGAAGATCAAGACTTTTGTGATGCAAACGATAACAGCTATTTACAGCGAGATATTTTAGGTACTTTGAATTCAGGGAAAAGTGTTCTCAATAGCATCCTTGCTAAAGAGGTCATGAAGAATTTAACTTTGGGCCATGATTATCCAAAGGTACCACTGTTCGTTTATCATCGAAATGAATCAGAGATTATTCCATTATCGAGCGTGAGGAAACTTGTACAGAATTATTGTGACCAAGGGACACCCTCTTTGAAATTCCATGTCGTCGAAGGCATCTTTTCTTCCCCCATACTAGGTTTCAACATGGCATTAAAATGGCTGGACGATAGATTGAATGGGAAAGAATTGGACGCGGCTGATAATCATTGTAACACCAATCCTAAGCCCACTCGCATCAACAGTCAACAGGCCACAGTTACAGTTAGTTCAGCATCGTATATATATTCCTATAGCACCACCACTACTACCACCGGGGCAGCTTATTCAAGATCGCTCAATACTGGGTTCTTAGCAACCGTATTTGGAATCTTGTTTAGTCTGTTGTAGAATTTTGAATCAGTGAATGTATTAGTGATATTAACTGTAGGTATTATCGCAAAACATGAGAGGGTACACATACATTTGCATTCATTTGCATCCATTTGCATCCATGAGCATCATACTGAAAATAACAACCGAATGAAGACTGCAGGTATTACAAGAAATTTGCTTTCATTTTCAGGAAGTGTACCAAGATGTAATTTCCAAATCCCACGGACATCCAACTTTTCCCCGTTATGTGACCTTTTCTCCGCTAAGACGCATTTGGGCAACATCCCTTGATCCTCATGTACAAAGTCCAACTCATCCCGTCGAGTATAACAACATGTATCAGGGGTGGTCTAAACAACGCCCTTCGTGCATCTTCTGACGGGCTATTTCAACCGGGTGTGCCTTGCACAGCCGCATTTTAATGTTTCAGAATTTTTTTCTGGGGAGAGTAGAGGTCGATCCCAACTTGATAGAAATTTTGAGGAAGCGATACGCGCGATCATTTCCTGATAACTCGTATGCATACGATTAGCAAATTGATCAGGTTGACCTTTAACTATGTCGCAACGTTTAGAAAGTGCAACCAAGGAAAACACGCCTGTGGAAGCTTGGAAAATGCCTGCAACATATGAAACGACTCTTGATGGTTATCCTGATGAGGATGGTAATCTGCTTCCATCACAAGGATACAAACTTGACTATAACATTTCAACTGAGTCAAATGCTGAAAAAATATTCATGGAACCGGGTCAAACCCCAGTGGCACCAGATCCTTCATCAGATGATGAAGCTATTGAAGAGTGTAAGGTGGTAGATCTACAGTTTAAGGGTGGTAAAGGGCTCAAGGCATTTAAACAAAAACTGCTGGAAAGCTTGTTTATGTGTGAGTATCCTGTAACAGTCAACGTTAAAGACTTTAAATCCAAGCGCGATATCAGCACTGTTGAGAATTTCCTAAACAGTGCGGCTCCAAATAAAGTTATTCTCCGCTATTATCCGTATCACAATATTTTAAGCGCGATGCCTGAATCCAGCTTACATTCTGATACCATTGAAGAAATTGTAACGAAAATAAATATGGAATTAGGAGACCAGGAATTCGCTCGCAGATGTCATTTTCTTAAGGTGGCCCAATATTCTGCCAAACCGCACGCACACCCCTCTCTTCCTAATGGATCAGCTTATAGCAAAATTCCAGACGCCGCTTATTATTCAGTAAGACGCATTCTGGCAACATCCATTGATCCTCATGCACAATGTCCAACTCTTATCGTTGAGTATGGAATGAGGCAATCAGTAACAACATTGGTTAGAGATGGTCTAAACGCTCTTCGTGCGTCTGACGGTCTATCTCAATCGCTCATAATAAAGATGAATGGAAAGACTGATATGGACCATGCAATTATTATGCGCTCCGATTCGTTAGAGAGTCTTCAAACGAAAATCAGAAACCTCATTTACGATGGCAGTGGTAATATACGGTCACCAATTATATGTGCTAAACATCTGGTCGTTGCGAAAGAATTGACTAAAATTGCTCTTCGCCGTATCCAGGTGTATCAAGTAGAGGTTGATGCATTAGCAGAATGGGGAAGGAGAGTGCTGGTGAGAGGCGTTTTTGATAGAGATTTTCAGACAACGACCGAAGGTTTGGAGGCGGGTGATGTGCAGAGGCTGAGAGATGAATTTATGGGCATTTTAGGGAAATTTTGGAACATGCCTAATGCTGGTGAACGAATTGAGCCGGATTTGCCAGACATCCAGATGTCAGACCTTAACGGTTTACACCACATATTTAGCGAATACTTGACGATACTCAATGACCTTGGTGTCAGGGATTTGGAGACTCTAAGCCAAGAAGATGAGATAGGACTTTGGTTTAGTGAAAAGAGTAAACTGAAAACAGTGCTCGCAACGATCCGTCACATTCTCGATACCTTTTGGCAGAATCCATTGTCACAAGCTGAGCTTAATCGCTCAGATGTTGAATGGATTATCAAGTATAGTCTATTCAGCAACCTCTACGACTTGCAAGGTGAGGGGTTCGATCCGGATTATGGTGGTATCAATATTTCAAGACAAGCAATGCATATTCCTCTGAACGTGATTTTCCACCAACCTAGGAGGAATGTGGAGGAAGAGCCGATGTTTTCTTTTTGGTTAGACACGCGGTAATATCTCAACTGGCAATTACATGCATGCTTTCTAAACCGCGGGTATACCTATTTTGTGGTTGATTTAACCTCCACTGCCTGTGCGCTAGATATCGAGTTGCGTCTTTATGGTGTGACCACTTGGCAGCGGCGTCTGCTAAAATTTCTGCAAGAATTCTATTTATTTGTACTTTATTTAATTCATAATTCAGTTGTGCTGTTATTTAGATGTATATTTTCAAAGCCTAGGGGAAACCCACATTTCTATTCGTAAGAAATGACAGTGCTTTCTTTTGTTCTAAACTGCCGCATATATGTTTCAGAGATTGATTTCAGGGGACAGCAATAAATTGTCGATCCCCACTATATTAAAATTGAAGGGGCGCCGCTCGCGATTATTACATGATGCCTCAAATTCAACAGTGATTGATTAGAAAGCGGCTTTAGCTGTTCCGCAGCATTTAGAAAGGAAGGGTAAAGGAAAAGTGCGAGCGATATCTGGAATGACTCCAGATAGCTATACTATTGAGGAAGATATGCTGCTCTCGTCACAAGGGTACAAACTTGATTGTAGCATTTCAACTATGTCAGTTGACTCAGAAACTCCAAAGTGACGAAAACATACACATGGAACCGGATCAAACTCCAGTGACACCAGATGACGATGCTGTTGAAGAATCTAAGGTGGTAGAGCTTCAGTTTAAGGATGGTAAAGGTCTCAAGGCATTTAAGCAGCAGCTACTTGAAAACTGGATTAAGTGTGAGTATCCCGTAACAATCGAAGTCAAAAATATTAAATCCAAGCTTGGTATCAGCACTTTTGACAATTTCCTAAACTGTATGGCTCCAAATAAAGCCATTCTCCATTATAATCCTGATCAAACCATCTTAAGCGCAATGCCAGAATCAAATGTCATTCACTGCAGAATTGGCATATCCAACGACAAAATCAAAGATGAATTGTCACGTCATGGCGTTGAACGATATTGCCATTTTTTACAAAGCGTTCCAAGATCCTGCTAAACCGCATGGACACCCGGCACTTCCTTATGATTCAGTTTAGCAAAATTCCAGACGCCGCTTATTATTCAGTAAGACGCATTCTAGCAACATCCATTGATCCTCAGGATTAAGAGTTGTAATAGGACTAGTATGGACTATGGCAATTATTATGCGCTCCGATTCGTTAGAATGTCTTCGAACGAAAAAAAGTCAGAAACCTCATTTACGATGGCAGTGGTAATATTCGTTCATTAATTATATGTGCTGAGCATCTGGTCGTTGCGAAAGAATTGACTAAAATAGCTCTTCGCCGTATCCAGGTGTATCAAGTAGAGGTTAATGAATTAGCAGAATGGGGAAGGGGAGTGTTGATGAGAAGGGTTTTTGATAGAGAGATTTTCAGACGACAACCGACCGTTTGGAAGCGGGTGATGCCCAGATGTCAGATCTTAACGGTTTACACCACATATTTAGCGAATACTTGACGATACTCAATGACTTTAGTGTCAGGGATTTGGAGACTCTAAGCCAAGATGATGAGATAGGACTTTGGTGCGGTAAAGAGGATAAATTAGAAACAGTGCTCACAGCGATGCGTCACAATCTGGATACCTTTTGACAGAACCCATCGCCACAAGCTGAGCTTAATCGCTCTGATGTTGTTAAACGGATTATCAGGTATAGTCTATTCAGCAACCTCTACGATTTTTTTCAAGACAAGCAATGCACTTTCCTCTGAAAGTGATTTCTTAGGAAAAATGTAGACGATCAGCCGACGTTTGCGTTTGACTTAAATATCTGGCAGCATCGCAATCGGTAGATATTTCTTCACCCTACACTCGTCGGTGATTTGCCCCTTTCTTGTTTTTTTGCTAGATATCGAATTACATCTTTTCGGCGTGACCATTTGACAGTGGCCTTTGCTAAAATTGCTACAAATTTCTATTATTTATTTATTATCGCAATCCACTCTTGCTGTAATTTAGATTTAAGGAGTCAAGATATGGTTGCAAATATATAAATATACTTAACTCATATTCGTAAATTTGGAAAAACGATCCAAATTCATACGTAAGTTTTAAACTGTAAGCCATCTCATCCATTAATGGAATCCATCGGGAGGCCCTGGGGAATTTGGAAACTAGTAAGAGCTTCATTTGAAGCAGTTGGATGTAATTCCTCCAACCCATATGTGAAG
Source organism: Blastobotrys serpentis (assembly GCA_003705695.2). Classification (NCBI taxonomy): domain Eukaryota; kingdom Fungi; phylum Ascomycota; class Dipodascomycetes; order Dipodascales; family Trichomonascaceae; genus Blastobotrys; species Blastobotrys serpentis. The sequence continues at coordinate 275,608 of PPJG02000002.1, read as the reverse complement.
TAATAAATGTCGTCATCAAATAAATTAGCACACAGAAATATTTCCCCGGCTCAATCCTCTATTGACTTTGTCCCTTATTTCTACATATTTATACCAATTAAAAAAAAGTTTTATAACTACATACATACATACGCAATTAGATCAAGTCTGTTCACGATTAGTAATGGTGACACAATCGATTAAAAATATACATATAGATCTATATATATATATGCATATATGCATATATGTGGAAAGGTCTATATTTTATATATCGCGTATACATAATGTATATATAATTCCAATTTTTGTTAACGTTCAAAAATTAATAAAAAGTACAGTACCATCCGTTCGCGCGTCGTCTCCGACCGCGCTACTGAATATGGCCCTTACAGGCTTAACTATATCCGATCGAACGAGAGAAAGTGTTGCCCTGTAGGTATGACCGTACTTAAAAAATCACGTGATTTTACAAATTTGATACTGCTAAATTGGCAAAATCGTATAATCACGTGATGTCCAAAATAGGAAATGATATGCATTCCGTTTGACACGATACGCAGTCCCTGGCCCAATGGGGGGGGGGTCTTTTTTATAAAATTTATAAATGAAGATATCCATCAATCAATTAATAGTAGCTGTAGGTTGTCAAACCCATTCAATTCCAATTTTGTCAGTGTGTGGATGAACATGATGAGATTGTTATTATTATTTTTTTTTTTTTTGTCTTTCAACAATTTGTAGTCATTGGTCCAGAACATGCTTGAATGAATAACTGATTAAACTACAGTTTTAATCTTTACCTGACTCTCCAAAAAGTAATACTATTTTTGCGGAGATTCCAATTTCCGCTCTTTCCTCCATGTATCGAATTGCAAGCATTATACACTACTATTCATAATCTCCACATCATCCCGATTCCAATTGCATGCAATTGCAAAAAGTACTACAAAAGGGGCCAGTAAAACACAGTCGCATACACTTCTTTCTGTCCAATATTGAGTCTCAACTACCGCTCATTCGTCAAATAATATATTTGTATAATTTAAACTATAGTGATACAGACAATACTTGTCACAATGTTTGCCTATTTGTTGAAGGCACGTTCGGCTTGATCCTTGAGATCTTCAGCACCTCTTTGGGCACCAGTGGTAGCATCGTTAACAGCACGTCCAGCTTCCTTGCCAAGGTCGTGTTGGCCGGTGGCACTGTTCTTTAAATCTTCAACACCTCGGGCAACATTTTCCTTCAAGTCATTGGCTTGTCTTGAGGCATCTTTGGCAGCATCGTTAGCGTGATCAGAGGCATCCTTATTGCCACCGCTCAAAAAGTTAGAAGCTTGGTCCTTGATGTTGGTGATGGTGTCCTTCAAGCCACCAGATTGAGAGTTTCCGTCAGACATTGTTTGTGAGTGTTAATTGAGTGTAATTGATTGTTATGGAAATATTTTAAACTAAACTAGGAATTTTGTGTCCTATTTATATTCTTTCGCCAATGCTTCATCACCTACCTTTGTTTGCGCTGGCGGCCTCGATCCTTGCTGTGAGCTTAGCAGATTGCACGAATAATTTCCTAATTGGGTGACGTGATGTTTCTTTTTCTCTTAGAAACTGCAAGCGCCATGCGGATCCAAAACAATACCTTGCTATTATTATAGTGGCGAAAATGATGCCCCGACGAACGCCTGTGCTGGGCGGGTCTTCGAGTCATCAAACAATTTCCCATTATGGAACTCCAGCACAGTTTTTGTTTTAATCGCTGGACTTCGTGTAAACTTATGACGAACGTGTTTGTGTGTGTTATTGTATTTCATGTGATGGAATTTTTTTTTTTTTTTTTGAGTGAATGACGCCACTATGAATCAACAATAATCACAATCACAATCACATCAATTTCGAAATGGACGAATTGGGGAAACTTCATGCATGCGTCACATTTAGACGAGATTGCCAATCCTCTCCCTGCATGTGCTCTTTTCGGGATAGATCATCTCGAAGGGTATATTATCAGATGATCAATATTTTATTATTGATAACCCTAGGGGTCATAGAAAAGAATGAGAGTCGGTTGTTTAAACACTTCCAGTTTCAATTGAGCGGGGTAAAAGTTGCCAGGCGAGGGAGGCGGGATTTCAAGACAAACCCTTGGGTTGATGCCAATGCGCGGATGGATGGAAATTTGGCCCGGCGGCTGGTTTCCGTTTGTTTTAGATTTCATTCCTCCGAGGTCGAGGCTATTTTTATGTCGGTGGTAGCTTTTACCGATGGAGCGTGATGACGTTGGCCGAAGATGGAAAGAAAATGATGTAAAGTTATGCAATATATGCGCAGGCAACAACAAGGCGTCATCATAATGAGATGAGCCCAACTATTGTCGTGTGTGATCAACTTCCATCTGATCAGATGTGGGAAGTATACTATCGGTTTAAAACAATTATTGTCTTACGGTTCTATCTCATCTACCCTCGGTCTCTATGATTCGTCTAACTAGGGGAATAATTTCGTCATTGTCCAGAGTCCTTTCGGGATGAACGAATTTTTCTTCCAAAACTTTGTTAAACAATTGACCCAATAACTTGATCAGAATGCCCAGTCGCGGCCAGCATTTCAGCCCTATCCAGTCTCGCACGATAACACCGGATCCCAGCGGATCGACAGTGACATCTCCCTGCGAGAAAAAGACCATTCCAAACGTTCCCAGGGGTGTAATGTTATTGACAAACAGTTTCGACGTTGACATCTTGGAGCTGAATGAAACATAATGCGCGTCGTTAACAAATTTGTTGGTTGCAAAGATGGTTGAGCTTGGATGGACAAATACACGTCCATCCTCCTCGGTGAAAAACTTGATTCCTCTGGATTCAGGGTCCTGTTCCACCGCACCGGAACTCGACGATTTAAAGACTTTCTCCGGGAATACAATCTCTGCAATATTGGGCGACATTGCAGCTCCAACAATTGCTCGGATCAGTACTAGGTTTTCATCATGTTGGTTAAAGAAAGGTGGGAGGGACTTCAATGGAATAAACCCCGCCTCCTGAAGACTAGTAAGAAACTGGCGTCGATTCGATTCAATGTCAAAGAGTGTTTGTTGTGAAAGGAAATTCTCATTGCACCATTTCCGTATAGATTTGGCGCTCTGTGTCTTCCTCTTCTCAGCCCAAATTTCATACGCCATTGTGGCTGCCAACAAATCACCCTGTCCATCCTTTGCAAACTCCAAAACGGCCGCTTTCGATTCATCTCGCTTTTCCTTCGGGGATACAAAGGGAGATTTGACAGAGAGGATGGAACAAAGTGTGAGCCCCTTGTTTAAACATCCGAAGATGGCACATAGAATCAGCAGTTTAGCACATCGAACATCTGCAGGAATCGTGGAGATATGTTTACCCAGCGCTGTCAACTGATCATCATTATTAAGCGCACCGTTTTTGGTCAGGATCTTTCTTGCAGTTTCCAGGGCCGCAGAGTTAGGTGGGTCAAGCGCTTCAGAAAGGAATTTTTGAGTATCATTGATTCCCATCGCCTTCACACTTAGATACAACTGTTCCAAAGGAGCTCGCTGCATCTCCGGTGCTGGTTCTTTGGCCATTTCATTGGTTTGAATGTTTCGCGTATATAGTTTGTAGCATGTACCTTCTTGAACACGACCTGCACGACCCCGTCGCTGCGTAACCTCGGCTTGAGAAGCCCAAGAATCAACCAATTTGACTACATTAGCTTCTGCCTCATACACGGTTGCCTTGACTCTCCCTGAATCGATCACTGCCATGACATCAGGGATTGTGATGGAAGTTTCAGCCACATTGGTTGAAACCACAACCTTACGTAGTCCTTTTGGCGGAGCATCGAAAACACGTCGTTGTTCCGCCGGAGTGAGAGAGGCATGCAACGGCAGTGCATGATATCGAGCTGATCTGATTGCAGCGATCGTATTGTCAATCTCTGCAGCACCAGACATGAAAATCAGAATACTGCCGGACTTGTCCAAATACGAATCAATGTAGTCAACCACATGCGATATCAGACTGTAATCAATACCGTTACGAAGTGCAATAATCACTCTGCCGACATCACTTGAAGTTATGCCTTCGTCTGAAAGCGCTTGGGGTGTATATTTAGTGGTTTGAATGATATCGTCCAAATATAAATCAGTGACGGGGAATGTACGTCCTTCAATATGTGTATAGCCAATGTTGTTATTAAAATAGTTGAAGAAGGCTGTGGTATCGACAGTCGCACTCATCAAGATGATCTTGAGCTTATGAGAAGTTTTCTTCATGATACGTTTGAGCAAAATCAGTAAATAACTGCTGTCCAATGACCGTTCGTGGATTTCGTCTACCACGACGTGGGACACATTTGTCAGTGCCTTTGGATCCGATTGCAACATACGTAAAAGTACACCTGCAGTCACAAACCTGATCATTGTCTTGGGGGAAGTTTTGGATTCTCCTCTGATAGAATATCCAACCGTATCCCCAACTGCTGAGTCCCGTTCATCCGCTACTCTCTGTGCCAACCCCATTGCTGAGATTCTTCTAGGTTGTGTACAGATGATGTTACACTTGTTGCCGCAATTTGTTTGGATCAAATCGTCCAAAATGAATTGGACAATTTGCGTAGACTTACCAGAACCTGTTTCACCGGTAACTAACACAATATCATGTTTGTTGATCAATTTTATGATTTCGTCCTTCTTCCTCCATGCAGGCAGAGCTTCTCTATCCTTCAAACTCTTTTGTAATCTAGTGGACGATTCCAATTGCGAATTGTAATCTTGTTTGATCTGCTCTCCACTTTCGTTGACAAACTTTAGTCGTGATGCCGAAGTCTTATTGTTGCCGTTCTTTTTCCCTGTTGATTCCGCTGTTAATTTTTCGTTATCACCAGAAACCGCACCAGAGATATCGGACAGTTTTGGAGGGTTATTCAGAATATCGGTGTGATTTTCATCGACCCATTCGACAATACATGATAACATAAAATCTCCTACATAGTTTTCCAATGCATATCTGCCAGTTTGTTTGATCAGATTCAATAGCGAATATTTAGGTGCCGATTTCTTGGTAATGCCGATTCCAGGGATTGTAAGAGGGTAGTTTTCACTTCGCCAAAAGGTAATTACATAGCCCTCGCCGGCAACGGAGATCGTATCGTCATTCATTTTAACCTTGTCCCCATAAATGGCGGCAAGACTTTGACCTTCATCTTGCCATATTTGTTCTGACGAAGGTTCCGATTCTGGGTTCAGTGATGACTGAGACGTGTAGACGAGATCATGGGTCAACTTCACAATTGGATGTATATTATTATTATTGGAGGAGGAGGAGGAGGAGGTTAATGCATTAATAATGAGGTCCTCGGAATATCCGTATGGTTTGACTTGGCGGATCATTTGCTCCGTTTGGAAGTCATTAAACTGGACATTTGCGGAGACATGATGTTTGTGGTTCTTCTCTGTGAACATCTGAGGCAAGTCCTCTTCTGGAACGTGTATCAGGAGCCATTCAAGAGCCTGGGATAAGGACGAAGAGAATTCTAGAGCTTCTGAAATTTCGAATGGCTGAAAACCTAGTTTGGACAAATCGGACGTTATCTTATCAACATTATTATCGGCATCAGACGCCGGCGACGACAGGGAATTTTTTGACAAACTGAACCCGTGGTACTTTCGAATGATTCTTTCAACGTCCAATTGGACATTTTTAGACATTGCCAATACGTTATTAAACTTGATGCGTCGACGCTTTGAATCACCAGTTGGTTGATTGTTCTGTTTAGGAGTAGTACTTTCCAGCGAAATAACGGGCCGCTTTGAACTGTCCGGCTTCTGTTTCTCTGCTTGGCTCTTTTTGATTGCCAGCTGTCTTTCCCTTTCGGCCAAAAACGGATCTTGTGCATACATTGTGGCCTGTCTGTCAGCCGGGGTTTCTTTTTTAGCCTGATCCAATTTCGCCCACAGGTCCTTATGCGCACCGGGAAGAATCATCTTCATATTTTTATGGGATGCCACTCGGTGGAGTGCATAGGTTGCAGCAAAATGCCTGGCCTCCATGTTAGATGGTTGTGGAGGGACCAATTCCTTAGGCGGATGAAACGTTACTTTTTCAATCTCGTTGGTTTTCGGATTGACATTGCCCAACGTTACGGTCATAATGATGTTTTCACTGCCAACATGATGCTGGATATATGTTTTTGTTAATATTGATGTGCACGTCATTTAGTAAAAAAAAAAAAAATGCTGAATCCTACTTACTGGGGTGAATTCGGGCTTCTGCCATTTCAATTTCTGGCAATGTTCATGCAATAAACTGGCTGGCAGTTTCCCTGTCCAAGATTGAGAAGAAGTTACCTTGGCTCTATTGGTTACTCGAGTCTGTTTCTCCTCTGGAGTCTCGTCTTTTTTTCCTCCGCCCTTGGACGACAGGTTTCCTCTTCTTTTCACCATGTTGTTCGACCTCGGACGGGCAAAATTTCACTGCCGTTTGCAACAAAAAAAATGACCGGCGCGAACAAACGCGAGAAGCCTTCACAGAACCTCGTCAACGCGAGATAATGATGGTGATGATGATGTCTGTGTGTGATTTCATAGTAGTTTATATATATGTATATAACTTGAAATAGATGAAAGCGGACTTTTCCCAGTTACAGTTTACAGGTTTTTTGTGTCGTCCACCTAGTTGAGCGACTATAGAACGCAGCAGTATCAGTAAATAAAACATATATATGTGTTCTAAATGTGTCTGCTACATAGGTACGAACGAGGGAAGACATATCGCCCCCGCAAAAGTACTCTTTCGCCTCCGACGGAAGAGAACGCTTAAGAAGATACCTATCTGAGGCCTAGAATCACACGAACGATAAGCCTGAACCTTGCAGACCTCTATAATAGGAAAATCCGCATCTCACAGGTGTCTTGGATCGGACAAAGCATATCCCTTTGTCCAACGTGGGCGGATGCCATTAAGGATCCGTTGCAGCGATAGATAAAAAGCTGAATCAGAGGCTAGGTTTGAGAACCAGCATGTGCTAGATCTTCGGGAGCTATATGGAACTGTGGATGGGGCGTAAGAATTCAGAAACAGATCAGGGGACCCATATGATAGATGCAGAGACATATTGTCTAGTTGATAAGATTTTACAAAGCGACCTGTCTTACAATCCTATTTGCCAGCGATTTTCTTTCTTACTTTCTTTCCTTCCTATTTTAGACCTTCTTTCGCCTTTGCCAGTTTCACTATCTTACCAGGACGCAGGCTCCAACACCCTGAAGATCTTTGTGATCACCTACAAAAATAAAGATGCATCAAAAAAAAAAGTATCCATGTTGAGGACAGTCCTAGGATCGTTTTAGGATGAGAATGCCATGAGGCAGAGTAATAAAATTAAAATGACAAGAAAATAATCGCTCTGTTTTGACGATTTTCAAGTTAATTACCTGAAATTGTGGTTAACATTTTTTTTTTTTTTTTTCATTTGCAGCCGCAGTGGATTAGAAAAAAAGAGCGCATCTGGGGGAGCCCGGAACGAAGACGGGTCGGAGGCTTACAAACCCGACTGTCTGAGAAAAAAAGATTGTCAGCAGAAAAAGAAAAGTGAGACCAAAATGACTACAAGAAGCGTTTTACAGAATTGATTATAGATACGTATATATATTCGTGGGATGCCACAGGGTATAGAAATAAAGAAGAAAAAAAAAAAAAAAAAAAGGCAAAAGAATAAACAGATTAATCCGTCATGGAGGACCTAAGCGATTACGAATTGATAAAGAAGTACGAGGAGAAGATTAAGACAAAGAATAACCTTAGTTATCAAGATAATGAGGAGAATAAGAAAAAACGGGTTGGGAAAGCCTGTGACAGTTGCCGGATGAAGAAGACCAAATGTGACGGAAAGAAGCCGTGCACTAAATGTTCACAAGACAACAAGCTGTGCACTTATTCAGAGAAGAAGAAACAGCAGGAAAAGACATATTCCAGCAGTTATGTTGAGCTGTTGGACTGTCGAATCCAGATTCTTCAGGAGTCCATCTACAAGATAATTAATAAGATCAGCAACAACGAGCCAGTGGACCATTACGTGCCCAAGGGCGACGGCAATTACTCTATTAATCAGATTATCGACCTGGTGATGAGAGATGACGGAAGTAGTGTCCATGGCGACAGCCAGAATGAAGATGAAGCGGAGGACGATGATGACGAGCATTACGAGATATACAAGAGCCCAGAAAACAATACTAACAACAACAGCAACAACAACAATCACGTCACAGCCACAGAGTCCTCCGGTCAGGAGGAGTCGCCTGGGTCGATTTATGACGACGCTCCGTTGGAGCTGGACCTTGGGCCATATAAGTCTGGCGCGGCCATGGCAGCAGCAGCTGCTGCGGGAAACCCAATTACGCTTCCAAACTCCCCAACCTCTCTCGCATCGTCCCCAGGATCGGAATTCGCAACAGAGCTCTATCCAAGCAGCTTTGGTGCGCCTCCTCCCCCTCCACCGCCAGGGTCTATTTCCCCACAGCTGCTGTTAGACCAAAAATCGAATTCCTTCACCTCCCTTTCTACAGCAACCCCACATAAATTGGCAAGAAGGGATTCAGCCGGGCATCTATCTAAAGTACACAAAGCAGGCTCCCATTTCCACAAGCATCCAAGTCTGTCGGGCGCCGATGGCAACAATCCGTATGGTCGTCCAGAGCGTCCATACAGACATAGCTACATGTCTGTAAACGATACAGACGACTTTTACGCCACAGAGAGCTTCAATTCCATGCTTCCAATAGACGATATCAATGTCACCCTGGACGATTTGTGGCTCGGGGTTCAGCCTCAATAGAGAGTGTGATCGTCGCCCCGCCGCACATCACTTCGGCATCTTTGTTAACTCCGGGATCCGGAGAACATTACCTCCGTTATTTTACGAGCTCTTTTTATTTATTCTTATTTGAACAAATATATATAAACTTCATAATAATATTAATAATAATTAATGAAATTTTGCCATCGAGCTATCTCTTGTCCTCCACCTCTTTCGCCCCCGTTTTCTATCTATGACTTATAGCTGACTCAACTTCTTCCCACTCTATGTTTTTCAACTTCTCTTTTATCCGACAAAAAAAAATATGTTTCTCCGACATTTTCTGTCGGTCGTCCGAACCCCTCCACCCTGAGCCACTCGATTTTGCGGCTGTCGATCTTCGCTGGGTCTTAAACATTAACCTTCTGACAAATTTTGACTAATATCTCACGAGAAATATGAGTGATAGCCATGCACGCATCTGATCTACGCTCTTTCTCTATTTGGGCTCTTAGCGCTGTCAATTCTCATTTTGCAATGTATTTCTAAGCATTTCTAAGCAGCTGGATACCTGTATGCAACCGTTGCTGATCTTTCGGCTCGCCGACCTGATTTTTCAACGGCGCTCCGATAAAACCACCTGTTGAGTGCTTTTTGCTGCGACATGTAGTGTATGTATGTGTTGGTTTTGTCTATGGTGGAGCTACGTTGTTGTTGTTGTTTTTTTTTGCTTCTTTTCGGATGAGGAAGATGCCGCGGGAGAATGCCCTGCCGGCGGCGTTCTTTTCCAGAAAAGAACCAAAAGCACCCTTAACTTGCTTGAGAAGAATTTCTTATTGTTTGCATTGTGCTAATAAAATGTTCCATTCAACCACATATTTCCCCATATAATATTTGCATTCTTGGCATCCTGACATCTTGTAAAAATTATAGATCCACCGTTGTTTTGTTCCAGATTGTGGACCCGTCATCTGTCGATCGTGGTCGGCTGCGAGATTTGTTATTGACAGTTTCTGATTTGACCCAATTTTCCAATAATCATCTACTACTACACACGTAAGTATTCCAAGATGTGACGGGTTGTGTAGTATGTGATAGCTTATCTGTCGGATGTGACTGTGTGTTTTGTCCCTGGTGATATTGTGATATGAGGGTGCTAGTTATATATGTCTTTCCTAAATAGCCGTTAATGATGAACCCTATAAGCAAAAATAGAAATATGCAATCTCGATCGGCAGATCAATCACAGTAACAGTGAAATAATAATATCCTATCAATAGATTATAGATTTGTATCTAGTCAACTATGGCCAAAATGGACTACTACTCTACATAGCTTCTTATGTGACAAACCAAGATCACACCCACTTGTCAATCAATGTATACCCTGACTAGGAAACCCATTTTCGGCCACAGAAAGCAGAGATAATACAGAACAACACAGACGAACGGTGCCAATGCGTCAATCTCAGGCGTACCAGGGCAGCGGCAGGGGTGACGTGAAAGAATTGCAAATTCCGGCAAATGTGTCAAGTAACAATGGGTTCCACAATCGATCACAGAACCCTGAAGAACAAACCATAAACTCGAGACGGGAAACAAGGAGACGCGTCAACAACATGCCGTAGAAAATTACTCTATTCGACAGGTGGTAAACAAGTAAACGACAGAGACCCTGGCTAGCCGAGCTCCGATTGCGACAAAACGAGAATCCCGGTCCCTTGAGACATGGCCCGATCGTTTGCCTCAAAACAGCGAACAGTCAGAATATAGTGTATAGGAAGAATATGTAGGGGGATCGTTAATCCCTGTGAAGATCCATCAAACCGGTATTTTTCAACCTCAATAGGTAATCCTTGAAACCACGAATTGGTTGGATTCCCTGTTGATATTGTTAGAAACTTTTACACAAGTCAAAACGTCACACTTGAGAACTAAATTAATATTCCATTCTTCTGTTTCAATCCATTCTTTGTTATCCAGTTCTGCCTCCCCCCTACATTCTGTTAAGACACCAAAAAAAAATAAATAAACACTTTTATGCGCATGGATCACGCTCCGCCGCACAGATAGTCAGACACCCCCGTCATATAATTAAATTCGATCGAACGATTACGTAACGAAGGGTTAAGATTAAAGTTAGGTTTTGGACTGTATTTTCTCGCCAAAAAACGTCAAAAGTTTAGATATGAAAAAAAGAAGATCAAAATTTAAATAGCAATAGTAACCATAATAATAATGATTAATTCAAATTAATATCATTTAACATTTTTATTTTATGTCAAGATTTTTCGAAGGGACAAACGCCGGAGAAAAAAAAGTTGACCACCCCCTACATTGGTCTATGTAAGACGCGAATCCTTGAAGAATGCACGCCGATCATAGACTCGATCTACCCCCAGTTGATTGAAACAGCTAAGACTGACAGGATAATCACAGTCTAAATTGGCAGGCAAAAAAGTTCTATAAAAAGGGGCCTCATTGCACTTCAAGTAGCTTTTTCTTCATTAATCATTTTAATCTATTCTTAGTCACTCTTTTAATACCTTTTAATCTTTACCTTAATTTTTCAACAATGAGATTCAACAAGAACACTGCTGCTATCCTCCTTGCAGGTCTTTCTATGGTCGCTGCCCAAGGTACTTTGGCCAATGGTGAGCCAAACGAATGTACCGCTTGTGCTGAAGGTGCTGCCTCTTCTACCGCCGCCTCTTCCTCTGCTGCCTCTTCCTCTGCCGCTTCCTCCTCCGCAGCTTCATCTTCTGCTGCCTCCTCTTCTGCTGCATCTTCCTCTGCCGCTTCCTCTTCCGCAGCTTCCTCCTCCGCTGCCTCCTCCTCCGCTGCATCTTCTGCTGCTTCCTCCTCCGCCGCTTCTTCTGAAGCTACCTCTGGTCCAGCCTCTTCTACTGGTGCTGAAGCCACCACCACTGCTGCCCCAGCCCTCACCACTAAGGTCGTCACTATTCCATGTCACGAATGCACTGACGCCAGTGTCACCACTGTCACCACCACTTTGCCATGCGAAGAAGAATCCGCTACCCCAACCCAAGCTGTTGTCACTGAAACCACTTCCGAGCCATGCCCAGAAGAGACTACTGCTGCCCCAACCCAAGCTGTTGTCACTGAAACCACTTCTGAACCATGCCCAGAAGAATCCACTGCTGCCCCAACTCAAGCCCCAGCTACCGAAACTGTTTCTGAACCATGCCCAGAAGAATCTTCTGCCGCTCCAACTCAAGCTCCAGCTACTGAAACTGTTTCCGAACCATGCCCAGAAGAATCCTCTGCTGCTCCAACTCAAGCTCCAGCTACCGAAACTGTTTCTGAGCCATGCCCAGAATCTTCTGCCGCTCCAACTGAAGCCCCAGCTCCAGAAACCACCACTGAAGTCACTGTCATTGCTAAGACCGTCACTGTTGCTCCAGGTGTTGTCAAGACTGAATCTACCACCTTGCCATGCCCACCATCTTCTGAAGAAGCTCCAACTCAAGCCCCAGTTGCTCCAACTGAAGCCCCAGCCCCAGTTGAATCTTCTGTTGCTCCAACTCAAGCTCCAGCTCCAGTTGAATCTTCCGCTGCTGTCCCAACCCAAGCTGCTGTCCCAACTGAAGCTCCAGCTGGCAACTCTTCTGAAATCCCACAAGCTCCAGTTTCCTCTGGCTCTGTTCCAGAACAAGTTAATGGTGCTTCTGGCCTTTACGCTTCTTCCGCTTTCGGTTTGATTGCTGGTGTCGCCGCCTTGTTAATCTAAATCTTTTAACCTTTTATTAGTACATTTAACCCTTCTATATACCTTTTGACATTAGATAAAAATTAATTGAACATTTTGCTGGCACAATAACCCCAAGATTCATTACACAATGTACCAATGTCGGTTACAAGCGGTATCATTCGGATGATGTTCCAGTCCCTGACATCTCTGTAGTTTATCTTATCTCATCGAGTTAGGTGACATACATAAGAACCGTCCATCTGAACACTTCTATCTATATTAACCTGAGTAATAATGATATAAATGATAATTGCAACGGTACCTACAAATTGATTGCAAAATGTACTTTTGGGTTCATCTTGCCGGTGACTAATTTACGCTATCGGACAAACGGCCACCGATATCGGCCTGCACTCAAGTCGAAATGACACACTAACAGGGGAAATAATGAGATGACTAAAAAAAAACACTTTGGATCTGGATAACGAAAACCTGTGAATTGCCGCCGTTGGTCCAATTCATCTCATACTCAACGCCATTTTTCCAATCCATTAAACTGTTTATTACCCGGTTCGATCTACAGAACGGTTCTAAAGGACCAAAAAAAAAAAAAAAATTAAATAAATAGTTTAAGGGGATTTCGGACCTCCGATAGAACGGCCATATGAAAACGGGATCCATAAAAAAACCAACAAATTTGTACAAGATCGGACAAATGATGCGCATACACACAAAAAAAATTTTAGTAGAAATAACATTCTTTTTAATAAAACTAATTCAAATACGTGAAAATCTATTGTCTTGGCACCGGTAGAGATTCCAAAAACCGTCAGGGCGATAACGGCGGGCCATATTCGGAATTTAGCCTCTGAAACAGAGACATAATGGATAGTTGGCGAGCGGGGTGATGCGTATATAACAGAAAAAAGAAAAGAAAGCTAATAACATTTACTTTTATATTAGGGCCTCGATCCGTCCAAGGATCCCTTTTTTTTATTTTTCCCTTCCTTTCGTTAGAATTAGATTTTGTTCAGTAATCCCGGAGTCATGTCGAGCCAGGAAAAAACTGAAGATTTCGGTCCGCGGGTCGATGAAGATGAGACCACCGACTTCCAAATTTTGACCTATGAACAACAGCAAAATATCATCAAGGACTTGGCTGATCGGTACGGTATCAACCGTCGAAAGCTCATGATGAAACTTGATTTATGGATCGTTCCACCAATTTGTCTGCTCTATTTATTAGCATTTATCGATAGAGTCAACATTTCCAATGCAAACGTTTATGGAATGTCTGAGGACTTGAAGCTGACAGGAAATCAATTCAATGTGGCGCTTACAATCTTCTTCGTACCTTACTGCGTAGCTGAAATTCCATCAAACTTCTTGCTAAAGAAGTTACGGCCGTCCATTTGGCTACCAGCTTGTATGGTCCTTTTCGGCGCCGTGATGATCGGCCAAGGTTTTGTGAAAAATTACAGTGGAATTTTGGCTACCCGGTTCTTTTTAGGGTTGTTCGAGGCAGGTATGTTCCCCGGATGTTTCTACTTGTTGTCTATGTGGTATCGAAGAGATGAAGCCCAGAAACGATATTCCTTCTTTTTCAGTTCGACGTCTTTGGCAGGTGCCTTTGGCGGGTTGATTGCGTATGGATGCCATCAAATTGATGGAGCCAAAGGGATTGCAGGATGGAGATGGATCTATATCATTGAAGGTGCCATCACAGTCTTCTGCTCAATCCTCATGTTCTTCACCATTGCAGATTTCCCAGAAGAGGCAAAGTTCTTGACCGAAAACGAGAGGGCTTTCATTAAGGCCAAACTCGAATTGGACGTTGGAAAATCCAACAGTGAATACAAGTTGACATTATCCTCTATTTTCAAAACTCTGTGTGACTACAAGGTTATGCTCGCTGCGCTGATGTACTTTGGTTTTATCATCCCAGCATATTCATATTCTTATTTCTCTCCATCTATCATCCAATCCCTCAACTACTCTCCTGTCCAAACACAACTGCATTCTGTTCCTCCTTGGGCCGTCTCTTTCGGATTGTCCATGATTTTGGCCACGCTTGCAGATCGCACGAGACATAAGTTTGGCTATATTCTTTTTGCATCTTTTGTGTGCTTGGGCGGATATATCATTTTACTTGCCACAGATACAGATTATATCAGCGCACGGTATGGTGCCTGCTTCCTAATCAGTTCAGGTGCATTTGCTGGAATGAGTTTGCTGGTGTGCTGGTGCCAAATGAACTTTGCTGGCCATGCAAGAAAATCAGTCGCGTCAGGTTTCCAGATTGGATTCGGTAACATTGGGGGGATTGTAGCTACTTTCATTTTCTTGAAGGAAGATTTTCCAAAGTACATTCGTGGTCTCTCTGTTGGCATTGCGTTTGTTGCATTTTCCATTGCCATTGAAGTTATCTATTATTTGTCCATCCGCCGTGAAAACAAATTAAAGGAAGAAGGCAAAATGGACCAAAAATGGAATGACATGTCTCCACAGGAACAAGCAGAAAATACTGATTTAGACCCTAAGTTCAGATACACTTATTAATACGCTAATGAAATCAATAATACACAGTTTTTCCCTCCAACATAATTTAAATAGCTAAATTAATTGTTTTTTCAATCGATGCCCAAGCTTGTTTTTGATCCCACCTTGATTTGGTATTTCACATACAAAATGGATAGCCCTGACTGTATAATTGCCCATCTCATGCAGCCGTGTGAGTGAGTGCCATTTTTAAAAAAAAAAAAAAAATAAAAAAATAAAAATAAAAATAAAAATAAAAATAAATAAATATAGATCTAAAAGTTGGAATTGGAGCGATCCGATTGAAAACTGGGAATGACTACTTTATTATTAACATTAATATTGGTAGATGGCATGGGATCAATTGCATATATATATATATATTATTTAACTATACATAGTTATATATAAATTATATATAAAATAAAAGTATATCACGTGACTAAATGTATTAAATCATCAAAAAAGAAGCCCTACGGGGGGCTCGAACCCCCAACCTTGTGATGACTTTTATCTCTTTGTAAGAGGAATTAAGAGTCACACGCTCTACCGATTGAGCTAGCAAGGCCGATTCTGACAGCCAAAGAAAAGAGAAAATCAACAGAGAATGCCAGCTTAACTCCGTTTAACGCCGTGTTACTAAACTCCGCTTAACTCCGCGTTTATTTTGTTTGTGATTCCGGCAAAAACTGAACCCGGCGAAGGTATATACTTGATTTTGCTATCTTCGAGTTTCCAACGAGTGAATTATCTTTCTTGATATACCTATCTCATTTAAACTTATGTACACCGGAGTTATTATTAGTACTATCTGAGAGTTAGTAGTTTTCTGGGGGAGCCCTCGCAACATTTTGAGTAGGATAACTCAAATGAGGACGCAACATGGAAAATTTGGATGCTATTTCCAACGAATGAAGATTCAAAACAGGGACCACAACTGTTCATGCGGTGAGCTCGAAGATGTTTCACACATCCTCACGCGCTGCGAACAATATAAGAACGAACGAGAGGTCTTGAAGCGGGCCTCACCGGAGCTCGACTTGAAAGCACTTTTGGATTCTCGAACGGGCCTATAATAATAATAATAATAATCAATTTACTCCTGTGTACTTATTTAAACATAAAGCAAGATAGTTCGAATGTTTACCCAATCCGGGCGATTCACAAGTTGTTCGTGTATTGTTAGCGATGTTGCCGGATTTCCCTTATAGTGAGTGTGACTGTTTAAATCTCTTTGCAAAGCGTGCCATCCTTATGCAGGGGCTATGCTAATCTTCTCTGTATCGTTTCAAATTGACCATTTGTCCCGAAGGATTATTATTATTATTATCCGAGAGCTTCTATACTAGGGTTAACGGCCATTTCGTATAATTTGGATCTGACAGTAATAATAATAATAGTAATAATCAATTGACTCCTGCGTACATACAGTTAAATGAAATAGATACATCAAGCAGGCGAATTAAGTCATTGGCCCACTCCAGGCGTTACAGCGTGTAGAAGGTTCATATGATGGCGATGGCGCTGGATTTCTCTCTTATGGATTTGACAGTAATAATAACAATAATATTTATCAATCTACTACCCCTGTGTACACAACACAGTTCTACCAGATATCAGAAAAAGGTTTGGAAAGGGGCAGCATAAAATTACAGGTCTTTAGCTAGCTTCAGTACAGCATATTCTATGTGTATCTCAGCACCGCAGAAACGGAAAATCAGTGGCTTTAGTTGCACCAGACACCAAACTGACAGAAGCTATTCGTCCTCTGCCATTGCGGAACGAAGCTTAGATGAGGACGCAACATGGAAATTTGGACGTTACTTCCAAAGAATGAAAATTGAAAATAATTTAAGCACCACATAGAAGATGTTTCTTACTTTCTAGCGGACTGAGACCAATTTGAAAACGAACAAGGTGTCTTCGAAAGAAGGTCAGTCCTGCCTAATTAATCGAATACGTGAAAAAAAGATGATGGTAATAGTATTTCACTGGTTAATCAATTAACGGGGAAATCTGGCGCATAGTGAAATGCCGTTATGAAACTAAAGATATTTCGACGCCCAGACTGGGCTAATGTATTCTCAACGCGTCCTAATCGAATATATCGAAACCAAAGTAATTGATTATTAGATAAATATCATCATTTAAATTTATGTGCACAGAAGTAGCAACTAGATTTGATAAGATAACTTGTGCTCACATAAGTGGGAATCTGAAAATCGAAAATCCATATAGGTCAAATTTCGCTTTAAAAGGTTAAGATTTCCAGATTTCCGAGATCAAAACGAATTTCCTAAACGGAGCTAATAATTTTACATGCGGCCATCCTGGGTGACATTCAGATCGAAGCGGGATCATATACCTTCGTCAGATGACATATATTTCTCTACTACCAGCCTGTATTCCTGCGCCATTGAAATGCGGACATCATCATCGCGTGTTTAGAGCTACCACCTCGATCCACGAAAAGAATTTGGATTAATGGATGTCCGCCATGGGAATAAGTATTTAAAAAAAAAGTCGCGATTATTTCCATTTCATTTATGTATTATGCTGTATTATTAGGAATTTGACAGGAAAAATTAGGTAACGTTAAACCAATAAATATACAATCATCAATTAAGAATGGATCCACCAATGTGCAAAAAGGTGAGATATAACAAGACAGCAATGGGCCCACAAGAATACATGGACCAATACACCACCGCAGATAGTTCATAAGTGGCATCAAGATAAATACCTGTAACAGTCAAAACAATCAAACCAGTGACCAGCACCCAGAAGAATGTAAGATATATTCGCTGCCAATGAAACTTTTCTTCCAATTTCATCTCATCATCAATAAAAACTTGCCCCTTTTCGTCTCCAGGTTGTGACATAATTTGTAATCGTTTCAGGGCCTTCTGTCGAAGGTGTCGCACAACTAAGGTGCCTATGATAGAGGAGGATATGGTAACAAAAAACCAAATGACTAGCCCAGTAAGAACTACTCGAGCTTTGTAGCAGTCGTCAAAATAGTAGAGAGGCATAGGTTCATACTGAATCTTTTTTTTCAAAATTTATTTCATCTTGACACAAATCCCTGTTTTTATATTCCTTTAACGTTGCCGATCTGCACGTGGGGCTTATCGTTGGGTCGGAACAGAGCCCCCACCGGGGTGAAAAAACGTGGTTCACTATTTACATTTTAATTTGTTTTAAGATGATACTGTTTGAGTTTGTCTGGAGTTGTTTTACTCGGAGCGCCAATCATAGGGTCAGCTCCTGTAATGGTTTTCGGGAATGCAATTACATCCCGTATCGAGAGTGTGTCACACAACATGGCTGTTAGCCTATCAAAGCCTATAGCCAGGCCAGCATGGGGTGGGGCCCCAGTTGCGAGGGCGGTGAGAAGGTGCCCGAAAAGTTTTTGAGAATTTTCAATTTTGAGAATATTGTCAAAGATGTACTGTTGAAGTTCGGTATCGTGGATACGGGTGGACCCTCCTCCAACTTCCACACCGTTAATAACGAGGTCGTAATGCTGTCCGCGGACTGACAATGGCGACGATTCCAACAGCTCCAAGTCGTCCAGATGGGCCATTGTGAATGGATGGTGGGTGGTGACAAAGGAATTGTAGTCGTATCTCGGATATGATCCGTCGGTTCTGTCATCTTCGATCTCCTGGGGATTGAATAATGGGAAATCAATCACCCAGTTTGAGACAAAGGTATCTTTCCTGTCCAACGGTTTTCCATCTGGGCCCTCTCGGACGTTTTGGTGGCCCATGTGGGTTGTCAAGAGTTGTCTCAGCCTTCCCAAAGGAGTAGGATTTTCAAAGCTCAGGCCTTGTCGATTTGAGAGTGCCAAGAGATCATCGTCTTGAAGTTTAAGATTGGAACGCAGCTGTGCAGGCAATTCTTTGGCTCGCACCAATTTTGGGACTCGCGATGGGTACTGATGTGGGTCGAGAAGGGGTGCTAATTTGTCAGCTTGGATTTCATTCCCGAGAACAAGCCCCTCGAACACGGGGAATTCGGCGTTTTCAGAGGCAGGCAAATGTTCACTCAGATCTACAATTTCCCATTTATATCTTAGGTCTGGCTTGTCAATTCCGAAGCGGGCAATGGCTTCGTTGTATGTCAATTTGTAGCATTGGTCGGGCACCAATTTGCCGGTCTTCGGGTCCAAACTATATCGCTTCTTGCCCAATTCCTTAAAAAGGCTGGAAATAACCTCCTCCACAGTATTCTGCACATCTGTAGCCCCAGCAAACGCCATCTCTAAATCCAACTGCGTAAACTCAGGCTGTCTATCCTGTCGTAAATCCTCATCCCGGAAACATCGAGCAATCTGATAGTACCGATGAACTCCAGACGACATCAATAGCTGCTTGTATTGTTGGGGACTTTGAGGCAATGCATACATGTAGCCCTTCTTTCGTGTGGGCACAAGAAACTCCCGTGCCCCCTCTGGCGTAGATTTAAATAACAACGGCGTCTCAATTTCTGTAAATCCTTGATCATTGAGCGACCCCCTCACTGCCGACATCATCTTGGCCCGGGTTTGCAAATTCCGTTGAAGCATCCTAGATGTTCTCAATTCTAAATATCTATGTTCCGCTGGCCAGTCCTTTGTACTACCCGTGGTCAATTGCGACCCAATGATCCCGGCTTCATTCAAAACCTGCACTTTTTCCAATTTCATCTCCTTGCCGCCATCTTCTTTCATCTCTATCCTCCCAGTTGCTACAACTGCAGACTCTGGCTTGACCCCTCTCAACAATGAGGGTTCGTTGGCATCGACAATTTGGATGATATCCCCGTTGGAATCCCGAAGCTTTCCAAAAACCAGGCTCTTGGACATCTTCTTGGGCTTCTTGTCCACCCATCCATTCAAAACTGCCTGTCCACCCTCAGCGAGTTCACAAATCTTCGTCCCATTTCGAGGGAACTCAAACTTTTCTCTAATCTTAGCAAAGTCACTGTATCGTCGTATGATCCGTCTCATTTATTCATTGTATCTCTAGCCTCGTCCTGAAATTCTTCACCACTACTTTACAACTGCAGAAGCTGCCTGCGCGGCGCGCGTCGTTAATTAATATTTCACTTTTTTTTACTTTTTTTTTCCTCTCATCAGCCGTTCGTCTCGGACGATTAGTTGAATCGTTGGAACTGTTCGTTCTCCATTTGTCCAGAGTTGACTTTATATACAATTTCTAGTGCGATTATATATATATATATATATATATGTATATACTTATGAGATTTCATTCTGACTCTGTTGCATAAACTTCCTGTGTTTCTATCTCGTCATTCTAAACATTAACATTGGGCCCAACGATGCAGTTTGTATAACTTCCATTAGAATGAACCTAGATTGGCTTTTCTTATTACACCTTTTAGTAGCACAAACTCTTGAGTGGTTACGCGGAAGAATTGCCGATTCAAAACTGAGGTATAATATTACTTACATTAATCTGAATTTGGGAAGCATTATACTACCAAAACCTACACATAGCTCTATATTTTAGAAAAGAAGAGGGAAATTTCCATTTGGATTTATAATAATTTATCAAACTTATTCCCTGTTGTAGCTCGTTGTAGCTCGCATCGGTGTGATTCTCTAATTTCAAGTAATACATGAATCTTCATTGTAAGTTTCGGGATAGGAGACCAACCACGAACATTATTTGCGTGGTTTCCGTCCCAACGCCGGGATACCGACGTCGAAACTTGCAAGAACTCTCACACCCTACTACTAGTCGCCACAAAAACATTAAAACACATAATAGAACAAACCAAGAAAGAATGGATCAATTACAACGTTTGCTCGGACAAGCTAGTGGGATGACTGGCCCACCAGGTGTGGACTCGCCAGTGGTCGACAATGCTGAAACAGTTTATATTTCTTCGTTGGCTTTATTGAAAATGCTTAAACATGGCCGAGCTGGTGTTCCAATGGAAGTGATGGGATTAATGTTGGGTGAATTTATCGACGACTTTACAGTTCATGTTATAGATGTCTTTGCAATGCCACAGAGCGGTACAGGAGTCAGTGTCGAAGCGGTTGATGATGTTTTCCAGACTCGAATGATGGATATGCTTAAACAAACTGGCAGAGATCAAATGGTTGTTGGATGGTACCATTCGCATCCAGGATTTGGCTGCTGGCTGTCTTCAGTAGATATCAACACTCAACAATCATTTGAACAGCTTAATCAACGTGCTGTCGCTGTCGTTATCGACCCGATCCAATCTGTCAAGGGAAAGGTAGTTATAGATGCTTTCCGATTGATTAATACAACTTCTGTGATGATGGGACAAGAGCCTCGACAAACCACCTCTAATATTGGGCATCTCAACAAGCCAAGCATCCAAGCGTTGATTCATGGGCTGAATCGTCATTATTATTCTATCAACATAGATTTCATGAAAACTCCGCTAGAAGAAAAGATGTTGCTCAATTTACACAAGACTGCTTGGGCTTCTGGGTTAGAACTGAAGGATTACACTGCCCACGAACACGACAACTTAGAGGCTATGAATAAGATTGTCAAATTGGCCGAGCAATACAACACTCGTGTTCAAGAAGAAAAAGAACTTACAGAGGACCAATTGAAGACTAGATTTGTCGGCAAACAGGATCCAAAGAAGCATTTGGAAGATACTGTTAATGAGCGTATGGAAGAAAATGTTGTCTCGTTATTAGCTGGAAATGTAGATACCGTATCCTTCCATTAGTTTATATATATATATTGTTTACCATTTTTCTTCATCGGAAGCAACTACAATGATATGCAAGATTGAGGAGCTTCTAGGAGACCGAACTCTCATCACTTGGAATTGTTCGAAGCTTATTATTATCATTATTACTATTATTATTATGTTACTACAATTACTCTCTTGTCGTTTGCGCTACAATTTCCCTTCTACCCAGCTGTTGGTCATTTGAAGAGAATTCTTTGGTTGATCATGAGGCACCATATGACCTGCATCGTATAATCTCAAGAAGGTCAACAAACCCGCAGATTTGATTTCACCAGCTGGGACACCATCAACGTTCCAAACAGTCATGTTGGCGTCGTTAAACTCTTCTTTGTGGGACCAGTCAAGTGCGTGGGTCCATGCATAATTACCAAGCCAGTTACAAATATAATCCTTATCACCAGCATAAATGAGAACTGGGACACCATTGTCCAATAAGAACTTGACATCTCCATGGAATGGCATTGTGCCATCCCCATGTGTAGCGAATCTGTATCCCACGGAATTGGAGCATCCAACAAATTCGTCAACTTCAGCTCCAATTGCTTCCTGGACATAGTCGAGGTTGAAGTATTCTTCAATCCAATCGTCCTCTACATAGCACAACGAGCTGTTGCCACATTCCCTTCGGATATCGTAAAAATTAAGTCCAGTTTTGGCGTATGGTTCCATGAGTCGTTCGCAATACACAGAGGAAGGCAAACATGCTAAGGGATTTTGATATTTATAGCACACTTCAACAAGTCGTTGACATCGAGGGACCATGTCATGGATCTTGCTGCAGTTGCCCTCATCCAAAACGGCTGGATATCCACCCTCGCCACAGGCCATGCCTTCATAGGATGGAACTTGATTGTAGGTATCAGTGATTCCGTTGCCAATGAGGACAGAGGTCAATTCAAAGTTCTTGTCCGAACCATGCTCGACAATTTCTCGGGCAAAAGAAGGAATATAATGGCCTGCATATGATTCGCCGGAAATGTGGAATTCATTGTTGGAATATTGTGAGAACTGCTCGAAGAATAATTCCAAGAAGGCAAAAACATCCTTAGCTGCTGCGTGGGTGCTTCCCACTGGGTTAGAACTGTACGAGAAACCAACGTTAACAGGTTGATCGAGGAAGATGACATTAGCCTTGTCATTCCAAGAATGCTCATTATAAATCATTTCGTAATCTTTGCCAATGAATGATGGTCCTAATTCAAACAATAGCCCGGTCATAGACGAACAACCAGGACCGCCATTAAGCCATAAGATCACTGGATCGTTTTCTGGATCGCTGCGAGATTCAAAAAACCAAAAGAAAAAATGCTTATCTTCAGAGGCAACATCCAAATACCCAGTATATTGGGTAACATTATCTAGCCCCAGCTCATAAGGCTCCTTGATTCTCAAGGTGTGGTCAGGAAGCTTCTTGTTACTCACGTGAAAGTCCCATGTATCATCGCTTCGTCTAGTGCTCTTTTTAGGCATACTCATTTTCATGCCATCTTTCAATTCCTCTGCATATTCAGATCCGACAGAATTCCACGCTCTGACGACTTCCTCAGGAACACTTCGCAATGGTTCATCAAAGAACTCAGCCGCTTGTTCCAAAAGCTCAGATCCACCCCATCCATTGTACCAGTTTACAGCCGATTCAATCAAAGGATTCTGTTCCTTGTCTAGCCATCCAAAGCTCAGCGCTTCACACGCTGCAGCCAAAGTTAAAATCGTCTGGACTTTCATTGTTACAATCTTCCAAAATTTGAAAGGGACAAGGCTTATTAATTTTATAGGGTCCCAGCGCGGGTCGGCCTCATCGGAACCCAGACAAAAGTCACACATCCAGATCGGGGTAAAGATCGGCCGGTTGCAGTCCTCCTCGCCAATCCGGCAGTGTGACCGAACGGGGGCGTTTGAACTGTGGAGAAAAGAGCTGGATATGCTTGAAATAAGAACTCAGAAATGTGGCAGAGTTTTAATCGATTCTCTAAGAAATTGTACAGTAAAATGTAATCAGTTATCTCTAAATAGGCTGATATCCAAAACTTCCCCAGAGACACGTTGTTCCCATTTTTCCTATAGTGTTAAAGGGCTATTGCATTCCAGTATGGTATTCATTCCAAATATGTATAATAGAGGAATAATTATATCTACGCAGGCAGATCAAATTCGTATAAACTGAAGCTCTGCTCTCGGATGTCATTCATGATTCATCTTTGTGTGTAACACTAAAACACTGGACACAGACTACTATATAGACAGGTAAACCCTCGACCACCAAACGCCAATCATTTAAAAATACTGTTCCGGCCATTCAAACGTATCTAAAACAATTGAAAGAGATAACACATATATCCATACAGTCCCAGTAAAATACAAACAACACTACAGAAATAACAGTAAAATAAAAATAAGATGACTTTTATTTCTAGTGCTGACGGAGATTTATGGATTTTGGCCCTTCAACCCATTCAAATTTGGTATTGGCCATGTTAGTGAGATATACATCTCGAGGTCCATATGCACCCCGTGGCTTTTCTCCCTCGAAAAGCGTTCCACTTAAGAACGTATGTGGGAAACCAGGATCAAATTCATAAGCTGTTTCAATCTCATCGATTTCTCTTTGACTCAAATTAATATTTATGGCCGGAATATTATGTTCCAAGTGCTCAAGTTTTCGAGCCCCCACAATCGGGAACACATATGGTGCTTTATGTAGCACATATGACAGGGCAAGGTTGAACAAAGAGTGACCGGTCAACTTGGAAAGGTCCTCAAGCTTGGCGGAGACTTGTTTGTCTCGTTCTGAGAGGGGTATAAAGTTGCGACCTGGGTTATCTTTCTCTCGTTCCTTGAAGCCCTCGGCAGTTTGGAAACGACCCTGGTTCAAGGCTCCATACGGACACAGACCCATACCTTCGTCAATTGCCATCGGAATGATATCCCGTTCAAAATCCCGCATGGCGGCATTCCACATTCCTTGATAGACTACAAACTGACGCAAACCATGATCTCGTGCGTATTGGTTTGCCTTGGTTACGACCCAAACAGGCGCATCTGAGATGCCGAGATAATTAACCTTCCCAGATGATACCAGGTCATTCAAGGACTGCATTAATTCGGGAATTGAGGTTGAATAGTCCCACCAATGGACGTAAAGCAGGTCAATATAAGAAGTCTGGAGATTCTTGAGCGAGTTTTCAACAGAAAGGCGCATAGATTTAGTACCAGTCCCAATATAATTAGCCCGAATATCATTCGGACCCGGCGACAATGGAGATGTATACTTGGTAGCAAGGACAAGTTGATCCCGGTTCGCACGGCTAGTCATCCATTCACCAAGCCATTGTTCTGATTGTCCTTCATGATATATGTTGGCGGTATCAATGAAGTTCCCCCCTTTGCTATAGTAAGAATCCATTATAGCAAATGCAGTCTCTTTCGTCATTTCTCCATACCGTTTGCTGTGGGCTGTGCCAAATGTCATTGCGCCTAAGCACAATGGGGATACGCGAACGGATGCGGTTGGTGCCAGTTGACGATAGCATGCTAACGGGCTCTCTGAATCTTTCGTACAAGACATCTTCGATACTACTTGCAGCGCTGAAGAGTGAAGCAGTGTCTATACTTATAGACATTGAGTTCGGATGACTAAGTCCGCGGAGCCTTTAAATCCGGGGATTAAATCCGTAAGACCCCTGGCATGAACAAATTTGCGGAAGTCGGCTAACAAGGAAAAGGGAGGTTGGAGATTTAGGGCCAGAAATATTGGAAGTTCAGCTGCTAAATGGGAACGAGATTTGATTGAAACCTGGTTCAACAGATTATAACCTACTTTTTTCACGCGATGACCTTATTTGGCTGACAAAGAATGGATCATAATATAAGTTGCCAGTATTGAAAAAACCCAGTCAATTGCATGAAAATAAAACTAGAGCAAAAGGTCAGTTTTTTTTTTTGGCAACCAAGAAGTTTCCCCTGCATTTTACGCCGATCAGGGTTCAGAGGAAACTAAAAAAGAAAATATTTCTAGTCACAAAATCAGAAGGTTAACCCGACACTATTTCTACTTTATTTGCACAGAGTAAGGTGTAGATTCAACTGGAAAACGATATCTGCAATTCGAATTTCCATAGCAGGAGGGGCAATATTTTGATTTCGAGTATAACCTTTTTGAGAAGAATAAAAACACATAGTGGAATATTCTATGTAGAAATACTATCTCACTCGAGCTCGCAACCAATATTCGGTAGTCTGCTCAGGCGTTAAAATAAAATAATTGCAGAAATCTATATGTTGTCGACTGCCTAATGAGCTAGCACGTCTGTGGGCACCGAAAGAAATTTACCTCGTAGAGCAACCTTTTTTGCTTCTTTTCGGAGAAAAAAGAAGCCGCCGGAGGCACTCTTAAAACTCAAAATCTTATGTAATCAACCTTCTTTTGAATATAAAAGGAGCTTGAAATCCTCTTTTTTTCTTTGTTGACATTTGTCAACGCACATTATCTAATTATTATTGCTGCTACTTCCTTTCCGCTCCTGGTGTTTTTACAACTACCTACGAAGATCCTGTTCTATACGTAGGCGCCAAGGTAGCGACACATGAATCTGATAACTTTCTGGTTTTGTTTCATACCAAAAGTCTGTTTCTCTTGATGATTTGAAATGGAATAATTTGCTGGTTTTTTCAGGTATGTCGATAGTGAAGCTATTAATATGGAATTGTGAATTTCCGGGGTAAATCTGTATACAATGCGTTGTGTTACATTTTTTTTAGCACTTATAAATCGCCTTATAGATTCTGAGCGTGCTATCGTTTTGACTCCTGTAATTTGTATTACTGCAGAAGGATGTTCCTTGTCAAAGATCGGCTTTAGTTGACTGAGAAGCTTTGATTTCTTGCTTGAAAATTAGTATGTTCTCTTGATGATTTGAATAGAATAATTTGCTGGTTTTTTTTTTTTCAGGTATGGCTAAGAAATTGTTATTTTTCCCACGGGTTACTTTGACTTCAAAAGTGCTACCAAATTAGCTATTAGTTAGAATGGTATCTCCAATGTTTGTTTGTATTCGTATACATGTGAGCTAGGCTAGAGATTTAAAATTCATAAGCGTTTGTTATTTCATTTGGGGTAAATCGATGTCCGAGATACCTACGCACCTTGAACAATTCTATAGCTATGAGGTTCAAATTTGGTTTAACATAGTTCATTATTTATGAAAATGCAGTTTTGGGTGAATAAATATTAAAAAAAGTGGCATGGCCAGGGCAGAGAGTGCCCTGCGGGCGGCGTTCTTTTCTAGAAAAGAACCAAAAGCACTCCTTTTACACAACTTGCCACAATTTGACTTTACCGTCAACTCCACAAGTGGCTATTTCATTGTTGCCAATAAAATCATCCACACAAAGAACGGCACCAGAGTCGTGAGCTTTAAACTTGTCCACCATCCGCTTGGTTTGGACATCCCAGACCCCTAGATAGCCATCATCGCCCATGCCCTGCACAATGTATGTTCCGCCATTCTTTGAGATGAAACCAGCAGAGCAGCTATACTTGAACGTTTCGCCTGCAGCATTATATGTCTTGACACACTTATTGTTTTCCGACAAGTCAAGGATATCCCATAACCGAATTGTGCCGTCTAGTGTGCTTGATAATAAATAGCGACCATTGGGGCTGAATCGTGCTGCCATTACAGGGCTTCTTTCGGGACTCACCAGAGTCTTCAAACAATGCCCGGAACCAGAGTCCCAGATTCTAATTAGACCGTCAAAACTGGCTGAAGCTAAGACTGTGCTGTCATGGGAAAATGCTACTGCCGATACTGGATCGGCGTGTGCTGCCAGCGTTTTCATTAATCTTCCTCGCAGGGTGTCCCAAATCAGGACATTTTCGTCGGAGCCGCCAGTGGCTAAAAGGTTACCTTTATGATTAAAACAAATGCTAGTTATATGATGAGTATGGCCCCTCATTCTGCGAATCTCTTTCCCGCTTTTGACACTCCATATTCTGACGGTTTTGTCGTCGGAAACGGATCCCAAATGGCGACTATCGCGAATCCAACTCAGATCTGATACTCCACGTTCATGTCCCTCAAATGTATTCTTCAATTGACCCGTTTTCCTGTCCCATACTTTTATTAATCCGTCGTCTGAGCTGGTAGCGATCAGCTCGCCATTGGGACTATATCGAGAACTTGTCACCGGTGCACTATGTCCTGTGAGAGTATGACAAAGTCTGAATTCAGGCAATTCTGTAGTCTTTGTCCGTTTGTTATCGTTATCTTCCATCTGAAAAAAAAAAAAAAAAAAAGAGAGAAGCGCTCGTGGTATAAGGATATTACTGCAATCTTCGTGAACTTTGGATCAAAGCTCTCGTTACCCGGACAACGGGCGAAAGTACAAAATGTCCTCCCAACTGCAACACCAAATTAAGTGTGGCAAAGGCGAGGAAAACACCAGAAATCATATATAACAAATCAGAGATAGAAAATGGTAAGACAGAGAGTTGCAATGCTTTCACTAATTGATATGCTAATGTGATACAGAGCCTTAAATTCATTCCAGATACAACTCATTCTGAGGTTTCGCAAGTTAGCGCCACATCATTCGGCACTAAAGCCAATTCTTCCGGGCTGCACGATGCTATGAGAAGCGGTGGCACAGTTTCTATTGCATCTGAATTGAACGGAAAGCATCCATTAGAAGCTAGACTAGACAAGTGGGAAGAAACTCAAATGGATTTCAAATTGGAGGGATTACGAAGAACTTATGGTGCAGGAGAACCAATTCGTCGAGCAATGGAATTAGAAATCGTCAAATCTACTCATTTGGTGCCAGAAATCTTAGGAGGACAAACAAACAACTTGCATCGAAATATCCTCGAGAACCATGAACAGACTATCGACTGGGAAGATGTTTATCCGGGCGATAACAGCAAATTCCTCGACTTCCATACCGAAATGGAAAGAAAGATGGGTATTTAATTAATGTACTACTAAAAGCGTTTAAGAAAAAAGAGCAAAAGAACAAAAATCAATCAACCACATTTTTACATGGTTGTATTTATTTACACTTAGTACTATGAAGACAGTTTCTCCCATATTTGTATGTAGCTTTCCCCGAGAAAGAGAAGTTCAGGTCGAACATTCTCAATTATAAGATCTTGGACCTGTATCCAATCCTGTCGAGAACGGTCCTTGATTTGAGTTTTCCATATGCTCTTCTTCTCCCCCGTGCTGGTTTGGTCCTGTTCGTGAATAATGTTACCAATGAGAGCGAACTTTGTTTTGCCAACATAAGCAGCCTTAGGGTCGAAGGACACTATTGTTGGGTTTCTGTCCTCATCTAATTTGGGGAACCTTTTGATGACCAAAATGAGGTACTTTGGTAACTGCAGAATCTTGTAACGGCGTCTTTCGTTGGCAAGTTCCTGTATACTTTCTCCATCATATTTCTGTAGCAACTCCTTTAAGGAGATTTGGGGAATGGATGCAGAAGAATCATCCTTAAATAATGGTGTCGGTGGCAGATCCAGAGTGAGAAAGAGGAACGGAGTCTTTTTCGTTTTGGCCGTACTCTTGTTGTCTAAAGGTAACAATTCCATTTCAAGTTCACCTTGGAAGGTTTTATGAATTAGCGAAGACATTGGCTTGGATCTTGACCCGCCCAATTCCAAATGCAATTGGTTCAGAAACCAATTCATGAAGCTGAAAGGCTCCGATGCAAACTTTTTCCCGAAACTCGTGGTAATATACTGCAACAATTCATGGGGCGAAACATGGGGTTTAAACGCCTCAGGGTTGTACATTTTCCTAACCAAGGTGCTGAATCTGGATAACAACTTATTGTCCTCATGGACATTCAACAGTAAATGGTCCCGCAAATCAGGAACGTGTGAGAGGAGCTGTAGCACAACATTGGAATAATCATTGATGTTGTTCAGGCCGACATAGCCTGGCGTATATGGACGACGGTATAGGTCATACGAATGATGCGGAGATGTGTCCAACTCTTCAACATAAGCCTTGGTATATCTTGGGTCAATCACATGCTTTATATCATCTAACGTAGAAGATTTAACCTCGTAACCCTCAGGCAGAACGTAGAATTTCAATGTGCGGAGATTAATAAAAACGTGATGATCGTTGTCCACGCTATGTAAATAAGCATAGGAGGACTTTCCTCTTCCCTGAAAATAGTATCCACACGTGAGACAAGCGTACACGTTATTGTTACTTAGAGAAACCGAGCATAACTTTTCAAAATCAAAATCCAGTCGTTTTCGATCGATGGTCTCTAAATAAAGTGTTTCTTCTGATTTCGTTTCCTTATCAGGCTCCTGCGTACTCTGCGCTATTTCATAACTATTCAATTCATCGTTATCTGGGTTATCGTCAGCAATCCTAGCTTTCTTTCTTACTGGCTCTTCTGCCATCGCGTCCTTCCCACTCCAGAGCTCTTGAACAATCTTCCAGGTGAAGTTGTACCACCGGTTCTGAAATATACAGCTTTCGGTATCACATATACCACAAGGATGTTTTCACTAGAACCATCGTAAACCTTGCTAAAGGGAGTATATGATACCAAAAGATCTCTAAATGCATTCTAAAAATGTAATTGTGGATGTTACTGCGCAGCTGTTAAAGCGTTCGTCGATGTACGTGCCGAAAAAGTCAATTGTATGATATGGTATATCATATCTTGTAGGCTTTCCAATTCGTATTGTTTTTATTTATATTCTACGTAAAATACCATAAAAGTCGGTTTCCAATGTTGTTGAAGTCGGTTTCCTCGCAACTTGTAATTGGTTATAATGCGCAAAAGTCTTATGCTAATTTAGGAAAATGAGAAGCTCCATAGTCATTGATTTCTAACATGGAATACCATACTAAGACCTAAGACTCCGATATTAATCACTGTTCACCAATGCATTCGCAGAAGGTGGCAAGAGCGACTCCAACAGCTTTTCTCCTTTCCCCGAGAAAACCGTAGCCCACTTTGTGGAGTATGACTACAACATGATCCTGAGTTCAGAATATATTCTAATTGTTGAAATTGAAAATTGACTGAAAAAATTGCATGTATGCCATATCATCGTTTTACAATTGATTATCCTGAACAATCTCCGAGCTATATAAGAAATTTGGACAACTGGGCTCTTTAAGAGTCAAGGATCAGGGTCAAGACAATATCGCAATGAATCTCACCGCAGACGAAAGAAAAATTAATATTTCAATACATATATAAAGTCTTGAAACTCAATTCAAACTCACACCATATTCCTCCCTAAATTCACTTTCCACTCTTTTCAGAGATTTCTACAATTAGACGAATTGAAATACTGAGCCGCATTTTATACGCGCCAGTTCCTGCGCGCCATTTTTTTTTTTTTTTTCCAGCCGACCTCAAAATGGGAAGCATAATTGAGTGGTCACAGTTTTTGAAATTTTTGATTTTCTTTTCTCCTGGAATATATATCAACTAAAAGGCTTTTTGTTGTTATTATTGTTATTATTATTGTTATTGTTATATTAAAGCACACGTAATGTCTAAACCTACTATGTCACTCGGATCTGATTGGTAAGTGTTTTATTTACAAAATCATAAATTAATGTGGATAATTAGCGTGTATACTAATGGGCACTTCGTTTAGGGTATCGTCTCAAAATAGCGGTTTAAAACCATTATGGTCCGGAATAGCCGCTGGAGGACCATCTAATTCGCCACCAGCACAAGCACCATCACCACCGGCTACTCTGACCCTGAATAAATCGAGATCCTCGCCAAAAGAAAACGATGAAGATGTCGATGTCATTCAACAGCAAAACGGATCAGAAGGTCTAATGGATATTCACTGTAATCCCGATGGGCAGAAATATACTGCTGAGGAAATGTTGCAAATTTGGGAAAGAATGAAGAATGAGCATCATTTTAAATCTAATGGTAAAGCACGTTCCGAGCTTTACTATTCGGTGATTCCAAATAGCCCGGCAAATGTGATGGAGGCTCAACGCAAGAATAACCCTCAGCAGCATCATCATCATAATCATCATCATCATAACAATCACCATCACCATAACCATCAAAATCATCATCACCATGGCCATCACCATCATCACCAGCGTCATTCCAATCAATCGAATGGGCACCATCGCCAGAATCATAGTGGTGGAAGCATTAACAATGAAGAAGTGGAATCTCCGTTGCCACAACAAGCATCTTTATTAGCTGCCAATTCTAATGGTTCAAATGGTGCAGCCGGTTCATTGGCTCCAACAACAACAGCGTCCTCTTGGAGTCCTTTTAGAACTCCAACCATGCTTCACACGAATGGATCCAATTCCGATTTGGCCGGGTTGCTCAACAAGCCAGGTACTCCAACTTCAATGTTTGCATCTACGACTTCTACCAGGCCTCCTCCTGGCCTTGGCGGCCCGCCACCACCACCACCTGGTTTGCCAGCCTTGTTGCCTCCTGATGCTATCAATTGGACTTATAAGGATGGCACTGGCCAGGTACACGGCCCCTTCACTGGCCGTATGATGCATGAATGGTATGTGGGAAGATGGTTGCAGGAAGATCTGTTGATCCGTAGATCCGAAGAATTGGATTTCACCACCCTGAAGGATTTCAAGTTGAAGTTAGGAAACTTCACCGATCCCTTCTTAGTGCCTTTGCCGCCAGTAAACCCGCAGCAACAGCAGCAGCCTAACCCGCACCAATTGTACCAACAATTTGCTGGCTTGCAGCTGAACCAACAAGTTGGTGGAGGCGCCTGGTCTGCATTCAATCCAACCGGCGTTTCCTCTCCATGGGCGGTTCCTCAACAACAGCCATTTTTTGGTGGCGGTGCTGGCGCTATGCCTGGAGTTGGTGGCATGGATGAGAATTTGTGGCAACGGTCCGGATCACCTTCAATTTTGGCTGCTAATGCCCCGCAACAGTATCAAGGATCTGCCCTATTGAATAAGAATGAGCAGGATGATATTCCAATCAAGGATGAGGAGCCAATCAAACAAATGAGTAGTAGTCCGATCCAACCTCCTGCAGCACCACAACCTCCAGTTGAAAAAGAACCAGAACAAGATCCAGTACCAGAACCGGCCCCTGTACAAGCTGAGACTGAAGATCCGATTGCTAAATCTAAGGCTGTTGAACAACCGGTAGAACCGACGCCAATGGAAGCAGAGCAGCCGCCAGTGGAATCTCAAGTTGTTGTGGAAGATGAAGCTGCATCTCCTGCTTTGTCTTCTGAACCAGAAGTTGTTCAATCTCCACCAAAGCCAGTGTTGTCTCCAGCTAAGACTCCTACAGTTGCTCCTTGGGCCAAGAAGGAGTCTAAGCCAAGTGCTCCATCATTGAAGGAAATCCAGGAAATGGAGGCAGCCCAAAGAAAGAGCAAGAAGCAACAGCAACAAGCTGCTATTCTTCAACAAACTACTGCAGCTGCCGCAGCAGAAGCTTCAGCTAATGCAGCTAAAAATGCACCAGCTCTTCCAACCAAGGCTACTTGGGCTAACAGCTCTAGTACGCCAGCTACTCCAACCAAAACATTGGCACAAATTCAACAAGAGGAAGAAGAGGCTAGACGAAAGGCTGCTTCGCTCCAACAACAAAAGTCCAACCAATCGTCGCTCCCAGCTGCTAAGAAGTATGCAGATATTATTTCTCCTTACAACTCTAGATTGTCTGCACCATCTTCTAACACTAATAGCACTAGTGCTGCTAACACTGCTGCTACATCTGATTCTGCCTGGACAACAGTAGGACCAGGTGGTAAGAAAACTGGACCTCCGCCAGCTCCAGCCACAGCCTCTCCACAACCAGTTCGTTCAGCTTCGTCTTCTGTGCCAGTTGTGAAGAGAGCCGTACCAGCTGCAACGGCTACTACCCCAACTGCTGCACCAACATCATGTGATGAATTTTTGCAATGGTGCAAGACCTCCATTCACGATTTGAACCCAGGTGTCAACCAACAAGAGTTGCTTGGAATCCTCCTCTCCCTCCCAGCAACTCCAGATTCTAAAGAGATCATCGCAGACACCATTTATTCCAATTCTTCAATCATGGATGGACGCAGATTTGCTGAAGAGTTCTTGAAGCGTCGTAAGACTGCCGAAACTTCCTCCAGTGGTGGCGAATCGTGGAGTGAGATCCTGCAAAGAAATACTAACGTTAAACCTGCCAATGACGGATGGAATGCTTCATTCAAAGTCGTTGGCAAGAAGAAAAATAGAAGAGCAAATGATTTCTAAACTGTTTTTTTTTGTCATCAGATTGCTTTTTTTTTGTAAATATATATATATATTATTTATAATAATAATAACAATAATAATAATTAAGATGCCAATTCTTCTAAACTACTCTTTCTAATTCTTTCATATGTTTCCTTGAAGTCTGCTTGTTGTTCAGGGAAATCATTGATTCTTTTTCTCAGGGCTTCGTTTTGGGTAATTTCAGTGGCAGTTTGGAAGAGTTGTTGCGGCCATCCCTCCTTAAGGGTATTAGCTTCTTGAGCAATTTCATTCAACTCAAGTTCTAATAATTTTTCTGATGTTGTGAATCGGGTCCAAATGTCATCGCCGACTGATCCCTTTTGATGCAATGCGGTCAAGACTCCTTTACCTTCCTTCATTCTGAGCAATTGACGAACATCCTCTGCTGCCCATTTAAGAAGCGCTGATTTGAGCAACTTCTCTGGCACTTTTTGAGTGCTAGATTGTTCTTTTAATGAGAAGTAGATTTCTCGGGCCCAATTATCAGGATACCATGGCTTGGTTTGAATGAGGGCATTCATCTTTCGTCGTCTGTAAACAGACGAAAACACAACCAGAGCAGTTAGGAGTACTCCCACGTAAAAAATTGGAGTTAAAAGTGACACTGTTTGGGCCATGATCCTCGATTACTGTCTCTTCAGTGATGGTACAAGTGTGTGATATCCTGACAATTTGTCAACGTGTTTGACATCCTCGCGCGCCAAAACGCGTCAACTTTTTTTTTGAACCTAACCCACTCGCGACCTCGGCATTTCAGGATATTGAATTTTTCAGCGTTGGAATTGTCATTTGGATTTCATTTATTCATTTATTCATTCATTGTCGTAGCACCGGATGGTTGATTTGAGGCTCGCTTTGTGATCTGGTCTGATGGTGTGTGCAGGATCCAGTTCTGTGAACTTGGCTGGTGACATCCACTTGACATTATAGCTAGCTCATATGTCGTAAAATCTAATTCTTTTGAATCCAATGTGTTTCGGTTAGAGGAGGAATTATGGTAGCTAATTGAGGAAACATAGTTCTCTATTCCCTGAAAACTTAAATAATAAAAAAAAAAATGTTGTGGCGTTTGTGGCGGTGTTTGTGTGGCTGAGCTATTTCTACTCGAGATGGACCTACCATTGGCCTATTTATTTATTATATATATATATACATATATATAGGCGCAAAAGTCCTAAACTACCATCGGAAAGATTGAGAACGTATTGCGGGCAGCGTTCTCATCTAGAAATGAACCAAAAGGTCTGCAATTTAGTGCTATTATCGCGACGAGATTAGGAATATATCTGAAATTACGTTCATCACCGAAAAAAGCTCAAAATAACGGCATTGAGTCTTGAAAATACAAAATACAAACATCTCTGACCTTCATTTTCTAACTCTTGCACACATTCTATAGCTGTCCCTTTCAATTTCTCTTCTGATGTATGGATAAAATTCCGGGGCAAGGGTTATGTGCCCTAACCCTATACGTTTTGCTTTTCCCACAATGTATGCCTTTGGCCTTCTGAGAGTTATACTTGCCACAAGAAGCAAACGGAAAATATGGTAAGGACATCTGTATAGAAAACTAAGGAATTGGGGAATTACTAACACTGTATACCAGATCATCCGATTTAGGACTAAAGAAGGAACTTTTCGTGTTAATGCTGACAGCAAAGATGTTTTTGACGACGTCATGAAACGGGTGAGTTTGATGCTTGTCTTCCAGATTGTAGTATTAGGATTTAATTGGACTAA
Source organism: Blastobotrys serpentis (assembly GCA_003705695.2). Classification (NCBI taxonomy): domain Eukaryota; kingdom Fungi; phylum Ascomycota; class Dipodascomycetes; order Dipodascales; family Trichomonascaceae; genus Blastobotrys; species Blastobotrys serpentis. Next base: position 239,826 of record PPJG02000002.1, on the reverse strand, counting down.
CGGAGGGTTCCAAATGAATAGCTCGTAGAGCAATTGCCTAACAGCAACATTGACAATGTCAGTATATCGACCAAGCCCACTGGAGACAAAGAGCCATTTAGCAGGCTATCAGGAAATACCATTGATCAGTTAGGATTGAAACATGGAGACCTATTATTTGTGGATTTCTCAGAAACAGTCTCCGACGGACAGGCAGAGAGAAAAGGGGGTCAAGTTTCTTCCAACGAAATTAAGACAGCTTCCTCGGCTGAAGAAACATTTAACACTGTGAAACAATTGGAAATCGACGATTTATTGGATAAGCAAGATGGAAAGATCAAGCGACCAAAGGATCCTAAGATGTGTCGCCACGGTGACAAAGGTATGTGTGATTATTGCATGCCATTGGAGCCGTATGATCGCGGATATAAAGAGGAGAAAAGCATTAAACATTTATCATTTCATGCATATCTTAGAGAATTGAACGCTGATGCAAACAAGACAGGATCGGCTTCATCATATATGGCACCATTATCCGAACCGGACTACACTGTTTCTAAAAATTGTCCGAATGGACATGCTCCATGGCCGGCTGGGATTTGCTCCAAATGCCAACCATCTACCATCACGCTTCAACAACAGGAATTCCGAATGGTGGATCATGTGGAGTTTTCCAATCCGTCCATTATCAATACCTTCATTGATGCGTGGAGACAAACCGGCTCCCAACGAATTGGGTTTCTGTACGGAAAATATGAGCCCTATGACATTGTACCGTTAGGTATTAAGGCCGTTGTCGAAGCAGTTTATGAACCACCACAACAGGGTGAAGCAGACGGCGTTACCTTGATGCAGACTGAAGAAGAAGAAGCAGTGGAGAAAGCCGCTCGCATGTGTGGTTTGTCTAAAGTTGGTGTCGTTTTCACTGATTTGTTGGATGCAGGGAATGGCGACGGTTCTGTGGTATGTAAGCGCCATGTTGATGCTTACTTCCTGTCGTCCTTAGAATTGAGATTCGCCGCCCAATTGCAAGTGCAACACCCAACACCCTGCAGATGGTCTGATAGTGCCAAATTCTCTTCGAAGTTCGTCACATGTGTTATTTCCGGTAACCAGAAGGGAGAAATTGACATTTCCTCCTACCAAGCTTCCGTGTCTGCCGAGGGAATGGTAAAGGCTGATCTGATCGAGCCGTCTGCGAACCCTTCGGTGATGAGAGTCAAGGAGCCTACGGATTCTCGCTATGTTCCTGATATCTTCTACAAACGAATTAATGAATACAAGCGGGCCGTTATGGAAAATGCCAAACCTGCATTCCCTCTGGAATATCTCTTAATTACCCTAACACACGGGTTCCCAGATAGTCCTAATCCGTTATTCGCCTCGTCACCGGGGTCGTTCCCGTTGGCCAATCGAAACCATATTGGCCAATCCCAAGACTTGTATTCCTTAGCTTCTCATCTTGGTCTCAAAGCAGGAAATGGGGAAAACACACAATTAACGGCTATTTCTGATTTCCACCTTCTGGTTTACATTATATCATTGGGGATTCTTGCTCCTCAGGAAGAAGAGCTGATGGTCAAGGTTGCCCTGACCAAAGATGTCCAGGACGGCGTTAAGCTCTTAGAATCGTCTGGTTGGCAAACTCTCCTCACAATTGTTAACGAATCAACATAGCATAATCAAACATTTGTTTCCCAGTGATTCTGAATTATATCTTTATATATCGTTCTGCATAGGAAAGTTCCACGAAGTGGAGCTACCTGTCAGTATATTGACTAGTATTTATTTTAAGCACTGGGGACTGAATCACAAGTTCTTATATTCGGATCGCCAGCTAAAGAAAACGAACTACCAGTTTACAATGATCAAGCTGTGTGGATACCCGTGCCCAGAATATATCTGGGCGCTATTCCGGGGATTTCATTCCTATATAGAGAACAGTATTGGTATCTAGAAAACCACAATTATCGATGGGCCGAATTCTGCGGCATCCGTAGCATCAGCTCCTAGCCAAACTAAACGGATCTAACGGAGCACTTTGGTGCTCTAATAGTTGAAAATATGCAGACACGTGGACTCGAACCCTCCATTTATTCGGTTGAATTAAATCGAGTGTTTGATGGTGGGTGACATCGGAGAAGTCCCCTCCCCTGAGGAAGGGCTCAAGGTGCAGTGGATTCTCGGATCCGAGAAGCAGAGTCACCAAAATTCAGACAGCTTATACATCAATATCGAACTATTCATTGCAATGCCATCGCAATTGAAAATTCCACTATCCGATCCGTGCCCCTGATAAATCTTTATCCCCCACCTCACAGGGTGGCCTCGAACCGCCAAGAGCTCTCGAATGTTCCCGAAAGTCCCAATGAGGAAACCACGTGACCTGTTTGAAATTTTTTTTTTTTTTTCATTAATTTTCAGTTGAATATAAAGGACCGACCGGCGGGCGGGAGTTGTGGAAAATTTCCTTTTTTTTTAGAAAGAAAAAAACTTTTTTAAATCGCATATATACACAAAGATGAGTACTCCATTCGGTATTGACTTTGGTAATTACAAGAGTGTTTTGGGTGTTGCCCGAAACCGAGGAATTGACGTCTTGACCAACGAAGTCTCCAACAGATCTACACCTTCCTTGGTTGGCTTTGGCCAAAAGTCCAGATTCTTGGGTGAACAAGCCAAGTCGAATGAAATCTCGAACCTCAAGAACACAGTTGGATCCTTGAAGCGATTACTCGGCAGAAAGTACGACGATCCAAATGTTGAAACTGAAAAAGAATACCTTAACGCCCAGTTGGCTGACGTCAACGGACAAGCTGGTGTTAAGGTCAGATTCCAAGGCGAGCAAACTGAATTCAACAACGTTCAGTTGGCCTCTATGTTCTTCCACAAATTGCAACAAACTGCTGCCAGCGAAATGAAGGGTGCTACTGTCAACGACGTTGTTATTGCCGTTCCAGTCTGGTACTCTGAAGTTCAAAGAAGAGCCGCCCAAGACGCTGCCATCATTGCAGGTCTTAACCCAGTCAGAATCGTCAACGATGTGACTGCCGCTGCCGTTGGATACGGTGTTTTCAAGAACGCTGAAATGCCAGAAGAAGAGTCCAGAACCGTTGCCATCGCTGACGTTGGTCACTCCAGTGTTTCTGTTTTCATCGCCAAGTTCAAGAAGGGTGAACTCCGTGTTCTCGCTACTGCTTACGACAAGGAATTCGGTGGCAGAGTCATTGACAAGGCCATTGCTGACCACTTTGCCGAAGAATTCAAGGACAAGTACAAGATTGATGTCAATGAGAATTTGAAGGCCAGATCTCGTCTCATGACTCAAGTCGAAAAGTTGAAGAAGGTTCTTTCTGCCAACACCTTCGCCCCAATCAGTGTCGAATCCATTATGAACGACATTGATGTCTCTTCCTCTTTGAAGAGAGAAACTTTGGAAGAATTCATCCAACCTCACGTTGACCGTATTGACGGTGTCGTTGAAAGAGCTTTGAAGGACGCCGGTCTTACTACTGAGGACTTGGATGTCGTTGAAGTCATTGGTGGTACCTCCCGTGTTCCACTCATCAAGGAAAAGCTCGCTAAGGTTTTCAACAAGACCCTCTCCTTCACTTTGAACCAAGACGAAGCTGTTGCCAGAGGTGCTGCCTTCATCTGTGCTGTCCACTCCCCAACCGTTAGAGTTAGACCATTCAAGTTCGAAGACATCAACTTGAACTCTGTCACTTACTACTGGCAACCAGTTGAAGGTGAAGACGTCAGCGAATTGGAAGTCTTCCCAAGAGGTGGCACTTTCCCTAACACCAAGGTCATCACTCTCTTCAGATCCGAAGATTTCGACCTTGAAGCTAGATTCTCTCAACCAGATACCCTTGAAGCCGGCGTTGCTCCTTGGATTGGTAAGTGGTCTATCAAGGGTGTTAGACCAGCTGAGTCCGGTGAACCAGTTGCTGTCAAGTGCAAGTTGAGACAAGATCCATCCGGTCTTTACACCGTCGAATCTGCCTACACCGCTGAAGAAGTCACTGTCGAAGAACCAATCGAAGGTGAAGAACCAGCTGAAGGTGAAGAACCAAAGACCCGTTCAGTTAAGAAGTGGGTTAAGAAGGACGACTTGCAAATTGTCCATGCTTCTCTTGGTTTGGATGACAAGCAAAGAGCTGACCTTTTAGAAAAGGAAGCCCAAATGTATGCTGATGACAAGCTTGTTGCTGACACTGAGGACCGTAAGAACGCCCTTGAAGAATATATCTACACCATCAGATCCAAGATTGAAGAGGAATACAAGGACTTTGCCTCTGACGAAGAAAAGGAAAAGATCCGTAACATGTCCATGGAAGCTGAAGAATGGCTTTACGATGAAGGTGAAGATGCCACCAAGGCTCAATACGTTGCCAAATACGAAGAACTTGCTGCTCTCGGTAACCTTGTTAGAGGTAGATATCTTGCTAAGATTGAAGAGGAAAGACAAGCCAAGCAAGCTGCTAAGGAAGCTGAAGAACAAAGAAAGATGGCTGAAAAGTTACAAGCCCAAAGAGCTGCCAAGGAAGCTGAAGAGAAGGCCAAGGCTGAACAAGAAGGCAATGGCGACAGTGAGATGGCTGATGCTCCACCTTCTGATGCTTAATTGATAAAAAAAAATGAAATGTCTCTCTCTCAACACACAATATATATTTAACTCTTGTAATTAGAATAGATCGATATATTTTTAATTCTTGCAATAATTCCCCACACTTTCCTTGAATAGAAGTTTGGAGCAACTTCCTTCTCCATAACCACGAAACGGTCCGTAACAGAATCATAGTATTGAATCAGAGCCAGTTAGAATCGCCATCACATCTATACTTTTCATTTTTGAATTCTGGTAATGTTTCGTGGCTTCTGTGACGATATATTGGCCGAGATATCGATATATACTCCAACCGGTGTAACTTGGTTGGTCACACATAATCAAAAAATGAAAGCATCACGTGATTCCACCATATTATATATATTCTACAGAGAGACTGTAAGGGGAAAAGTGAACTGTGGATTAACTAACAATTGATTGTGTTTTAAATGTTCACAGGGATACTACTACATTTAGCTGAGCTATCTATTGACATCTTGACCAAAAAAAAACTAATAGAGAGTTCCACGAGGGGGCCTTCGAGCGGAGATCTATTCTCAAAAAGCACTAAAAACAAAAGTCATCAATTTAAATATTAATCATCTAATAAAGGTGGCATCAATTTGCGTCAGAGAAGGCCCCAAAGCCAACTTGACCTTATTTCTATAAGTAACCTGATTCTGAAGATGGACTGGGTTGAACTCGAAATAGACCGTATGGAGGTTTGGCAGTTTGCCCATTTCTGATTCAATGTTTCTGAAATCGGAGATCTTATTCCGGGAGGCCCAAAACTCCTCGAGATTAGATAAGTGGGAAATGTTTTCGAGTTTTTCGATTTTGTTGGATGTAATATCGATGGTGTTGAGTTTGAGGTTATTGTCTAAACCTTCCAATTTTTCGATACCATTATCTGCAATATGCAGTTCCTCCAGCTCGGTTAACTCTTCCAGTCCCTCTATCTTTGTGATTCTGTTTGCTTGGATAGACAGGATCTTCAATTTCTTGAAATGGTGCAAGTTTTCCAATTTGGTGATCTTGTTTTTACCTAACCAGAGCTCAGTAAGGTTTGTCAATCTATCCAAATCCTTGATTTCTCTAATTCGATTGGCACCCAATTCCAAACTGGTGATATTTTCTAACGTGTTCAGACCTTGAATTCGGCCGATTTTGTTTTGACACAAGTACAGGGTCTGCAAACCAGTCAAATGCTCAATATGCTTAATATGCTTAAGATTGTTAAAACTGAGATCCAGAATCCGCATTTTTTCGGTAAAATGCTTCAATTCCTCTTCTTCCATATGGTTCAATCTGTTATCGTACAAATCCAACTCCTCTAAATCGCACGGTAATTCTTGTAAACCCTCCATTGAAGAGATCAAATTCTGTCTAAAGCAGGCTGTCTTGACACTTGGAAATCGCTTCAAATTCAATGCTGGCAAAGATCGGATCTTTAGATGGGTGACATCAATTTCTTCCGTATCCTCAGGATAATCATCCAGCAGGTCCTCATCAGCTTCTAATTGCTCGCCTTCCAATTCATTTGGATTTTGCTCCTCCTCAACGTCAGAGACTTCACTGTTGAACTCCTCATTTTCTTCAGGATCAACTTGGTTCTCAGCTTTCTTCTCTTCTTCCGGGTGTGTCATTGTTGTTATTAGTACTGCAGCACTACTAGTTCCCAACGCCGCCACATAAAAAATGAAACCCCGTATTTTGCTACATATTCAATCTCGATACGATAGGCTTGAGTAATAGAAGAATATATTTGAGACTTCATTTACAGACAATTTGAGGCTAATTCGTAAGGTAGAGTCCCGCTTCGCAGAACTTGACTTGTACGATGCTGACAAATGGTATGTCTTGGAACGGCACATTAGGAATTGGCTTCTCGGAGGATACGGAAAATAGTTTCTTAGAGGTGATAATCGAGAATTACTAAACGATTTTCAAGATTTATATTACACTATACAACAATTGCTTTAATGAGCTAAATTTAAATGATCAGTTAGTAAAAAATGTGACTGGACAGCTTTTCATATATAAAAACACTCAAAACTCACCTTCAGATTGAGCAAGAATATACTCAACAGCATTGTCAATAGACTTGATTTCATCAGATTCGTTGTCTGGAATTTCAATGCCAAATTCTTCTTCGACGGCAACGATAACTTCAACGGTGTCAAGACTGTCGAGACCCAAGTCAGTAGCAAAGTTGGCACTTGGAGTGATCTTGGAAGCATCGGTAATCTACAATACATTAGTACATGTCATTGAACCGTCTCCCACACTTGGGAAGTTGACTGAACACTTACCTTGTCAAAAGACTTGAAAACGTTGATGATTCTGTTTTCGACGTCTTCCTTCTTCAACCCGCTTGGGGAAGTGGAATACATCTTGACAAAGTTGGTCATAGCTGGTCTAGCAACCAAGAATGGTCTTTGAGCTGCTCGGGCAGCAGCAACGTTAGTTCTCAAGGCAATACGAGAGGCTTGTCTCCACATTTTGTTCTTTCAATGTTATAAATATGAAAAAAAAGGTCTTTCAAAAACTTCCCAACCAATCATGGTCCCGGGTAATCCTCAGTTTTTGTTACCGGTGGTCTCCGATGTTCCCCCGGTTCTGTACCCAAAAACTGCCCTGCCCCTCCGCAACTCTGTACAACTTTGTAACGAAAGGCTCCAGACTAACCCGAGTAAAGGTATAATTTGGCTCAATTGATAGTTATAGATTTTTTTATATTTTTTTATATTTTTTTATTTTTTGTTGATGATTGGGGTTTGAAAGCACACCTTCCAACTGCCGGATGACGATATTTTGCTCATCGGATTCCTCAGCTGAGGTCACCGCTCTGAAATTTCGGAGACAAAATATATAGTTAATACAATACGAAGTGGTTAAATGATAAACCTTTTTTGATGAATTCTGGGGTCCCAAGAACATTACACTTGTTGATTTGATACATTCATGTCAATTCAATCGTTGGATTCTGAGATTCTTACGATAGATTCCCGACTATCCAAACAGTTTATCAGCCCCTTTCTCATATTTTGGAAAGTGCAGTGACATGATTAGGTGATAAAGATATAGACCTTTGTAGTTAGTTCACAGTAAAAAAGTTCATTGATGGATCTTGTTCTCCACTACAACGGAGAAAGTTGAGGAAAGTCTGTTAAATGGGTGGTTGAAATTCTGAGTTGTATGTAATGCTTGCATCTCTGAACAGAGTCTCAATTAACTACAAGATTGCACTTTCCTCTCATTTCAAGTTATATAATTCCATAACTCTATACAGAACAAATTGTTTCAATCATAAACTAGTCCTACAACGTCTACCTCAAAATCCAATGACAAAAAACGTACAACAGGTTCCAAAAAACCACAGCTGAACGAATGGCTACATAATAACTACGTTGTAATGGAGCCTTTACAAATAATAAGCTCAATTCAAGAACGTATCAGCTGGAATCAAGGAGAATGTAATTATTTTGATGCATAAACTCAATTTTATTTTATTACCCGTTTGGGAAGGATCTTCTATCCTTTTATAAATAATATCTGATCTGTCAGGTCCAATAAATAATAAGCCCAGTTTACCGGCGCTTAATCAAAAGTATATAAAAGGGCCTTTCCCACCTTTCTGAATTCCTTGTTCCCCGTATACAGATTTATCCAGACAATAGAGCATTGCGCCTCTCCTCCATATATGCCGTCTGAACGGAACTTGCGGAACTTGGTCAGTTTACATACAATACAAGATTCCAGTTGCTACTTAGTATGTTGCCGCGGCGTCAACAAAAAAACTATGGAGTATACTAGCAATTGGCTACTTTTCCATCATTGACATATTGATGAATTGGTGTTGACTGAGTCAACCCCTTCTTATGAAACAAGATTGAACCAGCTGTTCTCACAAAACGGTGAAAAAAAGAGCTAGCTTCATGAATAAAAATGGCTTAACGTTGTTAACTACATTTTATCTCTATACAATGCTCACTTTTGTTTACTTTTAAAATTGTTCTCAATAACCACTTGGTCGTCGCATGTCATTACCACTAGAGGAAGCTCTTCTAGCATCTCCATTGTACACTTGATTCATTGAAGAATAAGATGCATATTGTTGTGGGGCACGGCCGTCAGAGGACTGTCTTAGCCCAAGCCCCTTTTCACCATTAGTACCATTTGGAAGATGTGAGTTGCTTGGCAGGGAACTTAGATCTCCCGTACTCTTCAAGGACATGCCAGAAACGGACTCAGTCACATCCCGAACACTACTGTTGATACTTTCAGCTGGTTTTATCGGGGTGGACGATCCATTTGAAAACGTAGAGTTTACGTCTGGGGATCGCATGTTCTGGCTAATAAGTCCCGTACCTTTGGACTGTCGGATTTCATCAGGTGTATCCATGCCATCCAAAATATTCAATTCACGAGCAAAGTTCTTTTCAAACAACTGTTCCAGGGAATCATGCAATGGTCTCAACGAGGATGGAACGACCTTTCCGTGGATGGCCAAACATCGCTTGATGGCAGACGCATAGTCCAAAAATGCCACTTCAAGAGAGGAGACAAATTGAGACTGTGCTGGGTCATTTCTCAGACCTTCATCCTCCAAAAATGCCCTGTAGAGTTGAATACCGCCGTTAACAGGAGAGTCAACAGCTCCTGAGAGTTCCAAATCAAGCTTAGAAACGGCACTCTGGTCAGCCTTTCCAATCTTGAATAACGATTCCAAGTCAAGCAAATTGGTCGTCTTGCCTTCCAAAAGGTTCAATGCATTCTCCAATGGTGATAGCTTTTGCACCGTCACTTGCTTCACCTCACTTCGCTTCACAATAGTTGGGAATGGTTGATAGGTTTCATAAATGGTCTTTTCAACCCACAAGTCTAATGGAGATGTGTTTCCTGGCAAAGGTCGTGAGTAGGAGAAATATCTCATGTTCAATCTTGCTTGATATTCTCGAGATCCCGGTGATGTATTTGGCAGACGGCTCAATTGGAACGTCTCTGGAGAAACCGTCGACACATAGAGGTATTGGCCATCAACCTTTGCATTGGCTTCATTAGAAACAATGGTGGCTCCTGGATAAATCTTGTGCAATCTCTCATGAATGGTATCCAACTTCTCCCACGTACTACCTTCGAAAATAAACTGTCGGTTTCTCAATGATCGTGGGAAACCAACCCCAATATACGCCACTCGGAAATAAGATGGTGAGAGTCTGTCAACATTTTCAATACTGTCATAAAGTTTGGCAAGAATACGTGTAGCAGAAGCTAACTTCTTGAAATCGAAGGAAACGGTTTCGTATGCGGTAATCAGTTCCTTGGTTGCCTCAATTGCATTCTCAAATGCCTTGCCTCGCGTGAATGATTGAATAATATCCTCATACAAAGCCTCCTTTCTTTCAAATGATGGCTGTGCTGGGAACGATGGATGCTCACTAGCTTCCAATTTAACATCATAAGACCATTCATATGCAGAGGCCAGCAACTTCAATGCAAGACCAGTTTGTGTGTAGTTTTGTTTGGATCTATTCCATTGAGCAATGTCATTGACGTATCGTGAAAAGATTTCGACCTTGTCAATATCCTTCAAAAAGTTCAACACATTGAGGGCATGGAAGATTCTGTCATCGTTATAAGCATCTCCAGGTGGAATGTTATACAAATCCATCAATAAATCAAGGAATTCTTCAACATCATCCAAGAGCTTCGAGATAAACGGATAGGCCTCGTCTTCTGGGTCAATCTTAAACGTGTTTCGGAGACAAGAGTTGAAAGATTGCTTCTCATATGTTTCTGGTAAATATGTTCGGGTTTGGAAAATATCATCCAAAGAAGCAATAATTTCTCTTTGAAGGCCAGATAAATCTTCATTCAAGGTCCATTCACTGACAATCATTGTTTGCAAGATACGAACGGCAGTTTGTTGGGTCTTGGGGTGTCTAACAAGACATAGATTGAGAACATCACGTACCAAACTGGTCTCGCCGCCAAACATTTGAACCTGGAATCCACCAAAGACGTCCAATCCAAATCTTTGACTATCCTCATCAACTGCTGGCCAGCCAATAGCATCCCAGACTTCTCTCAACAATAAAACTGTGCGACCCCGTATATCTTGACAAATTTTCCAAATCGCAGTTCTCTTTTGTTCCGGCAAATGTTCAACCGCAATGGCCTCTGAGCCTGCCAGGTGCAACAGACTTCCCAAGAATGCATACCACAAATCTGAATCAAACTCTTCTGCATTGTCTGGATGAGGAATAAACCTTTCCTTCATTAATTTACTCAAATAGTCCAGACAACCCAAAACCGTTTCATGGTGAACTGCTAATAACGAGATCCAGGTTTTCGGGAAGGAAACACTGTTCAACATTGCATTACTGGCCCGAACAATATTATATGCAAGTTCAGTGACCTGAGATTGATTGAGACTTGTGTCTGGAAGACTCTTTCCTCCAGAATGGGCAATGTTAACAATCAACGTAAAAACAATTCCAATTTCCATTAATGCCTCATCAAACACAGTGTCATTAACGACCGAGTCGACAGCACGAACTTCAAATGGATAGGCATTTGGGAATAATGGCGAGAAAACTGTACAAGGAGCTCGTTTGGACTCTTCAAAATCTCTCAAAAGCTCGGTGTATAATTTTGCGCCCAACGGTAAAAGTTGACCATATCGTTTACAGACTTCAGGTTCGTCATGTCTCACTGGCCACAGAATTTTGAATTGAGCAGCATAAATATTGGCCAATAGACGAAGTTGTTCCTTCTTACCAGGGGAAAATTCTGTTTCATTGTTCACAATCCAGAACTGTAAGGTCCATTTGATTGTGTAGGCAGTAATTGGGGGTCTGTATTTGCTTTCCTTGTATAGCCAGCTTTCTGACAAATTTTTGATAAGCAGCAATTTCTGAGTGTTAATCTTGTCGTGGTCAGATCTAATGGAGTCAACGGCTTCAATCATGAATTGTGCAATTTCGTCACCAGGTAAGAATTGTCTCAAGTTGTAAAACCATGTATAAAGGTTTTGAATTACTACGATTTGCAACTCGACCATTCCCTTGTCCTGCTTATTCAAGATCAACTTTGTATCATCGTTGATACGTTTAACATACTTTCTGATAACCATTGAAACTTCATTTTGGTGATCCCTGCCACGATCAGAATCAATTGTTGCTGAACTGGCGATAAGTCTAGAAAGATAGTCGTTGATTCTAAAATAATTAATCAACAATTGATATCCTAATGAGCTGGTGTTTGAAACACATTTAGCTGCCATTGACAATAACACTTCACTCATTCCTGCATAATTGAATCGATTGCTAATGTAGTCGTTACCAAGATAGTTGTATTCCTTAGATCTTGCTGTGACTTTTTCCAACGTATAAATTAAGCCATGGAATATCTGTAATAAGAACTCTTCGCTCTCACTACTCATGAATTCAGATAACATATCGAACAATGCGTCTAGAATGTCATGGAATCGCTAAATTTGTTAGTTTTACTCTTGTAGGACAGACCGAACCTAAAATTAAAAACCGAACTTACCTTCAAGAACTCTGTTTCTTCGAGGACCTTAAATTTGCCTAAAGTAGCACTTAATTCATCAACCCCATTCTTTTCATAAACCAACTTCCAGTTAAGGATTTTTTCGATAGAAACATCAGTGTTGAAGCCGTTTCCAACGAAATCGACCAAAGAATTCAACTGGCCAACATTCACACCGTCCCTGATAAAATTGATATTTCTCTTTCCTGACCAAACTCTGTTACCATGCCACAATGGAATACAACCTTGAGCAAGGAACTGACCACTGACATACAGCGAGAGGTAAACCATTTCACTCTTTTCAAAGTTTGTACACCTGACAACATCACCAATAGATTCATTGTTAAATGTCGCATGCGTGTCCCAAGATTTCAATGGTCTATCGTTTGAGGCTGCAGTGAACAATGTATTTCCACTGGAAGAGGTCATTGTAATGACAAGATAGTCTGCCATTCTATTTGGTGCAAAAGTCAAGGAAATCTTTCCCAGATGGATATAAACGTCATCTCTTGGTTCAGACAGGGAGTTCACGAATAAACTTTTAGAGAATTCAATTGTACGGGTCGAGTTTTCATTTGTTAAATTCTCAATGCTTTGACAAGATGACCCTTCGAATTCCTTGATAGTACAAACAATCCTTTCAGCCCTTGGGGTAATGGCACTATGATAAAGTTAGTAAGACAAGACAAAAAATCGAACATGCAAAAACTTACACTCCAGAAGGTCGACCACGAACAATACGATCAACCAATTCACCCCAACCCCTATTATCGTTGGATGGGTCTTTTTGTTCAAAATAGGTGGTGTACATTCTAACGGTAAATGGACTTTCAACAGATTCTTCCATTCGGAAAAGTCTACTGATATCTGCTACACCCGCTGCTACACCCCGACGGCCATGCGAAATTTGAAGTCGTGGGGAGGCTTTCATGTGTTCATTTTGACCTGTTTCCGATTGTGGAGCAGGAGAAGCAGATTTAGTACCCATCAGAGAGGAAATTGGGGTAGGACGCTGGGATTTGACTGAAACATCTTCGTACAAGGCTACGACCAGGTAAACGTCGTCTTTCAAGACGGAAATTGGGAGATCTCGGAAGAGAACAGCAGATAAGTTTTCCAACGATGTTTCCTTTTTGATTCTGATTTGATAAGATTCAGTCAATCGATGACCCTTCGATCTGAGATGTAGATATGCAGTAAGTCCCTGGCCATATCCTTGACCGACACAGGATTTGAAATCCACCAAAACATGTCTTGGAAGGGCAAAACTCAATCTATAGTCTCCGATGACAGCATGATCTGGGTAATTTGGTGCTAAGGCCAAGAGCATTTGTTCTTGAGCCAACTTGACTGGGCCGTCTTGTCCAGACATCATTTCACCTGTCGCAGGATCCCTGACGATGATACCTCTGTTGAGGAGTTTGGTTACTCTTGCGATCTGCCAGACTGCCTTTTTCCGGGCAATCACTCTTTCATTAGCTGTCAAAAGGTTGTAGAGGAGTTTTCGACGGATTTCATACAGGTCCTTGATAACGTCTTGGATTGTTAAGACTAACTTGTAGTTTCCATGCAAAAAGTGGTGATAGACATAGGTGTGGTACCATTCCTTGATGATTGATGGGATGTCGTCGACCAGCGGTTCTGATTCCATCGTTGGAGCACTATTGTCTAATCTCAACGCCGGAATTGCTGGCGGTGGATTTTTCAAATTGGTCGTTGTTGAAACACTGTCATGGTCGGCAATGGATAAATGTTTGTTTTGAGAATATTGGTCTTGGGCAACATCAAAATGTTCTTTAAACGAGATAATAGATGACGGGAAGATTCCAACGTTTACTTCAAAGTCCAACGGTTTTAGGGCAGCATTATTGAGTCGCTGGTTGGTTCTTGGGAGTGGTTGATTAAACGCCGACTGGGCTCTTGGAGCAGTAACAATATACCCTCTGAGCCATTTTCCAGAATAATGGGTCTCGAATACATAAACCTCGTCACCAACGTCGATTGGACTATCAATTCCGGGGATTGCTGAATCCACGTCTGGGTTGTATCTGCCGATGGCTATACCTCTGCCTATCTTAGACAATGGTGACCATTCGCCAGAACCAGCACCGCCGTTCTCGATGATTACATCCATTTCATGACCAGACATCATCCTAGTTGATTTGTCTAGTTTTCGGGAGAATGTGCTTTTTATTTAGCGGAAAAAGTGAACCTTTGGTGCAATAAACAACTGAGGAGAGAAAATTCAGGAGTATTAAATGCAAATATGAACAGACCGTTTTCCACACTCACGCACGAAGGCCAAAGAAAAAAAATAAACGAGAGACGGCCACCGCCTTGGAAAAAAAAAAAGAAACAACAGACAAAAAAAAAAAAAAAAAGAAATTTCACTTCGCACAAACAGAAAAGAAAAAAAAAAAATGTTCCACCAATATACTGAGAAATAGCGGAAAATATAGAAAAAGCAAATGAGTAAACGAAACAGTAATATGCAATGTAATGCAAAATCGTTAGAAATAAACGTAGTCTGTTCTCTTTAACTTCTGATTAAACTTCCAACAATACATGTAGCTTCGAGCAAAACGTACAAAGTAGCAACAGAGGTCACATTAGCGGTAGGATCATAAAACTGTAAATAATGTCTTTAAGAAGGAATTTGTGGAGAAAGCGAGAGTTTAAATCAACAGATTCGTCGGGTTTGAAACAACTGCTCGAATAAGGATCGCTGGGATCTCATCGTTTACGAAATAATCACCAAACGCCGCCCATGTGAGACCGTTATTTCCAGCATGTTGCATTTACGATCCTTCACAGTATAAAATACCGTCCCTTCCCACATAATACGGTCAATACAATGGTTCTGCCAAAGTATTTTCCAGTCCTTTTTTTTTTTCTTTTTTCTGGCTTCGGATTTGCCGAAAACGTGAGGTGTGCAGAATAACAACATTCTGTGAGGTTGTAGATAGACATTATTTTTTTTTTGTTTATTATTATGGTTCATGGATCATGAAACTTGAATTGAAACCCTGTGTGGCACAGGATATCTTGATTTGATATTTTGAGTCTTTTGATATAGATTTTAAACTGACATAGTTAGTGAGGAATCATTATCTAACATAATAGTAGTATAGCTAAACAGTAGGCGCTTGGAATCCTATAAAGTTGCTTGTCGTCAATTCTCTCAATCAAGGATAATTTCTTGCGCGGGTACGAGCCACGCCAATGTTTCGTTCGTGTTTTACGTCACCGCACAGTGTCAGGTGACAATTTCAAACAATTGACAGTTCAATCCCGGACCAAGGGCTGGGATAAAGTTACCTACCGAATAACAATAGAAATTGAGCGAAAAAAAGAAAGGATCCAGCTGCTACAGTGACGAAGGCTGGCACGACACACATACACACAACAAAACAGAAAGTCACCATCATGACTTCGACAATTGTGCAGTTCAAGGCTGGGAGAGTTGAATATGACGAAGAGACTAAGGTTGCGACCCCGAAGCGTGGCCAGGGTTTAGTCAAAGTGTCACGAAGTCCAGATGATCCATCATTTTTCTCGTTTAGCTGGGAGCCTAGAGGAAAGAATACAAAGAATGCGGAAAAAGATGATTTATTATTATTCCCCGGGGATGCATCGTGGTCGCATGTTACCGAATGTACTAGTGGAAGGGTGTTTGCATTGACGTTCAAGTCTTCTGGCCAACGAATGTTGTTCTGGATGCAGGCTCCAGTTGAAAGTGGCAAATCAGTGAGTGAACTGACCAAGGAAGATGGTAAAATTTCCGAACAATTGGCAAAGCTATTGGACGAAGATTCTCTAATTGAAGACGCCGGGGATGAACAAACACCTGAGACTCCGTCAAATAGGTAAGTAACAAATCCGTTATGAGATAGATGATGATATATATATTAATAACATTTTCAAGCCAACAACAGCAGCAACAAGATGACATGTCTCGCAGTCTCGGAAACGTTCTACAGAACATGCAACAACAACAGCAGCAGCAGCAGCAGCAACAACATAGCAGCACTGTGCCCGTAATGTCCATTAGCGATGTTTTTCCGACTCAGAAGCTTGTGGACCATATCAGCAATCTCTCTGACAGTGATCTAACTCCATTGCTTGAGCACATTCCTGAAGGGTTGCCCAAGACACGAGAGGAGTTGATCAGGGTCGTTCAATCTTCCCAGTTTGCCCAAGGTCTAGAATCGTTTGGCCAAGTGTTGAACAACAATGGAATTGGCTCTTTGGTTTCGGTCCAATTGGGCTATGAGTATCAAGGTGAGGGCATTGAGGGGTTCTTGAGAGGTGCCAAAAATCAAGGTGACAAAGAGAAAAAAGACAAGATGGATGACGGTGAATAAAAGGACGTGTTTTAGTTGATGTATACACACACATATGCCAAACCATTACAAGAAACAAACATTTGCAGCCAAAGATTACATCTGTAGAGCGTATATTTTATTTTTATTTTTTTTTCTTTTCAGTTGCAAAAAATAGCATTGAAGACGGAGTTTACGACTCCGAAGTTCTTGTATTTTCAAGGTGCGGATTATTAATGTGGGGTAGATCAACTCGGACCGAGATCTCGATATATCTAAACTATAAAGGACGGTCCTGATCTTCCTTCTAGGATTTTCATATTTTACCTGAATTTGCATCATCATAATAATTATATCTCACTATGACAATTGAAAAGATTAAACCAGCTTGGTGGAAAGAAGCTTCTGTTTACCAAATCTACCCAGCATCCTTCCAGGATACTAACGGTGACGGGTTTGGAGATCTCCAAGGTGTAATTGACCATGTTGATTATATTAAAAAGCTCGGTGTCGATATAGTCTGGTTGTCTCCAATCAATAAGTCCCCGCAAGTAGATATGGGATATGATATCAGCGATTACAAAGATATTGATCCGAGGTATGGAACTCTGGAGACTTTGGATACCCTCATTGAAGTACTTAAGGAAAGAAATATGAAGTTTGTGCTTGATCTGGTCGTTAACCACACCTCTGATCAACATGACTGGTTCAAGGAATCCAGATCCTCCCGTAACAATCCAAAGCGGGACTGGTATATTTGGAAACCAGCCAGGTACGACGAAGACGGTAACCGACATCCACCAAACAATTGGCTCAGTTTCTTCTCTGGTCCTGCATGGAAGTGGGACGAGCAAACCGAAGAATACTATCTTTGCCTATTCGCAGATGAACAGCCCGATCTCAATTGGGAAAGCCCTGAAGTTCGTTCCGCCGTTCATGATGTTGTCAGATTCTGGCTCGAAAGAGGTGTTAGTGGGTTCCGGTTGGATGTGATTAACCTTATTTCTAAGGACCAACGGTTCCCAGATACCACGTCTGGTCCAGAAAAGAATCCATCTGGATATGAATACTATGCCAATGGCCCTCGGCTACACGAATATCTTCAAGGGCTCGGAAAGATTTTTAAAGAATATGACGCATTTACTGTCGGTGAAATGCCTTTTGTGGATGACCGTGAGGAAATCTTGAAATGCGTTGGGGCCGACCGGGGTGAATTGAACATGATCTTCCAATTCGATTTGGTTACAATTGATTTTGGTGATGACGATAAGTTCCAGCCCAAGGAATGGACGCTGAATGACCTCAAGAAGATTGTTGCCAAATACCAGGAATCTCTTCCCAAAGAAGGTGGATGGAATGCCGTTTTCCTCGAAAATCACGATATACCAAGATCAGTTTCTCGGTTTTTCCATGCTGATGACGACAAGTACAGGGCCACTGCATCAAAAATGCTTGCAATGTTTCTGATTTTCCAATGTGGGACACCTTTCGTATACCAAGGAGAAGAGTTGGGAATGATTAACATTTCCCCAGACGTTCCAATTGACCAGTACGTTGATGTTGAATCCACAAACTATTGGAAAGAATTCCTTGCAAAGAACCCAACTCGAGAAGAAATTAAGGCTGCCAACAGAAATGTCAGCTTGAGGGCAAGAGACAGCGCACGAGTCCCAATGCATTGGACTTCAGGCAAAAACACCGGGTTTTCAGACGCTGAACCTTGGATGTTTGGTACCCCTGATGTTGAATGGAATGCACAAGCTCAGGTTGATGACAAGAGCTCTCCATTCTCATTTTGGTCTCAATGTCTACGTACGAGAAAGGAACTGAAAGATACGGTTGTTTACGGAGACTTCAAAATGGTTGATATGGATCACGATCAAGTTGTCTCATGGATCCGAACAGGCGAAAATGATATTCTTCTCGTCTCTTTGAACTTTACTGACCAAACTGTCGACTACAAACTTCCAGTCCGTATCAGCCAGACAATTCTCAGTAACGGTGACATCACCATTCAAGACGGCATTGCAACCTTGGGTCCCTACAATGGCTTCGTTGCAAAAGTATAGATAGATTTTAAAGCACTTTTAATTAGATTTATACCTATATCCTTTTATTAAGATTCCTCAGGACACATTCCATATCCTATATATATATATATATCACTCTATCAGTACCAGATACTTCTTCCTCTCCAACTGATATTTCACTGATGGTTCCCTATCACCTAACAGTCAATAACTTTCCCCCAACGGCTCCGTTTGATAAACGACACGCGCACGCGCCCATAAATATCACAGCCGCACTTGTTTACGCAGATAATTTATTTTTTGTATCATTTTCATGGCTCACTCGGCAAAGCTTCGTGAGGTGGACGACGTGTTGTGGACGCGCCTTATTGGATGATGTTTAGGGCGCGTCGTCGGGTGAGGAGATTGAGAGCTAGACAAAGAGTTCCAGGACTGGAGAACATATACGTAGCTTTTGTAATAATATATAATTAGCGGAAATATCTAGAAATATTTATAGCCAAAACTGGCTGAAGTTGTGCTGTCACAAATTGGATCTTTGCATTAGGGACGTTATTGTTATTTTGGCACTGAGTGATCGACATTTTCACATCCCCCCTTAATTTTTCCCTACTTTTTCCTCCTCTTCATAAGAAAAACAAAACACTCTTGCAGGTGTAAGCGAACTAAAGAGATACAGAAACCTGGTTTTGGAGCTGGTGAGTATTTAGCCTCTGAGGAGTGGGTTTATTTTTTTATTTTATTTTTTTTTTTTGTTGAATCTAATCTCTATAGGTGAAATCTGTAAATGTCAGAATCTCCGGGAAACCAAGAGTTGGATCTCCATTCTGAACTGAAAAATGTTCAGCAGCGTATGAAGAATACCGAAGCTATTGGTACGTCTCTTCAGCAAGCTGCCAAGGAATTGGAGGATCACATTAAGAACCAAAATGGCTCAACAACTGATGAGCAGGGAGAAATTTTAAAACAAAAGCTAGTCTCTTTACAAGAGGAATATGATCAAGTATTACGAGATGGACAAATGCTGAGTACCAAGCCTTCGGTATGTATTGATATCCCTTTTTGTTTTGTGTTCTGTGATAAGAACTGTATTGAGCTGACGCAACTTTGTAGAAGGAATCTCTTGGTTCAAGTAGTAAAAAGCTATTTGGTAGAAAGCAAAAAGGCGGTTCAAAATCCAACGATGTCCAATTCGCCGCCAATATATCTGAGGGTTTATTAGTACAATGCCGTAAACTTCAGGCGCTCGTTAATGAACGAGACCAGACGATTAGAGATATGCAGAACGAACAGCATACGTTAAAGTCCAAAGTTTCTTCGATGTCGCAAGCTGAGGGTGAGTTCAAATCTTCAACCTTTAATTATAATTGTACATTACTAATGACCACCTATATTATAGAAAAATTCAAGGAAGAAAACTGGGATTTGGAAATGCAGCTTCAAGACCTGCGCTCTAAACTCTCCAAATCTGAGGAGGCATATACCAAGGCTTATTCGGAGACTGGCCGATTACAAAATGACCAAAACACTCATATGGATACCATAGAAAACTTAAAATTGCGTGAGAACGAACTTAAAGAGCAACTCGCCAGTTTGAAGACACGTCACGAAAACGCTATAACAGACCTCAAGAACCAACAGGAGGATTTAAAATCAGAAAATATCCAGCTAACCCAGAACCTGGCTGACATTACCCAGGAATTAGAAAGCCAGAAGTTCACAGTTCATCCATCATCAGGTTCAACTGAAAAGGAAGTTATCGATCTTTCTGAAGATGAAGAGTTTTTGGGTACCCCAGAGTCGTCTCCTCCAAATTCTCCTATAAAGGCAACCCCATCCAGAAACTCTAATCTGGAAACAGAAACTGTTAAGCGCTCTCTTGGGCATGCTCATAAACTGATTCACGGCTTAAAGAGCTCGGTCTACAAGGAACGTTCTGAAAAGAATGAATTAAAGCGCTTGCTTTCAGAAGCTCAAGAGCAGTTGGAAAACGCCAGAGCTTCTGGCGGCTCATCCTCTGGTGGAAATGGTGGAATGTTGAAGAACAAGCGATCCAGAATCTTCCAGCGTGGCGTGGCTGGTGGAATTGCTGGTGGTGCTGCGGCCGGCATGCTTGGTCAATCAGTTCGCAAGGTCCAATCTCGTATTTATGATGAAGAACCTCACCCTGGCAGACACGATGGGTGGGAAGAAACAGATACTAATACAGAAAGTGACGATTTTCAATCAGCCTTCGAAACTGCACAAGATGATCCAACCGATGATCAATACGTAACCGGTCAAGAAACAATGGACGAAGATTCAGGGGACAATACTGAGACTGAGGAAGATGCTACTCGATTCAGATCTTTCAATACTCAACCACGCGATGACGATTTGTCGACATCTGATGAAGATAGCATAGGCACTGCGCATGATAGAAGCAGAAGAAATTCTAGATACAGACGAAGTGTCCATTCACTTAAGTTTTCTTCTCCTCAAGCTATTCCTCCAATGCCTTCTCAACATTCCCCAATTGATGAGACTACTCCAGTCAAGCAAAAGAGTTTGGCCTCTGAATTCATGTCTGTTGATGACATTGAGCGACATGCTGCTGATCACGGGCTTGTCGTTATCCCAAATGACGAATATGATGAAATTGTGTCCCGTAATGAGCTGACCAAGGAGGACATCGAAAAGCATGCTGCCGAATTTAATTTGGAAGTGGTTCCAAAGTCACATATTGACTCGTTGAACGCTACCATCAGGTCTTATCAATCTAAGGAATACATCACCCAGGCAGCTGAGGGATTTGGGTTAGCAGTCGTTGGCCGTGAACTCTATGATAAGATGATCAAACCGGATATTCATTCCAAGTTACAATCTGATTATGATGACATGGCTAACCAGCATGCTTCTACCAAGGAACTGTACGAGAAGCTGACAAAGGATCACACCGAGGTCTCATCCAAGCATGAAGAATTATCCAAAACCCATGAGAAGCTTTCCACTGATTACGAATCTCTTGTTTCTGAAAACGAAAGACTTTCCAAGGAAGTATCTCGCGATCTTACCCCTGAAGAACTTGGAAACAAGGCAACAAATGTAGGCTATGTTGCAATTGCTTCAAAGGAATACTTCGATTTGGTCAGATCTGTAAATTCTCCAACTCTTGAAGAAATTACCAAAAAGGCAAAGTCTATGGGGTACGCGACGATTAACAACACTGAATATGAACACCTTCAAGAGCTTGTCAATAACCCTACTCCTGATGATCTTCAAGATAGAGCCATTCCACTTGGTTTGACTGTCGTTGACGTTACAGAGTATAAGGATATTAAGAGACAATTGAAGAATCCATCACCAGAAGAATTGACAGAAAAAGCAAAGGCCCTTGGTTACACCCTTGTTGGCGACTCTGACTACCAACAGGTAGTTAAGAATGCCGAAGAACCTGATATTACACATCTCAAGTCCAAGGCTCAGGCCCATAATCACTTGCTTGTAAGTGAAGATGATTACACCAGTCTCAAATCATTAGCCGAGACCCCTGATGTGGATCATGTAAAGAGTAGGGCCGAAGCACACGGTTTAGTTACTCTTCCAAAGGACAAATTTGAAGACTTGACAAAGCGTGCTGACGAACCTGATGAAAGCCACGTTATGAGCAAGGCGGCTGGTCTCGGATTGGTTGCCCTTGCCGCATCAGAGCACAAGAACCTCTTGCGATCAGTTGAATCTCCAACCAGAGATGAAATTGAGTCCAAGGGTAAGGACCTCGGTTTGGTAACTATGGACAAGGACTCTCATGCTGAACTCACAAGATTAGCAAATAACCCCGATATTGATGAGGTTACAGAGAAGGCCAAATCTCTTGGATACGTTGCTGTTTCCAAGGAAGAGTACGATACTGTTCTCAAGTCTGCAAATGAACCTTCTGTTGATGAGCTTAAATCAAATGCTGAAAAGGCTGGTCTTGTGGCTATCGAGACTCAAGAATATGACAAGTTAGTTAACCCAACCCAACAACAAGTTGAAGAGTCCGCTAAATCACACGGTCTCATTGCTGTTCCGGTTGGTCAGTACCAAAGCATCAGAGAAAAGGCTGATACCCCTATCACAAAAGATTACGTTGAAACTGCAGCTGCTAGTGTTGGCTTGACAGCTATCACAGCTGCTGCTTTGAGTAAGTTGAAGAGCCCCGATGCTGATGAAGTTAAAAAGCATTCCGAAAAACATGGATTTACCATGGTTCCCCATGATGAGCTCAAGAGTTTGCGTAATCCACCAGAGCCTTCTGAGTCCGATGTTGTCAAGTATGCAAAGAAACATGGATTGGTCACTGTTTCAAAAGATAAGTACGACGATCTTGTCAAGCCTTATGAACCTAAGCAATCCGAGATTGAATCTCTGGCTGGTAAATTTGGTTTGGTTACCGTTCCAGAAGCAGTATATTCTAAATTGACTGCTGACCCAACCAAGGAACAACTTGTTGAAAAGTTGAAGCCATTCGGTCTCGTTGCATTGGCCAAAGAGGAGTTTGATGATTTATCGTCCAGACCTAAGGAATATAAGCCAACGAGAGAAGAGCTCGAGGTTCATGCTAAGAATAATAAGCTTGCTCTACTTTCTAACGACGACTTTGAAGATCTGAACAAGAGGGCTACTGAGCCAAGCAGACAGCATTTAGAACAATTTGCTGCAAAGGGTGGTCTATCATTACTTGCAGTTAGTGAATTAGAGGATCTAAAGAGGAAGAGCACCACCCCTACTAAATCTGAGTTGGATTCAATCGCCGCACAAGCTGGTTACGCCGTTGTTACAGCAGCTGGATTGTCAGATCTTACCAAGAAAGCTGAAGAGCCAAGCAAGGAAGTCATCATGTCTACTGCTAAGAAGCATGGATTGGAAGCAGTTCCATCGGATGAATTTGAAAGAATCACAAGGTTGGCTGAAGAGCCTACTAAGGAGGAACTGAAGTCTGCCGGAGCCGCTCAAGGTCTTGAATTGGTCCCACAAGAAGAGTTTGAAGAGTATAAGCGAAAGGCAACCCAACCAACAAAGGAAGATCTAGAAGCTGCTGGTGAAACTTTGGACTTGGTTGTCGTGCCAAAATCTGAATATGAACAACTTGAACAGCCATCGGTTGAGATGCTTCAAATCCATGGAACCCGTGCAGGTATGTCTATGATTCCAGTTTCTGAAATTGACGAACTGCGCAGAAAGGTTAGCCACCCTAACCAGAGCGACCTTGAGGCCAATGCAAAGAAATTGGGATTCGTTGTTCTTTCTAAGGAAGATTATGAGAAATATACAAGTGATAAACCAGAAAGTCCGGGAATTACATTGACTTCATCCGTTGCTGCTAAACGTGATCATTTTGAAGGTATCATTAAGCAATCTGGAAGAACTTCATCTGCCCATGGAGAAAAGATTGTGGAGTCTATGAAATCGCTTGGTTATGTTCCTGTTTCTTCTGATGAGTATAAGCGATTAGTTGATAACCAAACAGCCTTTGAACCTACTAAGAGAGATATTCTTCGCCATGCCAAGGGATTCGGGTTGGTTGCTATCCCTGCTGAAGAATATAAGTCCTTGAAACGCGGTCACATTAAGACCTCTAGTGACGCCAGTGTGTTCGAAGATTCGCCAAGAAATATGACCCCATCTCCTAGTAGAAGTCGTCAATTAAGCGGCAGCTTTGACGACACGCCAACCAAGCAGCAAGCATTTGACCTTGATTTGACATCCGTCCCAGCAGAATATCTTGCATCACTGAGAAGAATCGTTGAATCTCCTACTAAGGATGATATCATCACCCTTTCTCATAAGGCAGGATTGAATTACGAGGACTGCACTGCTGAGGATTTGAGTTCCAGAGCTAAGGAACTGGGTCTGGTGGCCGTTCCTCAAGAAGAATATGAGAGTCACCGACAAGTTCAAGAAGAGCCTGAAATGACTGCTGAAACTCTGAGCGACAAGGCCAAGACTCTAGGATTAGTGGCCATTCCTTCTGAACAATATGAAAAGATGAGCGTTAAGAGGGAAGTGACTGGCGACAGTTTGGCAACTGATGCTAGCGAATTAGGATATGTTGCAATTCCTAATGATGAATACGAAGCTCTAAAGAACCCTCCTGCAAAGGAGATCACTCATGAAGAGTTGGAGGCTCGTGCACAAGAATTTGGTCTTGTAACTTTGCCAACTAATATTTATAATGAACTTTCGTCCAGAAAACCTGCTGGTGGAATGAGCATTGAGGATCTTCGTACTGAAGCGAACAATGCGGGTTATGTGCTTGTTGAGAACGGACGACGACCATCATACGCACCTTCTGAGACGTCATCGGTATTTGTTATGGCACAGGAGGAACAAACAGGCGTCAAGGCTGTCCCTGTTGGTGAATATAATAGTAATGCGAAAATGTCTGATGAAGAAGTTGTTGAAAGAGCAAGAGGACTGGGATATGTGGTTGCAAAGGATAAGCGCGAAGTCGCCAAATTCGCCAAAGGATTGGGTTTGGTCGTACTTTCTGATATGAGTGCTGACGATATCAAGGCACAAGCTAGCAAACTCGGATATGTGGCACTTCCAGAATCCAAATATCAGAGTTTGACAGAGAAGGAACCATTGCGACCGGACGAAATGAAATCACAGGCTTTAGCCATGGGATTTGTCATGTTAAAGGAAGACAAATATAAGACTCTTATGGCCAATGAAAATAAACGAAGCAGCTTGCCACCAATGTTATCGATCGATGAAGTTAGCTCTCAAGCTCAACGTCTCGGTTATGTTGCCATCCCAGAAGAGAAATATAGAAGCTTTGTGATGGCATCTGGTAGAGAAAGCCAAATGTCTACGGCTTCTTCATACTATGACCCTCCACAGATTCCAGCGGCTGGTGCAAATGAACCTACATTAAGGGAGGTCAAGGGATCTCCAGTCACCCTTGTTAATAAGCAGCAAAACAATAGACATCAAGTCCACTCTGCTGTGCTGGAAGACACTTCTTCGGATCGATCGTCAATTGATACTGATGCTTCCTTCCGACCACCTACTAGCTTATCCCACAACCCACTTCCATCAGTGGTTGAAGATGGCTTAGTCAGAAACATTTCTAATGGTGGTGGCATTGATAATGATCTCACGCCAACAGCCAGCCACAGTACCAGACAGTTATACGACGCTCCAAGACTGAACTCGAGACAAACTACTCAAAGCAGCTCCGCTGCTACCAATGAAAGTAGTCCTATCATCCACACTGGTGATCAAGTTGCTACTGGAAGTACTGCAACTATTGCTACTACTACTACGTCTTTAGGCGAACGCAACATGATTCCATATATCACTCAGGTGGTTATTGGTGAATATTTGTTCAAATATACTCGAAGAAGTGGATTTGGGGTCTCGGGAATTTCTGATAATAGACATGAAAGATATTTCTGGATCCATCCTTATACCATGACCTTGTACTGGAGTAGGGACAACCCAGCATCGGAGAATAAGAACAACAAGACCAAATCGGCTGCCATTCTGTCGGTGAAACAGGTAGAAGACAATAACCCACTACCAGCAGGGTTGTATCACAAGAGTATCGAGATTGAGACTCCGGATCGTATTATGAAGTTGACATGTGCCACCAGACAACGCCATAACATTTGGTACAACTCGTTGATCTTTTTGTTGAAGAGGTCTGCTGATGATATTAATTTTGATGAAGAAGAAGGAGACGACGATTATTACTCTGAAGAACGTTTTGAAAGAGAACGTGCGAAGACCTTGAACGCGCCAAGGAGTACCAGCAAGAGTCGTGTGATCAGCTTTAGACAATCCATGGCTCCTGAAATGAACTCTACTAGAGCTTCACGCCAGGCCTCAGTAGCGTCGTTTCACAGAACTCCGCCAACGCCATCGTTTAGGCCCACACCGTCAATTGAAAGTTCACGAGGAAGAAGATGATTGTTTTGTATGATTTAATAATTAATTGAGGATATCTATATACTAATAAGATTTTTGTAATGTGTGTTTTGTTTTCCGGGCAAGTTCATAGTCCAAAACAGTCTAATGACAGGTAAAGCAACGGGAGTTAGGATATTTTCATGGCTTTTTCCACTGAAATAAGGCATAAGCTTCGGCGGTCCACGCACCGGATTCGGGGTGTATTCCAGAGCCCAAGTTTTCTGTGCTTGAGTCTGAGTCACTTAGGTTCAACTGAGAGGGGGCTGGGATTCTTGATATGTTATCATTATCATCAATATCGTCATCGTGATCGCTATGCCGGTTATCAGCCACTGCCTGCGAAAGTTCAAATTCCAAATTATTTGGGACGGAATCTGTTAAAGCTTCTTCTTCTTCTTCTTCGTCGGCAGAATCCTCATGGGCTCGTTTGAGTGGGATTACAAAAGGGCGAGAGAGCGCATCAGTTCGAAAGTTTCTATAAATTGGATTCGGACTTGATGAATTGGCCAATTGTCTCGAAGGAGGTGCCATGGCTGCATTTCTTCTCGTCATTGGGGAAGATGTAATGGACGTTCGTCCCGATGATTGAGAAGGTAGTTCGACAGGATTTCGCGGAAGTTGAGGTGTTGTCGTTCGTACGGGAGTTCGTACAGCAGCCTGCTTCTTTGAAGGACCAATATCTCGAGTTTCTGAGCCTAAACTCTGCTCTATTGAAACCAAATAACGATCAAAGTTGATACAATCACCTTCATTTATTGGCTTGTTACCAATGAATTCATCACCCTGAAAAAAGATTAGATATGAAACTTTTGGGTTCCGCAAAAAACGACTTACCACCGTGTGTCCTTTACTATCATACAATAATGCACGCTGATTATATTCGTGAAATTTAAATATCCCATCATGCCATGTCTTATGCTTTTGCGTCAAATGCGTGGTCCAGGTCACCTCATATTTGTCTACTCGAGCTCGCATATATTGTGATGATGTTTCTCCCAAAATGACTTCATATATGAAGAATGTTGATTAGGTAGAAAGTAAGTGTAGTTTTCACGACAGTTTCCCAATCAAATCAGATTTCAGGAACAGTCTGCAGTATTTGATTGATCAGAATACGGAGGGTCTAAGTGTGTGAGGCAAAAAAGAATTGACCGTCGGAATTGCCTAAACTGAAAGTGTAACATGAGTTAGTTGGGTAGTGCACAACTATATATTCACTATTCTTGAGATATACATATACAGACATATACAGAATCTTGATCTGAAGTATTTGCTTTTCAAGGGCAAAACGAAATTAACAGTAAATGGCTACTCTATCTGACTTTGAGTGTCTCTGAACTGATGGGCCAACAATTCTAACATAAAACATAGAGACATTGACGTTTTATTAGGGCAGGGCCAATAATTTAACTGTGACATTTTATTGCAATATTATAGACCACATATATTAGTTCCATTTGACAGACCAGGAGAGTTTTTCACCAGCTCTGAATGGAACAACGGCGTCATCACCATCACCGCCAATCTTTTCTGGAATGACAAACTCGTCAGACTTGACCAAGGTGACTTGGTCCTTGTTGACCAATTGGTCTTCAGAAACCTTGTAAAATTTAGCACCAAAGTCAGTGACGAATCCTCGCAACTTGTCGAGTTGACCATGCTTTTCAAAAACATCGGCAACATAGGCTAAAGCATAGGCTTGAGTGTAGACGCCAGCGGCGGCACCACAGCCCTTAGCCTTGGCCTTCAACGGATGAGGCGCAGAATCGGAACCAAAGAAGAACTTTGGATTGCCGGAAGTTGCAGCCTTGATAAGAGCCTCTCTGTCGGAAGGCAACTTTGCGACAGGCTTGCAGAAGTTGTGGGAATTTCCGCCCCAAGAATCCACGGTAAGATAAAGGTGGTGGGCGGTAATGGTGGCAGAGACTGTGTCACCACATTCTAACACAGCGTTGACAGCGGCCTCAGAGGTGCAATGCTCCAGGACGATTCGAAGCTTAGGGAATCTCTTGTGGAGGTCCTTGAGGGTGGGGAGGAACTTTTCCTCGGCGTTCATGACATGGATGTTGTCACCAGAAGGACATTCACCATGCAAGTTCAGGACCATGTCTTGTCGCTCCATTTCGGCAAAAGTTGGATAGAATTGCTCGTAGGAAGAAACGCCATGTTCGGAGTTGGTGGTGACTCCTGCTGGGTAGCACTTGACACCAGCAACGCCGGCTTCCTTGGCCTTCTTGATAACTTCTGGAGTGATCTCCGGACACAAGTACAAAGTCATCAAGAAGGTGGTCTCTGGAGCCAACTTCTGTAAGGAGGCCTTGTATTCCAGGGCTCTTTCTGGGGTAATCACTGGAGGTTGCAAGTTAGGCATGACGTAGGCAACAGACACGCCGCCGGTTCTAACAGTTGGAGTTACAATCTCCTTGACGGCGCCATCTCTCAAATGTACGTGATAATCGCCTGGTGTTCCTAATGAAATCTCGTTGGTGCCCATCGTTTTGATTGTGAAAATTGCAAAGTCCCGATGAAGATGAAATTTGGGGCCCGGACAAGTGCCTCCGGCGGCTTCTTTTTCTCCGAAAAGAAGCAAAAAAGGTAGCTCCACTTCGTGGAGAGAACAAAGTGGGGATATGGTTGAAATAGAATAAAAAATAAATTTGATTAACTAAATACAAAGATATGCTTAGAACTTGGCTTCCAATTGGGACAACAAAGTGACGGCATCGGCGGAGAACTTTCTGATACCTTCGGAGAGCTTTTCAGTGGCCATTTGGTCTTCGTTAAGGAGATATCTGAATTGAGGCTCGTCGTCGATGTAAGAGACCTTTTCCAAGTCAAGGGCTTGAGCAGCGGAGGCTTCAAGCTTCTTTGGAACTGGCTCAGAGGAGTTGAGGAGCTCTTCAAGGAGAGCTGGGGAAACGGTCAAGAAGTCGCAACCAGCGAGTTCCTTAATTTCACCAGTGTTTCTGAAGGAGGCACCCATGACGATGGTCTTGTAGTCGTACTTCTTGTAGTAGTTGAAGATGGCTTGGACGGATTCGACACCTGGGTCTTCGTGGGATTCGTATTGCTTGCCGGTGGCCTTCTTGTACCAGTCAAGAATACGGCCGACGAATGGAGAGATCAAGGTAACCTTGGCTTCGGCACAAGCAACGGCTTGGACGAAAGAGAAGAGGAGGGTGAGGTTACAGTGGATTTGGTGCTTTTCTTCAAGCTCCTTGGCGGCTTGGATACCTTCCCAGGTGGAGGCAATCTTGATGAGGATTCTGTCCTTGTTGATACCACGGGCCTTGTAAAGGTCAATGATTTCAAGGGCCTTCTTGATGGTGGCTTCCTTGTTGAAGGAGAGTCTGGCATCGACTTCGGTGGAGACTCTGCCTGGGACGATTTCCAAAATCTTGGAACCGAATTCAACGAGCAAGTAGTCAAGGGCCTTGTCGGCAAGAACCTTCTTGTCGCTGGAAGAGCCCTTGACGGCTTCGATGGCCTTGTCAACCAATGGTTGGTATTCGGCCTTCTTGGTAGCAGCCAAAATCAAGGATGGGTTAGTGGTGGCGTCTTGTGGCTTGTACTTGGCGATGGTTTCAAATTCACCAGTGTCGGTGACAATGGTGGTACCAGTGGCCTTAAGAGCTTCAAGTGAGTTAGACATTCTTTTGTTTGTGTGAGTTTTTTTGGTTAAACTGAAAAAAGTGTTGGGAAATTTCAGGAGGATTGCAGTGGGGGGATTAGATACCTTTATATAATAACACTGTGGTCGGGACTCACAACACCGACGTCACAGCCGCAGCCGTAGCATCCTTTTAGTAAAAATGACTCAACCATTTCTCTTCCCAACATTCAACATTATTAAGCCACGTTTATCGGTTATAAGGCCCATTAGGTAACAACGGAGAATCCGCACCCACCACATTTGGCAATTTGATAAAATTGACGTAAACTTACCTAAACATGGCTTTTTTTTGCACTTAACTTGCCAATTGGACATTGTGCGGCGTATGACTCGGGCCAGACCGAGTGGAGCGTGCAATTTTGGCGACAAGTTGTTCCAGCTGTCGGACCGGCCCGCCCCGGGTTTGGAGGGTTTTGCGGTTTGAGATGCGACGGTGGGGTTGCGAGTGCATTATCGCAAACGAGAAGTAGAAAAACATGCCGTATCAGCTATTTGTTAGAGCCGGCAGTGATTATGGTTCCCACGCGCCCATCCGTGTGAATGAGGATGAAGATAAGTACGTAGAGTTAGATGAGCCTGAATACACTGTCAAATTGGCGGTTCGGATTCAGGACTTTACTGGCCATGGTAATACCACCTGCGGCTACTTTGACAAGGACCAACACAAGTCGGACCAATTATCCATCCAGATTTCTATCGTTTTCAAGACGGAGCAGGTCAATGGAGACGACCTTGCCTGGGGGAACGATTTCGACAAGCCCATTCGAGACATGCTGCCGTACGGGTTTTCGATTGGGTACAATATCATGAAGTGGGCAATTGACCCTTCAATTGACGGGGATCCCTATGGCGACGAGCCGTATCTGTATGGAAAGGCGTTGACGTCAATGAACAAGATCCACAAGGACGATGACGACAAATGGCATGGCTACTTGGAGACGGAGAATCTGATAAACAATATGGACGGTGGAGCGCGGGCCAAGCATTTCCTCAACCAGGAGAACCGCAAGCAGTTTGATTTCGAACCGCTTGTGCAGTATTCCTTTGATTTCTACACGCCTTACATCTCGTTGGGGAAGGAGTTTGCCATCAAGCTTCCAGGATACAACCTCAACGTTGAGCGGTATTGCGGATCGCAGCCATTGCGTTATGTGCTCAAGAACACGGCGACGGGAAGGGTATATGCAGTAGTGCTATTTGATGTAGCCCGTGTGTAATCTCTGAGAGTTGCGAAACCAATTTATTTATAATGGGCGTACCTAAGACGTAAAAGACCAAAATAACTTGGCGTACCCTCCACGAAGTGGAGCCACCTTTTTTGCTTCTTTTCGGAGAAAAAAGAACCCGCCGGAGGCACTCTTCCCACGCGACTGGTCGTCTTAGTAATAAGCTTTCTCATCTCTGGCGTCTAATTTTGAAATATAAAAGGAGGACAAATTCCGCATATTTTCTCTTTTTTTTTTCCACAATCTATGAGCGCTGGTCTCTTTAAGTCTCTGAATTTCCTCTACAAGTACACTCCACCGCAGTCTTCGGACATCATTCCACAAGTGTCAAAAGTAGGGGTTATTTAGGAGATTTGGAGGGGCTAGCCTCTTCTATCTGCTACTCAATTGCCCTGCGGGCGGCGTTCTTTTCTAGAAAAGAACCAAAAGCACTTGCCTCGCAGAGCTACCTTTTTTGCTTCTTTTCGGAGAAAAAAGAAGCCGCCGGAGGCACTCTCCCCACGCGACTGGTCGTCTTAGTAATTAAGCTTTCTCATCCCTGACGTCTAATTTCCACAATCTATGAGCGCTGGTCTCTTTAGGTCTCCGAATTTCCTCTACAAGTACACTCCACCGCAGTCTTCGGACATCATTCCACAAGTGTCAAAAGTAGGGGTTATTAGGAGATTTGGAGGGGCTAGCCTCTTCTATCTGCTACTCAATTGCCCTGCGGGCGGCGTTCTTTTCTAGAAAAGAACCAAAAGCACTTGCCTCGCAGAGCTACCTTTTTTGCTTCTTTTCGGAGAAAAAAGAAGCCGCCGGAGGCACCCATTTCCCCGGACAAAAGTTGACATTTTCAATGGCTTATCGGTCATGGTGACATTGATCCCTTGGCAGACGCACCTTGCGGTGAGTTCAGATATGTCTGTTGAAATTTGTTCTGCTTGTTCATAAGATAGCGCCATGCGTGAGATTGCGATATTTATATCGATTGGAACCCACTTGTCCTGTCGTTTGGTTCCCCTTGCTATAAGAACTATTATATATGCTATAAACAATAGCCCGTCGTTTCATAGGTGCGGAAGTCTGTCAACACAACAACATCTGCAACAGTGCTGTTTATGTAGCACTAGGTGCGAGATTCTGACACATTGTAACGTAACGCCTAATCCTCAGTTCATTATATCTATATAGAATAACCTACAACTTTGCGAGTTGATCAGCATAAGAGGCCTTGTCTTGAGTGAAGATGGCTTCGGTTGGAATCAATGATTCATAGCCGTCGTCCAAAACAGTGGTACGGATCAAAACAGTTTCACCACCGTAGACCATAGGAACAGAGTTGATGGTGGAGCCACAATCTTCACAGAAGTTGACATTGTTTGGCTTGCCAGAAGCAGTGTTGGTGATGGCGTAGGTCTTCAACTTCTTGTTTGGATCCTCGATCTTGACTTGGTCAGCGGTGAATGCGCCGAGGATTTGTCCTAAGTGGCCGGACATTTTACGGCAGTCGGAGCAGTAGCAGACCAAAACCTTGGATGGCTTATCGGTGATGGTGACCTTGATGTTCTTGCAGACGCAACCTCCAGTGATTTGAGACATTTCTAGTTATTGTTGATTGATTGATTGATTGATTCTTATTTAAATCTGATTGTAGTGAGACCTATCCTCCAGGAATATGGCCCTTTTTATATTCATGAATTAGGATCCGCATTCCTGTTCAGGAAGTAATGTCCGAATGGGGATAGTTTCACTGGTTTGCCCAAAACAGAGGTATAACGCTTCCATGCGACAATCTTGCAAAACCGTTCTACCCGTTTGGACGGCTCAGTGATTGCTGGATATGCTCGGGTCAAATACTTGGGGCCAGGACGAAAATGAGATATATGTCCAATGCATATAGGCTATGCGTGGTGCCACAATGTCCTGGGAGATCTCTTTAGAGGAAACAGATTATAAATCTCAAATTTGGGAAATCCCCAACCCTGCAGCTTATTATGAAGAATTATTAAAAGCCCAATTGCCAATTGAAATATATTACTTTTCCTTTCCCCCCGATTTCATTTTGGTTTCAAACCGGAATTCGTTTTACCCCCATTCATTCATGGCTCGAACTGACGTAAGCTGACGTAAGGATTATTCCCGAAAGTGCGGCGTCATCTAGATGGCCCGTATCGGCGATGCTGATTAATGGGTTTTAGGCTCCTTTCGTCGCTAAAGATATGCCCATATAGGCTGTGTGTAATAGAAGAGAGTTGGATTAGTATCTTTTACAATATGATGATGAATGTCGCAATTGGTGTACTAACGAGTTGAACTCGGAAGAACATAAGATGCCTGATCGGACACCAAGGGTCTTTTCTGAGTATTTTCCAACTGTCAAAACTCACAGCTCAGAGATATTTGTTTATCCATTGGCAATTGATTTTGGATGTAGTCAACAAGTCGCAATTTCAACTAAGGTTGCTTCATGTCGGTCGTGATTTAGCAGTGGTTGTTCTTGCGAGACACAGAAGATTTCTGAACGAAAGCCTCTCGAAAGCGAATAAAAAGTACTAATTGCTTTACCTTTAAAATTGACCAACAAGATAATAAGGATAAGTTAGTTAGACAGCAAACGGATACATATATATATATATATATATATCCTACTAGATCTCTAGACACCTTGCAGGTAATCGTTTGAAGATCAGGCTGAAAACAGTATCTAATCATCTGTTTAACGACCTTGTCGGTTGAAAAAAAATTCACAACACAATATATACTACTATACAACAGCCCAATTGGCACTATTTTAACATTCGGGTGTACAATAGAACCTGTTCATAGACAAGTTTGTCCACATGAGCACGAATATTAATTTTGGTGGGCCGGGCTGGAAAGGACAACAATTCCCAACACGATAGCTATCTCATAATTAAAGTTGACACTACAAGGAATTCAAGATCGCACACTCAGATGGCTTCTACAGGTTCGTCCTCTTTACAATCTCTGGTCAACCATAGGGATAAGCTGTCGAACCAACTTCAGGAGCTCTTGGACAAACAATGGGACGGACTATCTGAGCAGAGGGGCAGGTGGATTGTGTCCGCACGGCAAGGGATTGAGCGGACCATGAGCGAACTTCTACAAACACAAACTGCATTAGCGGAGGCGTACGAGTCTCAAATTGAACGGAAAAATGAATGGCTGGAACGGACCAAATACATCCAAGATAAGATCACTAGTTTGAGAAGCCACATTGACCAGATTGAACAGGAGAGCGATTGTGCCAAAGAGATTAGCGAACTAGAGAAAGAGCAGTTAGGATTAAACAATGAGATCGCAGAACTGCAGTTCAAGTTGAAGAAGTTGTATAGTCGGAAGCAGGAAGTTACGACCCGATTGATGCATCTGAAATCCACCGTAGAAAGCCGTTCATCGTCGTATAAACACGAGATAGAAGAATTAGGCGATCAGCCCACTGACGCTCAGGTTGAAGTATGCTCAAAAGAATTGGAAGCCATGTCTGATCAACACGAACTGGCCGAACTGGAGGCTACGGCCCTGAAAAATGGACTGGTAGTTTGGAAGGACGTTTGCATGAATCTGAGCGAAATGGAACAAGCACTAGGTGAGTTGCTTCGATCTAAGCCGGTCGACAATGAAAAGGTCCAATCAATCTTATCGGCGACAGCCAAACGAATTCAGAGTCATCTGGATCTGGCAAAGTCGAATCATTGGTCACTTTTGACTGTAGCCATCAATCACGAACTAGAAGCTATTAACGAAGGAATGAAGATAATTAATGAATATAATGAATAATTAGTTAAATAATATATATATATATATATATATATGAAAGTTATGACAAGAAATAATTTTACTTCTATCGTTTTATTGCCATGCCTGTCAATAATGGAGGGAACCCCAGAGCCTTGACTCGTTTATCTTCACTCCTACTATCTGAGGTCTTGTTAACTTCCGGTGTATGCTTGTCAGTAGATGATGATTGTGGTGTTGATGAAGCTGAGGGTGTCGTTGTGCCGGCAGCGGAATTAGCAGGTTTGGTCGTGACGTATTGAGGTGGTGGTGGCGGTGGCGGCTGTGTAACCATGGAAGGAGTCAACAGATGGTTCATCTTCGTAAATGTCTTAGGAGGATTTGTCTTTTGTGTATCGAGTGCGCTCTTTTCGGTAGTTGATGAACTCTTACTGGCGCCAGCACTGTTATCGTCAGAAATGGCAGCAGTCGGAGCAGTGGTAGCCGTGGTAGCGGCACTCGTGCTTGTTGCAGAAGCAGTGGCAGTCGTGTTGGTATCATTGGAACCTTGACCAACAGCCTCTGAGATCAGACCTGCCAATTCTTCAATGTGCTGCTCGTCTGGCTCAGCTGCACCACCACTACCATTACCGGTATTGGTTCTTTTGCCAGATCTATCTTCAACAGTTTCCAGCGAATCAGGAGCCGGACGCTTATTACTGGAAGATATAGCAGTAACTTGGCTATCACCATTGTTTGCACCGCTGTGTTCTGAATCATTAGAAAACAAATCCGCTAAATTCTTCAACAGATTAGAATCCTTGGCAATAGCATTGAACGCTTCGTTCAACTCCACATCACCACCACTTCTACCAAGAGACTCAAACATCATTCTCAGTTCGTCGGAATTATGGTTTTCCTCAGAAGAATTATTTCCTGGTTCGGGCTCCTTAACACCAGCCTTCTTCCTTCCTCTCGGAGACTTTTTCTTGTTCTTGGCTGCGTTATAGCCCCCGTTCATATTCTCCATTTCCTTCTTGACACGACGGTTCCGTCTCTTTTCATACTCTTGTTTGATCCATTCTTGCTTTTCAGGAGTGCTCACATCACCAAATAAAAGGTTGGCCTTTTTGTTGACTCTTGTCCGCAAATCGTTATCCTTATTCCTTCCTGTATTCGAGTCTCGCCATCGTTTCTTCCGCTCCCTGTTATCCTCCTTTATTTTCTCTCTATCTTCAGGTGTCAGGATACTATTACGAATCTTCTTTCGTGCTCGAACAATGACCCGAGTGGCACGCTGCTTTGAATTCTCCGGCCTCGTTTCGTTCTCTTCCAAACTTTTACCAAGAGCTTGAAGCGCAGCTTGAACGGCATCTATGGTTTCAGCACTGATTTCCGCATTCTCGTCCTCCAAACTTGAGGCTGCCTCATTCAACCTATCAGTTGCATCAGTTGGTTGGCTGCCTTCTATTTGGTCGTTGGATCCCGTGTCGTCAGAAGCGCCAAACATTTTCTTCGCAAGGAGCACAGCAGCAATCATATTAGATTCTGAGTTTGACATTTCTTCGTTGTCAATTGAATCCAACACATTTTCAGTTTGCACTGGCTCTGGTTCAGTCATGATTGGATGGACTTGTTGAATAGGCCGTGGAGGGGAATCTGGCTTTGCAATCGTTGAAGTAGCAGCTGCAGCAGCTGAAAATGCATTGGCTAGCTCGGGATCAATGTTGTTGTCATCCTCGGATAGAAATTCCACTGGACCCGGCTTCTGCTGCTTCTTGGATTGCTTCTTGTTATTCTGTCTCCGTGCAATTGATGGCGGTGTATAAACATGAAACTTTGTTTGGTGATGGGCTTGAGGTAATGGTGGAGGTGGAGGGGGTGTCGAGGTGGAAGCTGGGCGTCTACCAAGATATGCAGATGAAGAGGATGATGCAGGTGTTGGGGAACTGGAATGAAAGGTTGTCCTATACGGGGTTGTAGGGGCTGATTCTGACAATGCTGAACTAGACCGATGAGCAGCAGCTGCTGCATTTGAATAGTGTGAATTATGGAAGACAGATTTCCGCTGTAGCATTGGATCAATCTTCGGTCCCTGAGAGCGTTTCTGTTGCATATTACTCCTTGTAATCGCCAGAGTTTCGGCAATCGATAATGAAGGACCTACCTCTGCTGAATCATCCTTATTATGATGATGGTTATTATTATCGGATGACGAACCACCGCGACGTGATTTTGAACCTGATTTAGACCGAACATTGGTAGTCTCAACACTGTGAGTATTGCTCGTGCTATCATATTCCATACTAGATGTGAGTAAGGAAGCTAAAACAGCTTCAATATTACTCAATTCAGGGTCATGCTCTTCATTATTGTCATTATTATTAGTATCGTTAGTGGTTGTGTCGTTATTATTATTATTATTATTATTATTATTGTTATTGTCGTTGGAATCATTCAACGCAGCACTCAACTGTCTTGCCAAGTCGTCTTCGGCCAGATCATTTGGCTCATTTTCCTGCTGCGATTCTTGATCTTGTTTATTTTCCTCAGAGCTTTTATTACCGTTACTTTCTTCCTCGTTATGCTCACCAAGCAGCTTGTTCAAGAAATCAAAATTTAGCTCTTCGTCATCACCCTGATCAGTCTCTTTTTTGTCATCCTCATCCTTCGTATCCTTCTCACTATCGCCATCACTATTGTTATTGGCCATAGCTAAAGCCAGAGCATTTTGAAAAATATCGTTGATATTCTCTTGGTCATCATCGTGTTGGTTTGATACTAGCGAATCCACGTCAACATTGCTAGGAGAGGTTGATGTTGGCTTATCAACCTCTCGGCTCATAGTTACTGTATAATTTTTTAAGCGTGTTTAGGAAATGTATAGCAATAGTCTTTGATACGGTGCGTCACCAGCTAATCTTCATTGAAATTTGCAAAATATTTTTGATATGATAATTCCCGATAACTGTTTTTACTTTTTTTTGGGACGAATAATGGCACGTAAAAAAAAAAAAAAAAAAAAGGGCGGTGCCGGTACCCCGTTCCGATAAAATTGGGAAGATTGGGACAAAAAGAAAAATTGCCAAAACAGCATATCCATGCTGATATATACTGCAAGGTAGTTTTCAGACCACAGATATTATTTGGTCTTATGCATAGGCAGTGGAAAGCCTGTGGGAAGTCCAGGGTCCTGACCTACGACATGAAGAAACGGTTACTTTCGAATACTATGATAACTGAACTTTGTTCAGTCAATTGAATTGGACAAGCCGGAACTGTATTTCGCGATTGTGCGAATCACCAAGACCACTACATTGCTCCACAAGAGGAGGGGAATATTTAACCGTGAAACGAAACGATGTCTCAGGACTCATCACTTGATCTACCCCACAAACACAAAAACGGAATTATGAAACATTTACGATTGGACTAAGACATATTATTAGATATTAAACGAAATTAAGCATTCTGGGAAGGATCTTGTTCTTTGGAAGCTGGGCTTCGAGTTGGTTCAACTTGGTCCTCCTGGTGAACATCCTTGTGAATCTTTTCGGTGATCGCGGAGATACCACCGATGTTTTGGATTTCAGTGACAGAAGGTCTTCTTGGTTCGAAGCTTGCAGTTCTCCAGGCGGGGATGTGTTCATCCCAAATTTGTTCGATTTCTTCCAAAGTCTTACCCTTGGTTTCTGGGAAAAGCAAAAAGACATGGACAGTCATAGCGAAACAGAATACTGCAAACATGACGTAAGTCTTCCAGGTAATGTTTGTAAACGCAGGTGGAACAAACAAGGCAAGAGCAAAGTTAAAGATCCAGTTTGAAGCGGCACAAAGACCGTTAGCAACGGCTCTTTGTCTCAATGGGAAGATTTCCGAACAATAGATCCACATACCAGGACCCCAGGTTGGAGCGAAGGTTGCAACGAAAAGATAGGAGCAGGCAATGACGGCCTTGGAAGCAGACTTTTGATCTGGTGGAATGAGAATTCTGATTTGGTCATTACCTTGGACTTCTGGAACTGGGTCAGAGAAAACGCCCAAGAGGATGGCCATGAGCACCAACCACAAGGTCATGAGAAGACCACCAGCAATGAACAATGGTCTACGACCCCATCTGTCGATGAACAAGAGGGCAGGGACAGTCATAACCATGTTGATGACATATTGAATAGACGACGACACCAAAGCGGCATTGCCTTCAAAACCAGCCATTTGGAAGATGAAAACAATGTAGTACATCATGACGTTCATTCCGCAAAGTTGTTGCCAAATCTGACCCCAGACACCGACCATGGTTCTGTTGATAGAGTTCTTCTTGAAAAGAGAGGCAAAGACGGCGAAGAAGGTTGCATCACGCTCAATTCTAATGACTTCCTTGATTTCCTCAACTTCAACAAGCACTTGTGGGTGGTTTACATCTCCTCCACCTTGGACTTTGGAGATAATCTCAATCGCCTCTTCCCATCGGTCTTGTTTGGCCAACCAACGTGGGGATTCTGGAAGGACAAAGGTACCCAAAAGCAGCAAGGCGCCAGGAACCATTTGAATACCCCAAGCAGTTCTAAAGGCAGCTGGGTAGGACATCTTGGTACAGCCATAACCAATGTAGAACATGATCATGATACCCCAGGTAATAGCCCATTGGAAGATACCGACTAATCTACCACGAATGTTCTTTGGAGATAATTCTGCAACGAACACTGGAACTTGAGAGGATGCGAACCCGATAGCAACACCGGCAATAAGTCTACCAGCAATTAATGAGGCCTGATTGATAGAGGCACATTGAATTGCAGCACCAATGATCCAAACAATTGAGGAAAGCTGGATCACTGGCTTACGACCTAGCTTGTCCGAGAGGTACCCAGAACAAAGAGAACCAAGGAAGGAACCACCAGCCATGGAGGCTGTGATACCACCTTGATTGATGGAAGAAATGTTTCCATTTTCATCCCCAAAATAGTCACGATAACCTTTCTCACCAACAAACACCGAAACTGATGAGATATCAAATCCGAAAATCATCCCACCAATTGTGGCAATAATTGCCATTATATATGGATTGTACACTCTAAACGCCATGTTTACGTTACTGATGAGAGGATCTGACCAGGGAGCAGGTTGCAATATTTATATTCGGGTTACATCACATCACGAAAGTGGAGGGTCTTAGAATAAAAAAGAAATTCTTTTTTTTTATCTTTCGTTTCTTTTTCCCCAATTTGTGAAGCGAATGCCGCAACCAGCTTTATTACCTTTTATTTTAGAAAAAAATATCGAGATCCCCCGTGATCCGCGTTATGTATCACCATTAGTTAGGTGCATAACCAGGCAAATCCATATTCCCATATCAATAATTTCAATTTGGACTAGCTCTATGTGTAGAAACCGGATTATATATTTCTTTAGATTCGCTTGTCTCAAAGTTGAGAAACTCGTTTTTTTCAGGATTCCTTCTTAGCCATTTTGGTTAGGATCTACAGTGCAGCGCTTTTGAGCCCCATGATACTAGCCCCGCCTTCTACATACGAGACATTACTTGGGTTGTTGTTGCCTTATAATACCGGATAAAATGGGTCCACATCTTCCCCTTAAACTTT
Organism: Blastobotrys serpentis; assembly: GCA_003705695.2. Lineage (NCBI taxonomy): Eukaryota > Fungi > Ascomycota > Dipodascomycetes > Dipodascales > Trichomonascaceae > Blastobotrys > Blastobotrys serpentis. The sequence continues at coordinate 199,169 of PPJG02000002.1, read as the reverse complement.
TCAGCCCACCTATTGGCCCATAAAATTTGAACCCAATATCCTGTCTTTCTAGAAAAAAAAAAAAAAACCGTTTCGCCTCCACAATTTTGAGTTTTGATCTAACCGTTATTATCATCGGTACCCCGACTAATCGATATCGATTATCAATATATCGGAACAGCCGTGTAATGATGATCTTCCATTGCTTGGATTGACAACAAAGACCAAATTCAACTGGTTCGCCCAAATAGCCGGGCGCCAACCCCTCTTCCACCCCTTTCGGGAAATCAGACTAACCTTGATCATGGGCACGTTACATCTACATAATTTTCCCCACCTGGTCTGCATGACATCCCCTCTCTCTCGGCGGTATGTTGGCAGAATGTATATATATATAACAGGCCGCGGCAGGGCTGACTTGTTTCACAAGTCTACCATGTGTGGACATGTTGATTTTTGGTTCATAAGTCGAAAAATAATGGCACAATAATATTGACGATTAAACAGCTTGAGAGGTTTGTGGTTTTTCAGCCTTGATCCCTCGTGGCCTGGAATAGCCGTAATACCAATGGCATTAATATCATTGACCGATGATCACCTTAACCTCGAAGATGAGAGTTCTCCACGGAGGCTTTAGGTCAAACAATTGCAATATTGATGACTTCAACGATACAAAAAACACAGGTATATTATTATTATTATTTCTACAAAATTTACAGTTTTGGTAAGGATTAAGCGGCTTCAGAGTGTTGTGGCTTTTCAGACTTATCTTCATGGGCCGGAATAGCCATACCACCGGTGGCTTTAATATCATTAACGGATGGTCGTCTTGGTTCGAAGCCTGCAGTTCTCCAGGCTGGGATATTTTCTTCCCAAATTTGTTCGATTTCTTCCAAAGTCTTGCCCTTGGTTTCTGGGAAGAGGAAGAAGACATGGACGGTCATTGCGAAACAGAAGACGGCAAACATGACATAGGTCTTCCAGGTAATGTTGGTAAAGGCAGGTGGGACGAAGAAAGCGAGAGCAAAGTTAAAGATCCAGTTGGAAGCGGCACAAAGACCGTTAGCAACGGCTCTTTGTCTCAATGGGAAGATTTCCGAACAATAGATCCACATACCCGGACCCCAGGTTGGAGCGAAGGTTGCAACGAAAAGATAGGAGCAGGCAATAACGGCCTTGGAAGCTGCCTTTTGATCCTTTGGAATTTGGATTCTAATTTGAGAATTGCCATCCACTGAAGAGACTGGATCAGAGAAAACACCCAACAAAATGGCCATGAGCATCAACCACAAGGTCATGAGAAGACCACCTGCAATGAACAATGGACGACGACCCCAACTGTCAATGAACAAAAGGGCTGGGATAGTCATAACCATGTTGATGACGTATTGAATGGAAGAGGATACCAAAGCGGCATTACCTTCGAAACCGGCCATCTTGAAAATATAAACAATATAGTACATCATGACGTTCATTCCGCACATTTGCTGCCAAATTTGACCCCAGACACCAACCATGGTTCTGTTGATGGAGTCCTTCTTGAAGAGAGAGAGAATGGTAACATTCTGGGCCTCTCTTTCAACACGGATGACTTCCTTAATCTCTTCAACTTCGACAAGGACCTGTGGATGGTTGACGTCACCACCACCTTGGACCTTGGAAATGATTTCAATGGCTTCTTCCCATCTGTCTTTCTTGGCCAACCAACGTGGGGATTCTGGCAAGACGAGGGTACCAACAAGCAGCAAAGCACCAGGAACCATTTGAATACCCCAAGCAGTTCTGAAGGCAGCTGGATATGACATGTGAGTACATCCGAAAGAGATGAAAAACATGATCATGATACCCCAGGTAACGGCCCATTGGAAGATACCGACTAATCTACCACGAATGTTCTTTGGAGACAACTCGGCAATGTAGACTGGGACCTGAGAGGATGCGAAACCAATGGCCCATCCGGCAATGAATCTTCCGCAGACGAGTTGGGCAATGTTGATAGCAGAACATTGGATAGCAGCACCGATGATCCAGATGACGGAGGCAGTTTGAATAACTGGACGTCTACCGAAACGGTCGGACAAGTAACCGGAAAGTAAGGAACCGAGGAAGGAACCACCAGGCATGGAAGCGGTGATACCACCTTGAGTAGTGGAGGAAATTTCACCTCCACCGAAGTAATCAAGATATCCCTGTTCACCGACGAATGAAGACACGGACGAAATATCAAAACCGAACATCATACCACCAATAGTGGCGATGATTGCCGTGACATATGGATTATACACTTTAAATGCCATGGCGATGATGGATACAAGAAGAGATCTTTACTATGTGTGAAGTTGGGTTTATGTCTTGTTGAAAGAACCTCTCTATATATGACAAACGAGTTTCGTAAAAACAGGCATCATAAGGGAACGACATCCTTATATACCCGACGCAGAAAGGAGAGGGGGGTCAGGTTCTATTTTTTTTTTGTTCTTTTCAAGTTTCTTTTTTGGCTCTATCACACAATGTTTTCAACGCTATAACGCGCACGCTGCAACATATCTTCCCCAAATGGGGTAATTTTATGTTGCGTTAATTCCTCTTAAGCTCAGACATGTAACAATAACGGCACCGTCACTCCCATACACTCCGGCCACATTTCCCCCTCTACTGCGTTGGATTCGGCGGATGAAAGATTCATTCAGTTTGTGTGGATCGTATCACTTGATATTCTTTTCCCCATTGTAACTTTTTTCCCAGATCGATCGCGTTAGGTTTATCTGTTTTGTTGATCAGTTTATCCCGTTACGTAAAAGCAGGGTAAACTGCAAAAAAAATGGCTGAGACATTCATGTACCTATGCGGAGATTTACCCCGCTCCCCACCTTCCTTTTATGTAATGTGCGGAATATCGGTAACCACAGGCGGTGGGGAGTCGGGATGTCGGCGTAATCGGAGAACCCCATGATTTTTAACTGTTTTGGGATGTTTATCTTGACGGGGCTGAACGTTACAGTTAGAGCTTAAGTTGACGACAAAATAGCCTGTGAAACGCACAAAATTCAATGGCGAAAGACCAGGTTTATTGGTAGAGGAAATGCCAATGTTTGAAGTACAAAATTATTTCTTGTTCTAAAATAAGGTTTAATGTTCTTGGTCATGTGGGGCCGGAACCTTTCTTTTTTTGCAGACATGTTTGAAATATTTTTTTCGGCGTTTAAGCCCGGATAAAGTGTCTTTGCTAATAGAGCCGTAATTCAAGACAGACTCGGAGATATTTGCACGGCATCCGGATTAAATATGCCTCTCGTTCCGTGGGGTTAGGGAACAAGCGGGGGATTAGAGTTTCTTTTGACGTAATTTTTTTTTCAACGGTTTATTCTTATTGGATGTTGGATTGAAGAGATAAAGAGATCTGGAGACAGCGTGTCTTCTCCGCAGCTAACGCCGTTTTGTGCGGAGTCTCCGCACACACTGGTTACTTATTTTTCAAAACCTCCATATTTTGAAGTCGTGTGATGAGTGGTCTGATTCCTACTTTACCCGCCCACCCTTCAGCCCGGAGTAAAACGCTACTTTCCTTTTGACAGGTTTCAGTAGAAAGTGGGCGGGATTGCCGATGCGGGAGCTTTTTCCGGGCTACATTGTCCAAGTGACATGACCGTTAAACAATACTTTTTGATTGACAGGGGGGCCGTGCGTTGTCGCCTAATTTTTATTTTTTGGTTGTGGCCTCCGGCGGCTTCTTTTTTCTCCGAAAAGAAGCAAAAAAGGTGGCTCTGCGAGACGCAGAACGTCGAGAATACCAGCTGGAAGACTCTTTAACGGTATTTCCGGGGTTGGATTTATGTTGTCATATAATTGTTCATTGATTGAGAAATACAAAGTTGATTGAGCCACAAAAAAATTTGGAGCTCTGGTTAAGGGTTTCTATGGAATTCGAATCAGTTTCTGCATATAGACTAAGATAGAAATACTAGTACAAGTTTCTGGAATTAGCCAAATCAATGCGGCACCTTTTGGGGTTTTATGATACCGATATGAGTATTGAAAAGAGGTTACCGGAAGTGATTCACTAGTATTATTGAAAAAAGAACTCTTCTCATAAATCTTTTTCGGGGAACTTTAGTTCCCACACAGAGAGAACATTGGTCTTGTGCGTTGGAATAAATAAACCACCACTCAATGCTAAATCTTCTGGGTGTCCTTGAATGATCAGCATGTTCTGCATAGTCACGAGTACAGAATGCCTCAAACTTATTTCGCTATTTATATGAATCGTTATACCCAAGTTTCACACTAATTGGAATCGCCAGAATGGTAGATTATCGTACGAGCCAGCAGAAACACAAAGATTTTCTCGCACAATATGAAGCCTACAGGAGCCGATTGGGTTATTTACAAAGAAAAAGGGATGAGCTGAACCGTGAAATAAGATCCCGTCGTGCTCTGTATCATAAAGGTAAGACTCATCTCCGCATTTTATTTTGGACACACCGATGATCTAATCAAACGTCAGAACCTTCAAGAGACTTTTCTTCTGGTACTGCCAGCCTTCAACGAAGTCTCTATCGCTTCGAAATGGAAATTGAACGACTAAAACGTACAAGACCACGTTTTGAATAGGTGGCTTCAGTTCGATCGAATATGGAAACTTTTCTAATAATCCAAGTTGTCTTTAGTTTTCCAAATAATAGCTGAAATAAAAAACAGAAATCAATGAAAATGTTGAAGGGATTTTAGGTCTTACAATTGTTGTCCGATACCAAGCGCATTCTAAGCCTCAAACTGTAAATCATGGTATATTGAGATCATCTTCCAATCAGTTACATCACATACCACTTCGGAGTAAGCAGAGTGAAATAATTTGGCAAAAAATCAGCAATTCACCAAAAATTGGCATGGACTTCCCTTGGAAAATCTTCATATATGTGTCTAAACGCTTAGTTTAAGCGCTGGGGTTACAGTCCGGAGAAACACCTACAGAATAATTGTAACGCAAATCTTAAAAGGATATATCAATCTTAAACCGGGATATTTTACAAACATATACACTGGATGAATTATTTAAGATAAGAAAGTAAACTTTATATCCTTGAGTGGCTTACACGGCTATACAAACCCCAACCTTACATCCATTGATAAGCTCAATACTCTGGCTGATCAAGTTTTGAAAAAGAAAAGTAAAAGTAAAAAAAAATAGTTATTTGCGAAATACCTTTGGTTTGAAATGGGTGCGGAATGAATATAGTTAGTTCCTCATGATCAAATAAAATATTAATACTAGGACATGCAAATCCAGATAAGTGGGGTTTTGCATAATTAACATACACGCTAGCTGAAATGCTCTATAAATCATATTTCATTTTTTCAATTTGAAAATTCAACCTAGTACCTAATATGGAGTCCGAAACTGCTATATTATACATCATGTATATATACTTTATATATAATTTAATTTTTTATTTAGTAGAAAAAAGTACAGTACCATCCGTTCGCGCGTCGTCTCCGACCGCGCTACTGAATATGGCCCTTACAGGCTTAACTATATCCGATCGAACGAGAGAAAGTGTTGCCCTGTAGGTATGACCGTACTTGAAAACATCATGTGATCAGATTATTTTTATCATATTAAATTTATCCGATCACGTGATATGGAATTCCTGAAAAGGAAACGATCATCCGAGTAAGGAGTAAGGAGGTGTGTTGTGTGTTGATGTGTCAAATCACTCCCGCAGCAAGTAGGTGCGAAGATGTTTCACACATCCTCACGCGCTGCGAACAATATAAGAATGAACGAGAGGTCTTGAAGCGGGCCTCACCGGAGCTCGACTTGAAAGCACTTTTGGATTCTCGAAAGGGCCTTCTTGCGGTGGTCGAGTTTCTTAAAAGTCTACCGCACCTTTTATACTAGATGGATATCTCTTCTGCGGAAGAGTCGCTCATG